>OY856187.1:295800155-295945889 GCA_963693315.1 Diogma glabrata | reverse complement strand
AGCATTTTACATGCGAGGAAAAATATTGCGCACGATATATTCAGAACATTTTGTTTCCAGAGCTGGGGTGAAGTTAGACTATGCATCAGCGTCGCCATATTTTTTGGGTATTTAGATAGACATGACTAGATATATAAAATTTACATAAATGTAAAAAATATATATATTATTAAATTGTCTCCAGGTATTAATAATCAATTATTGAATATAATAATTTAATAAAATTTATTTATTTTTCATACAACTTATTTTAAAATATAAACCAGACGCGTTTTGGATATAAATATACATCTCCAATGACATATATTAATGAAAATATAGTATATAGTATATAAGAATTATATTAATGAAAATATTATTTGAAATAGTACATTATTTAATTATGAGCTAAAGTGCTACTTTTGTGTTGAGTCTATAGTTTGACAATTATACTATTACTACAATTATATTATTAGACAATTATATAGACGATGCACAAAAAGTCACTTTAACTCCGAATTAAATACACAATTTTGTCGGCAAACATTTAAATTTTTTATTAATATGAAATTATAATACATCAAAAATTTATAAATATGATTTATTACCTTCATAATTACGTTCATAATTCATAAAGTAAAAAACATTTAAATTTGTATTAGTTTTCTGTTGTTCAGTATATACACGTTTCCGGGTGTACACTAAAACTGATCTAATCGATAAAATTGTATCACCGTCTATGATTCTTATTGGTGGTGTGCAACCACAAATAAAATTCCAAGATATAGATCACGAATTGTATTTTTATTTAAATATTTCGGGTCCTTTTTGGGACCCTCTTCAGTAAAGTTTTTTTAAACTTATTACTATTTATATTGTGCACTTAATACTCAGTATATATCTTGGCATTTTATTTGTGGTTGCACACCACCATAAGAATCATAGACGGTGATACAATTTATATTTGTTTAAATAAAATTTTTTTTCAAAGCAAGCTCCAATTCAAAATTTCAATATCCAATCAAACTATTGCTATGTTTTGTTGTCATAGTTACATACGATAAATCAAAATTTCATAATCCAATCAGAATCAATTTCTTAATTTTTGATGTCATAGTTATACAATTTGTTTGAAAAAATAACAAAATACCACATTCAAAATGCTACTTTACTGACGCCGCAATATAAAATAAATGGCGTTATTTTGCAGCCGCTTGATTATAAGTCAAAAAAGTAAGACTTTATCTAACTACGTAGCGGCAGTAAGTTAACATTTACAGCCGTTTGCCGAAAAAATATTTTTAATCAAACTATAGACTCAACAGAAAAAGTAGCACTTCAGCTCCTAATTAAATAATGTACTATTGTTTACAAAATTTACATACTAAATCAAACATAAACTATCAACAAAAAAAAATGAAAAGAAAAGATTTAACAACCACAAAATTAATAAAGAAAACTGTTAATTTATAATTAAATTGTATTGGAGGGATCAGTTTTATTGTTTTTTAAATTTTTTTTATTTTTGGTCTACGGGTGTGACAACCCCGCGTACTCCAGTTCCTGCTATTGACATACGAGTTACGTGAGATATTACATACCACTGGCAATAGCAGTGAGGTATCACTAGCCAAGGTGACATCTTAGGGGTGGTAGGGGATGAACTGTATTGATTCAACGGTAGCACCCTCATTCTTAGCTGTGGAATAATCCTTAATGATGAGACGCTATTGCTTCCTTGAAGAAACGAGCCTTCATATAACTATGTGTGGGCTTTAATCATTAAGAACGACAGAGCGTCACAGGATCAAGGAATATGCAACCGGCTGGATTATTGGCAACTACGATTTTTGTTTTGTTTCAGCAAATTTTTGTAAAAATTTGCTATTTACTTTTTATTTTACTTTATTTTCTCTATTCTATCATAAAATATTGGCCTATGTCATATTTTGTCAGTGATGGAATTTTTTGTTTAGTTATCCATTCTTTAACAAAAAATATAAAAAACAAAAAAAGAAAGATTTACGTCCATTAACAGCTTTAAACGTATGTTGTTGTGGGACCTTGGTCTTAAAAGGTTTTTATAACATGTGACACATATTGTAGTTCCTAATAAATGCTATTTTCTCATTCAAAATTAAATATGGTATTTTTAAATAGCTTAATACAATTCAAATTCTTCCATTGAATTTGAATCTTGAATCTTTGTAACAAAAATGTATCACTTCAAATTATTGTTAGAACTTGTATGATTGAACTTGAATGATTTTCTTTGATTGGGTGTTGAGCAAAAATTAATTTTATATTCAGATTGTTTTTGTTTTAGGTAATTGTTTTGAAAATCTGTTGAGGAATTTTCTATCTGTTCAATAGGTCAATATAAAATTTATCACAGAAATCACAATTTATTTGATAAACACCAGAGCATTCTTCTAGTTTAGGTTTTTCTTTAATTTTGAAATTTTTATATAGATTGTTAATTGTTTGAAATAAATTTTAAATTGATATTTTTTAATTGATTAAATTGATTGGCTAGTAAATTAGTGTAATTTATAGAAATATTTTTAGGTCTGTGTCAGTGTTCAATATATTTATAGCGCTATGATTATTTAATTCTTTTTGAATTTCGAGTTAATATTTTATCAATAAAATTTGGGTTGTATCCGTTATTGATAGCTATAAATTTAATTGTGTCTACTTCATTCTGAAATTTTAAATGATTCATTGGAATAGTAAGCAATCAATTTACAAATGAATTATAAACAGACATGTTTTAAGAATACGGATGGTGTGAGCTAGAGTTAATTGTAATATCAGATGTAGTAGTCGTCATATAAATTTTATACTCAAAATTATTATTATTCTTTGATATGGTCAAATCTAAAAACTTTAACATGTTGTCTTTTTCATTTTCAAGTGTAAATTGTATTTTTTTGTTAACTTTATTCAAATAATTTTTGAAAATTTCAATTCGTCGAGCAGTTCTACTAAATAACAAAAATATATCATCTAAATACCTTGAATATGACTAACATTTAATTCGAATATTTAAAAAAAAAACTTTTAAAAGACTAAATAGAACCGACTTCAGAAAAAACGAAAGAGGCACAAAAAAGTGAAAAATAACTCAATAGTTGCTTTTAGAAACAAAAATACGTTACATTTTGATTAATTTAATTTAATTATACCTTACTATAGACAAAAAAATTACTTTATTATACAAAGTTACTATATTAAAATAGTTACTTTTTATTATAATTATTATAGTTATTATAGTTATAATAGTTATTATATTTTAAAAGTTATTTGTAGAACAAAACTGTTGGAAATCGGTGCCAAGCTCGAGACATATTAGTCTGTTTTTCGTCATTGTGGCACCGACATCGAACAGTTTTGTACTACAAATAACTTTTAAAACATAATAACTATTATAACAACTATAATAGCTATAATAATTATAATAAAAAGTAACTATTTTAATATAGCAACTTTGTATAATAACGTAATTTTTTTGTCTATAGTAAGGTATAATTAAATTAAATTAATCAAAATGTAACGTATTTTTGTTTCTATAAAAGCAACAATTGGGTTATTTTTCACTTTTTTGTGCCTCTTTTGTTTTTTCTGAAGTCGGTTCTATTTTTTCTTTTAAAAGTTTTTTTTTTTTTTATTTTTAGTGTAGTCATAAAGCAAATGTCGGCTAGAAAGCGTTCTAAGAGTAATAACTTCAAATGCCGGAAAAACTTTCATCAGTGACAATCTATAAATTATGGTTTAGCGATTTTTTGCACAAACGGCATACATATTTCCCGTGATAGAAAATTATTTACGATAACCTTGACAAGTAAAGCAATATAATACTGCCCAAAACATCCCAACAGATTAATATGTTTTGACGAAATCAGCGAAAATGCACTAAAAATATGGTTTTTTCTAATTTTCTGAATAACGGTATTTTACACATCAAAGAAAAACTTATGGGACCCTTTCGGAATGAACCCAAATAGAATAAAATTTAAATCATCCAAATCGAACGAGCCGTTTTTGAGAAACCGGTGTACATACATAAAAAAAACCTACAGTGAAACTAAGAACCTCCTTCTTTTTTGAAGTCGGTTAAAAAATTTAATTATAAAGACCACTGATTTCCGTCGGCCGTCGACGAGAAGGATAATATCTACATAGCACTTGAAGAAGTTATAAAAAACACCTACACTCGACTTCATTATGGCACTTGATGACTTTAATGGGCAAGTTGGAAGAGATATCTATTATGGAAGTGTGATGGGCACCAACAGCCTGCATTTGATTTTGAAATATTATGGTGAGAGAATGACTAAGTTTGCATTATTAAATAATTTCAGAATTGCCGGTACTTTCTTTCCGCATCGATTGATTCATAAAGAGACTTGGGTCTCACCGAATGGAAACACTCGAAATTAAATTAATCACGTGCTATAACAGGACGTTTCTTTTCTAGTGTTCTGGATATACGATCCATTAGAGGTGCGTACATCGGAAGTGATCACTTCCTTGTATGTGCTAAAGTAAGGTTCCACTTTCCAAATTCAGGCATTCCAAAATTCAATCAACGGAAACGTTTTAACATCTCATCACTAAAGAATGCAGAAACAGAAGAGAGATATCAAAACCATATTGCCGAAACATTGAAGAAATCAGAAACCAGCAATAAAAACGTTTATAAGTCATGGCATTTGCTCAAAGATGCTGTTTTAAGCGCTGCTGAGGGTATACTTAGACGACCACTAAGCCACTCCCAGAAACCATGGATGGACCAAGCAAGTCTTGACGTTACTTAATACAAACGAAAATGCTATCTGAAATGTCCACAAGGACGCAACATCAAGTCCACGAAGGAGAACTATAAACTGGCAAAACAAGTCGTTACAAAGCTATGTAGGAGAACGAAGAGAGAATGGTGGAAGAAAAAGTGTGAGGAGATTGAAAGCTTGAATAAGGAAATCAAACTCGTAACTTTTTTCAACAGGTGAAAACCTTAAAGAAAGGACCTCAAACTAGATCGAATGCTATTCAAAACGAAGCTGAGGTGCAACAAGTAGACCTTAAAAATATTTTAGATATTTGGGCGATTATTTTGAGAATCTTCTTAACTTAAGCGACCAGCAACAAGTCGGACAACGAGCAAAGCTTGTTCGTGGATCAAAGGTGCATGTACACGAACTCACCAAAGAGGAATTCGAAGCGGCGCTGTCAAAATTAAAATTCAATAAAGCACCTGGAATCGACGATATAACATCCGAAATAATTGTACATGGTATTGAAACTCTATCTCTAAGATTGTTAGAACTTGTACAAACGATCTGGCGGACGGAAACCATGCCACAGAACTGGAACGCAGCTATGCAGATACCAATCCATAAAAAAGGTAATCGCCTACAATGAGCAAAATACAGGGGAATCGCTCTACTCTGCACAGCATATAAGATATTTTCATACATTTTTCTCGCCAAAATCAATCCTTTTCTGAACAAAGGCCGAGGTACACCAATGCACTTTTCTCGATAAGTATGATTTTGGAAAAGTGTCGAGAGTTAAACATACCTGTGCACCAACTTTTCATTGATTTCAGGCAGGCCTACGACTCTCTCGAACGAGAGACTCTGTGGTCTGCTCTGGTGTCAATGGGAATTCCTGGTAAACTGGTATCACTATGCAAAATGACAGTACAGAACTCTCAATGCTGTGTACGAGTAGAGAACGAAATATCAAAGTTCTTTAAAGTTGACTCCAAAATAAGACAAGGTAATGCTATCTGTCCAATACTCTTTAATCTAACATTGGAATATGTGTGCCGTCAAAAGAAACTACCGACTAACAATATCTTAACAAAAATCTCAGTACAGATGATCGCGTACGCTGATAATGTTGTCATCCTCGGTCGAAGTGAACCCATTATGAGTGAGACTTTCAAGTCGCTTGAGATTGGTGCTAGAAAAATTGGGTTTCAAATTAACTAAGAGTGCTTGAGAAGAAAGATTTGATGTGCGTCGATGAACGAATTGGGGAGTTTGAATCTTTAAATATTTGGGATCAATGCTTAACTCAAACAGTATCTATTAGATATAAAAGCTCAAATCGCTACAGGTAATCGAAATTCCTACTCAATTAAACTCTTCTTGGATCACCGTTTGCGGTCAAATAACACCAAACTCAAGTTATACACGACGTTGATTAGACATATAGTGATGTATGCGTCACAAACGTGGACCCTTACATAAAATGACGAACCATATTTATCTATATTTCAGCGTAAGATCCTACGTTTCATTTTTGGTTCACTTAAGACAGACGATGGAGAGTACAGAACGCGATATACTTTAAGATCAGAGACCTTCTTGAGAATACAGATATGATAGGTTGTATCCGTTCCAATAGGATTGCTTGGTTTGGGCATGTTCTACGAGCCGATTCACAGTCAAGGTATGGTGGATTGGTGGGGGATTGGGGGGATTGGTATGTGAGATCAAAAACTAGATTATTGCATTATAAGCTTGTCAAAAAAATGTTGTCAAGTGTGTCAAAAGATTTTTATTTATTTTTTTACCCAATTTTTTTGGAAAAAAATAAAATTGTTTGTTTGAAATGAAATTTTATTATTATTATTGAGAATTATGGCATCATAAGTTTGTCAAAAAATGTTGTCAAGTGTGTCAAAAGAAAGATTTTTATTTATTTTTTACCCAATTTTTTTAGAAAAAAATAAAATTAATAGTTTGTATGACATGATATTTTATTATTATTATAGAGAATTATGGCATTATAAGTTTGTCAAAAAATAATGTCAAGTGTGTCAAAAAATGATTTCATTTATTTTTTTAGCCAATTTTTGGAAAAAAAATGTAGCTGTTTTTATGACGTAAATGTAATTTAGAATGAAATTGGACATGGAAATTTTTGAATTTGTTATAGTTTTTGAAATATTTTTGGAATTTTGAAAAAGTTTGTGTTTTTGATTTTGTAATAATTTTTGCAATATTTTTAGAATTTCGGCAAAAGTTTTAATTTTTGATTTTGTAAGAATTTTCTGAATATTTTTAGAATTTTGAAAAATTTTTAATTTTTGATTTTATTATAATTTTTGGAATTTGGAAAACATTTTCAATTTTTGATTTTGTAATAATTTTTGGAATATTTTTAGAATCTTGGAAAAAGTTTAAATTTTAAAGAATTTTTGAAATATTATTGGAATTTAGAAAAAATTTAAATATTTGATTTTATTCTAATTTTTGGAATATTTTTGGAATTTTGAAAAAGTTTGATTTTATTTAATTTAACAATATTTTTGGAATTTCGATTATAATTTTTCGGCAACGTATTGATGTTTCGTGTTAGTTTTGTAATAAATTTTTAAACAGAGATAAAAAATACTTGTACTTTAACAAAGAGTTATGTTTGATATACATCGCTGCCCAAAACTAAAAACCATGTCCTCATAAAAGTATTTTGCCGAAAACTGAATACAAATCCTTAACCCAGACCGAAGTCTTGATATCTCAGAGCTGTGAGATTTCAGCCCCTCCATATTTTCTTTATGGAGTGAGAATTTTGTGCTTGCATATTTTTTGTAAATTTTAAATCTTTTCTTTCCATTTTGTTTTGATTTTTATGTTTGATATAGAATAAATAGACCAGTGCAGATTAGGGATGGAAAGAGTTATAGAAAAATCGATTCTTGATTTCCACTTCGATTTTATACATTTCGATTCTCAGAACCGATTCTCCGGCTGCAAGCGTCGATTCTTTCGATTTTAATCGATTCCTATGTTAAGAAAACTAATGAAAAAAATTTTAATTTATATTTCATTGATATACATTTATTCAAAATACATTTTAGACAATCAACTTATAAAAACCACATATTTTATGCAACTGATCTTATGAAAAGTAGCATATTCAAATGATCAGGTGTTAATCGACTTCGAATCTGATTTGCAATCAGACCATAGTATGAAAACAAACGCGCACATAATTGATGGTTTACGTGGCATATTTTTGATAAATTTGGGTATTCATTTCGAGTGTTTTCCATGTGATCATTGGATCCGGATTACTTTTTCTGTCGACTGTTGGCCGATTCAGTGCCGGATCAAGCTATTTCAGCGCCGGGTGCAGATTAGGTAAATGGCGAAGAACACGAAGTGCTGTGTTTTAACACGAAGTGCTGTGTAATAGAAATTAGAATATGTTTCACTGTCACACCAACACATAGAGAGCTTTTAAGATCTAGATCCCACAACAACATGCGTTCAAGTATTAACGCTTTTATAATTGGATCAATTAGATTAGATTTTCCTCAGATGGAGTACATCGTATTCAAAACGAATAAGAAATTATTCGAAATTGAATATATTGTGTTTAAACTCGTTTGAAAAACGTAACAAATCTTCTATCATTCTATAGGTTTGTAAAGACCGCATTGCAAGTGAAAAAAATTGTTTTAGTTAAATTGTTATTTTAAAATTAAATATTTTTTATTAAATTAAATATATATTATTTGAATATTAAAAGTTATAATAGACTATTGTAAATACTCTAATAATAAAAAATTTTATTATTTATATCATAATTAATTGCATTTTATATAAGGTACCGGTGTAATTAAAATACCTAATAGTTAACAGCTACAATTAACGTTCAACACGTTACGTTTTATAGAACCTATATATTAAAAACAATATATGTAAGTGAAATTAATCTGAATATGTGTATTATGAATAATGAATCAATAAAACATTTTTTCTTTTTATAAATATAGTGTGCCTAGTATGGAGAAGAAGCACCTTGACCTAGGCTAATCCTAGAATAGGCTAATCGATTGGTGTAAGGACCAGAAACAGAATGCGGCATCGAAACCAACAGATACACAACAACGTTTAAAAAATTCAGACACAATCATCAAAGCTTGTTCTATCGTAGGTATAAATATGTACAGACATTTGGTTTTTAATAATCACAAAAACTTTTATCTTACAAGACTACACGAGAGATTAGATTTCAAATAGTGGCTGAAAAGGCAAATCTAGTATTAAACAGATATTACAGATGGCATATAGTAGAGATATTTGTTTAACTCTCAGCATAAAATCTAACCTAAAATTTAACAGTTCAAATGGAAAAACTGTTATTCGCATAGAAGACTTCAATTTATTTAAAATGCACAGTTTAATTTATAATGTACTTAAATAAAGAAATGTGTATATCTATATTAATAAAATAATTAATTTAAGTACACAGTAATATAAGTAATATGGTGTGGATAAAGAAATTTATTATATCAAAATTTTATTTTTGTAATCTCAAACTTATTTCTTAAGAATTGCAAAAATATTTTTAGTTAAAATTTGTATAATTATTTAATAAATAAGAAAATTGAAAGAAATTCCTCTTTGAAATCATAACCATCGTAACCATTTGAACCAATAACATTTAGCCTTAAAATGAACGTAATATCAACAAAATATATTCGAATTGAAAACATTTGACATCAAAATGACTAAAACCTAAAATCTACTGTGTTCGAATCAAACACAGTTTTCCATCAAAATGAACAAAATATCGACAACAAGTTCTTAAATCAAAGACATTTAATATTCAAAATGAGCAAAAGATGTGTTTGATTTGAAAACATTGTTTTCATTTATAGTGATAGTTAGTTGAACAAAAATGTTTTTCAAATTGAACAAAAAAATCGTTGGCCCCAAATCAATGTTTTATTCTTCGATTTGATATGAATTTTTTTCGATTTTTTTTACTTACAAATTTTTTTGTATATATATATATATATATATATATATATATATATATATATATATATATATATATATATATATATATATATATATATATATATATATATATATATATATATATATATATATATATATATGTATATATATATATATGTATATATATATATATATATATATATATATATATATATATATATATATATATATATATATATATATATATATCGTCGCTTTAATAATGAAATGACGTATACGCAAAAGTATAGTTTCGAGATATTTGAGTTTAAAGTTTGATGTGCGCATGCATTTGCATGGACGTTAATTTATAAATTATTAATTCTTACCCCCAGTCATAAAATAATTCGAAAATGTAAAAACGCCAATTCAAAGATACCCTTATGGGGAATGCAGCGCACCTATAATATAAAACCAACGTATAAATAGCATACGTTGTTTCATTATTAAGGCGACGATATATATATATATATATATATATAATATATATATATATATATATATATATATACACATATATATATATATATATATATATATATATATATATATATATATATATATATATATATATATATATATATATATATATATATATATATATATATATATATATATATATATATATATGTATATATATATATATATATATATATATATATATATATGTATATATATATATATATATATATATATATATATATATATATATATATATATATATATATATATAAATATATATATATATATATATATATATATATATATATATATATATATATATATATATATATATATATATATATATATATATATATATATATATATATATATATATATATATATATATAATATATATATATATATATATATATATATATATATATATATATATATATATATATATATATATGTATATATATATATATATATATATATATATATATATATATATATATATATATATATATATATATATATATATATATATATATATATATATATAGAGGAGGCAATTGCACAGTAAATAAAAATTATTTTAATAAATAAACAATGTTATACGAATTTATTTCAAATATTGTAACGATTATGGAGTGCGATGTAGAATATCTATTGATAGTTTTCTTACTGGAAAATGGTTCTGCTAACGCAATACAAACTAAATAACACCTAAATAAGTTTCTGAAGATAAAAACAGAATTAAATAATTTTATCTAATACGAAAATAAAGTAAAAACTACTCAGTCTATGATAGAGTAGGTAAATAAACAAATTAAAAATTGTAGATTTCACACCTAGGTGCGAAGTTTCGGAGATTGTGTTATGTTTTTTGCTATTTAATTTTTGACTAGCATAAAAAAGGTTGCGTTGGCGATAGATTAGTTCAAAATAAACGATACAGTTTGTTGAACATTAACGGTGACAGAAATTATTGATAATATAGCAGTGATACGTAATGTGTAATTATATGAGATAGTCATAAATAATTTATACAATGTGAAAAAATAATAATAAACTGATTAAGAAAAAGGAATAAGATAAATGGACGAATAATATTTATAACGTAAAGAAAATCCATTGTTTAAGTTTATTAAAGTTTATAAGTTTATTAAATTAAGTTTAAGTTTATTAAGTTTATTAAATCTAGAAGTCTAGAAGTTGCTCTACGTTATAATATAATAAAAATTATTAAAAAAAATTATGAATAAATGTGAAAATAAAAATAACATTAATTTGTAAGAAAGAATAATTATAATATGAAAATCAAAAATATTATAACATTCGTATATTATACAAATAAAGTTGTAGTAAATAAAGAATCACACATGCTCACTTTTATGGCTTTATTTTCAGAAAACTCTTTTATTGTTCGTAATTTCATGAATAAGAAATTTCAGATTTAAGAGAAAAGGCAACTAACCTCTCCCGGCACATGCTCCATCACCTGCTGTAATTTAGAAAAGCTCATTTAAGCGGGAGCTACTGTTAATGGCAGTATCTTGGCTTTAAATAAATTCGGAAAATATCTTGCATGTTTTGCAAATATAGAAGGTGTAAAATTTTCTATAGAAGTTTCAAATATTTTTAAAGTTTTTTAATTAAAATATGTTATATAAAAAGCCATATCTATCATTGTGCACTGGTCATCCGTAAGAATAAACGTTCTAATGAATTAATAGCAATATCAATAAAGATATAACTTTGAGATCAGAAACCTTCTTGAGGGTCCTGATATAACAGGTTGTATCCATTCTAATAGGATTGCTTGGTTTGGGCATGTTCTACGAGCCGATTCACAGTCTGGAATGATTAGAAAAATGTTCGTTAGTACCCCAGAGAGTGGGTGACCGCGAGGTAGATCACGACTACAATGGGAGAGTGACGTAATAAACGACCTTAAAAAAATCAGCAGCCATGGTAATTATGTCGCTGTTGCGAATGACCGTGGTAAATATTCAAAGCTGATTAGCCTGGCAACGCTCCTACATGGAGCATGAACGCCGTTAAAAAAAAAATCAATAGAAGAAAAAGAAATTTTGTGAAGGATCCTGGATCTTATATTATATTATCTTGTGTTTCATTTTCAAAACTCTTTCCTCTACGATGAATTCGTATTTGATTTGAAGGCGGAATATTCGAATCGCTCTCACATTCAATAAAATACATTCAATTACATTGAAGTTCAAACTCAGACTTTGTATCATTTTAGAAACAACATTAATTTTGGAGAGAAGATCGTTTCACAAAATTAAACTGCAAAGATATTTATAGAAGCATTATTTTCGCTAAACATTTTGCTACAAATTGTGTTATATAGTTTTGCGTGTTCGGAGTTTCAATTAAAGTGTTTTAAACTCTACGGTTTAAAATCTAAAAGGTCTTACAGCTGATTTTCAGTTTTCCCAACAAGTTTCATTACTGGCCTTCAACTAAGCTTTTCATTTGCTGCCTAAAAAGATCAAAACGACACGACAAATGAATTTCGAAAAATATGCGTATATGTACTTGAAAAAAATTAAATATAGTTGAAGAAAATTAAGAGTTTCGCCAGAAGATGGCGCCGCATAATTTATAACGATAATTTATAGAAAAAGGAAAAATGCATATAAAATTGAGAGTACTGTTGGATGAATAGAGTTTATTCGACAGCTGCAGTATGATATCACCTTGGCTGGTAATATCTCACTGCTATTGCCGGTGGTATCTAATATTTCACGTTGAATCGTATGTCAATAGCAGCGGCAAGAGTACACGGGGCTGTCACGCCCGTAGATCAAAAATTAAAACAAATATACACAAATAAATTGTTGTTATTTATATAGAAAAATAAATTTTAATTTGCCTTAAAATTTATTAAAAACCAAAACGAAAAAGTAATCGGATTTAAAACAAAACTCCATTTTGGAGCTTTTTGTGTTGGCGCCGGGTGCGGTCGCTCCATTGCACCCAAGGTAGATCCGGCCCTGGGCCGATTAATGAATTGTCTTAATACAATCGGCAACCCGCCTACTTCATCACTGTCATTATTTTGATGGTTTTGTTCCATAGTGTCTTCTAAAAAATCCCGAATACCATTACCATGTGAAGAGCATTGATGATATGCAGTGTACTCACTTTCATGATCAACCGCAAAATTTTTATTAATTGAATTTCTTTTTTTTTTTTAAGCAATCACATATGTAGAAATTTTGAACAAATTAAATGAAAAACCATGAGGAGAAATGTTTTTTAAACTCAAAGATTCCTTGTGATGACCGAGAATAGTCACAGCACGCGCAGAGTTGCAAACATTTGGAATCTTAGTTTTTTACATCGGGAGTCGAGCAGCGTAGCAATCGAATACTAAGAATCGATTCTTGATCGACTTTGAAAATTAAAAATCGATTCTTTATAATCGATTATTTTAACAGAAAAGTCGATTCTCGAGTAGAATCGGAACCGACTTCGACTATCCCTAGTAGTGCAGATACCTTAAAAACAGGCAAAAAATGGAAAAAATTAGTAACAGCATGAAAACTTTTGGATAAGGAAGAAATTATTGCGCAAATGATGGGAAACATAAATTAAATTCGATCCGAGTTACGAGGGTGAAATGAGGTGAGCTTTTAGGGCTCGAAAATGTTTTTTCACGATTTTCAGCGAAACTAGACCTTCTATCGAAAAAAGTTTTAAGTAAAAGTTGTAGGTAATAAAAAGGTCTATAACTTTATATAGGCTATTTTTTCACATAACCTAAAACTTGCCGTGAAATTAGAGAAAACCGAGATAAAAGGTCTTTTCGTTTTTAATTTTTATCTCCCACACAATTTGATGAAAACGTACCTTATTATGTCCCTAATACGCTGTAATTTTTCGAATCAAAATATTTATTTTTACGTTTAATTTTGATTTTAAACCAAAAAAGTGACCTCATTTTCACACTAAAATTCTCCTTTGCGGGAATCAATTTTTTCCAAAAAATCAGTTATCTTTATTTTTGTTGCAACGTCTACATTTAGGTGGTGTAAAAACTAAGCATTACCATTATAAAAAAATAAAAATAAGCAAATAATTTTTTCCTCACAAAAAGCTATTTTCACTGGTCTAAAATATTTTTAGAAACAGACTATTTTTTCAAATAATATTGTCATTAATGTAAAATTTTGTCATTGAAGATGGAATTTATATCCGAAACGCATCTAGTTTTATATTTTAAAATAAGTTGTACGAAAAATAAATACTTTTTTGTTAATTATTATATTTAATAATTGATTAATTTAGATGGAGGATGGTCCAAAACAAAAGATAAAACAAAATTTGGTACGTGAGGATTTTTTTTGATAGGCTGAATTACTCCACAGAATTGAAAATTGAAGAGTTAAAATATTTGCAATTTTATCTAAACATTATTTGATATAAAGAAATTGAATGAATGAATTTATTCTCTTCCAAATATTAATATCAACATTTGTATGCTTTTTCATTATAAAAGTATGTATTATTATATTGTTTTCTAACCTATAGATTAATGAACTTAGCCTATTATTCAATTGGTATGATTCAATTGGTCAAACTGTTTTAATTCTATTAAAATTATTATTAAATTATAATCACAATGGCTTTGATACGTTTTATTCAAAAATCTAATTTTTCCTTATCGTATTTCTTTTAGTTGAATTTGGTTGATTGCATGGAATGAGGGTTTTTATATTATCAGGGTTTTTTTTTAAGAAATTTGATTTCTCATTTAAAACAATAAAGATTTATTGTTTTATTTGTAGAAAACGTTTCTATTTAATATAATATATAATTCTTTGTCAGAGAATAAAGTAGTGTAATCAATTCGTGTTTAATGTATTTTATTGTCTCGCATATTAAAAGTTTTCGCTCGCACATCGCTCAAATTTTAAACTTTGCTTGAATAAACTAATACATTGATCACTTATTGGTTAAACTACAATTTTACCATTTAATCTTAGTAAACAATTAATTTTAATTTATATTATATGATTAAAGTTTTTGACATTTAACAATTCTTAGAATTTTTTATTGATGTTGCGAATAGGTTGTTATGTTTTATTTAAACATATAAGACGATATTATAAGTAATGAATTTGATGAATAATTGAAATGATTTAAAATTGTAACTGAAGTTAAACTAAATTTACCAACAAAATATAAAAAAAATGAAGTAATCACGTAAAAATCTCGTTTTAGTGGTCACATCAAATAGTAGTTACCAAAATTTAAAAAACCTATTTTAAAATTAAAAATCTTGATGGTTTGTCGTCTTATTTAAGACATCTAACAAATACTAGCAAAATATTAAAAATATTTGTTTTATTGAAATGTTAATTTATTTTATTCTCTTCCATTTAATTATATCAGCTTTATTTGTATGTTTTTTCGATAATAATAGTATGTATTATTGTATTGTTTTTTAACCTATATAGCCTAATGAACTTAACCTATTGCCTAATGAAAATTTTCCTATTAAAAAATTATCATTATTCAATTGGTATGATTCCAATTGGTCAAATTGTTTTGATTTCATTAAAATTATTTTCAAATTATAATCACAATTGCTTTGATAAGTGATGCGGCGTCGATGAGAGGTGGACTGTATTTTTTCTTTGAAGATCAATTTGATGTGATTTGGTTGGCACATCAACTTCAAACACCGTGATGCAAATATCAAAGATAATGTGAGACCCAGAGACTGTCACCCAAACAACACAGCTGCTGACCAATAATGAATTTTTATTGTGATAATGGTTTCTTCATACAATAAAGATAATAATCGACTCATATAATAGTTGAAAATCATGTACATATGAGATGTTTGATTGAAGCAATGACGAAAATATCTCAGCTCATATAATAGTTGAAAATCATGTACATATGAAATGAATGATGCAATGATGAAAATATATCAGCTCATATAATAGTTGAAGTTATGTAAATGAGGTGATTAACTGGAGCAATGACGAAAATATCAGCTCATATAATAGTTGAAATCATGTACATATGAGATGATTGATTGAAGCAATGACAAAAATATCTCAGCTCATATAATAGTTAAAAATCATGTACATAAAATGAATGATGCAATGATGAAAATATATCAGCCCATATAATAGCTGAAGTTATGTAAATGAGATGATTAACTGAAATAATGACGAAAATATCAGCTCATATAATAGTTGAAATCATGTACATATGAGATGAATGATGCAATGATGAAAATATGTCAGCTCATATAATAGTTGAAGTTATGTAAATGAGATGATTAACTGAAGTAATGACGAAAATATCAGCTCATGTAATAGTTGAAATCATGTACATATGAGAGGAATGATGCAATGATGAAAATATATCAGCTCATATAATAGTTGAAGTTATGTAAATGAGGTGATTAACTGAAGAAATAACGAAACTATCAGCTCATATAATAGTTGAAGTTATGTAAATGAGATGATTAACTGAAGCAATGACGAAAGTATCAGCTCATATAATAGTTGAAATCATGTACATATGAGATGATTGATTGAAGCAATGACGAAAATATCTCAGCTCATATAATAGTTGAAAATCATGTACATATGAAATGAATGATGCAATGATGAAAATATATCAGCTCATATAATAGTTGAAGTTATGTAAATGAGATGATTAACTGAAGTAATAACGAAAATATCTCAGCTCATATAATAGTTGAAATCATGTACATATGAGATGAATGATGCAATGATGAAAATATATCAGCTCATATAATGGTTGAAGTTATGTACATATGAGATGAATTATACAATGAAGAAAATATATCAGCTCATATAATAGTTGAAAATCATGTACATATGAGATGAATGATGCAATGATGAAAATATATCAGCTCATATAATAGTTGAAGTTATGTAAATGAGATGATTAACTGAAGCAATGACGAAAATATCAGCTCATATAATAGTTGAAATCATGTACATATGAGATGATTGATTGAAGCAATGACGAAAATATCTCAGCTCATATAATAGTTGAAAATCATGTACATATGAAATGAAAGATGCAATGATGAAAATATATCAGCTCATATAATAGTTGAAGTTATGTAAATGAGATGAATAACTGAAGTAATGACGAAAATATCAGCTCATATAATATCAGTTGAAATCATGTACATATGAGATGAAAATATCAGTTGAAATCATATACATATGAGATGATTGATTGAAGCAATGACGAAAATATTTCAGCCCATATAATAGTTGAAGTTATGTAAATGAGATGATTAACTGAAGTAATGACGAAAATATCAGCTAATATAATAGTTGAAATCATGTAAATATGAGATGAATGATGCAATGATGAAAATATCAGCTCATATAATGGTTGAAAATCATGTACAAATGAGATGATTGAATGATACAATGACGAAACTATCAACGCATGTAATGGTTGACACTATCTGATGACAAAGACCGCGTCGTTACATGGAAACATCACCCGTTACAATCGATGAAAATTAATACGAGTTTTATGGTTGCTGAATGCACACTCGACGAATATTTGTCAGAGAACAAAGAAAAAACTATTTGGTTAATTTATATATACATTAAAAAACTGACCTGATGCACACAACTTTATATAAACTTCCTTTATTAATTTTACAGTTACTGGTCTAACACATAGGAATACAAAATACTTAAAATTGACTTAAAAATAACAAAGAGAGAGCTTAGCTCATACTCAACCAACTACATGAAATAACACAAACAACACTTTTTACTGACTATACTATTCAGATATAAATTCGTAAGAATAAGAGGACAAAAACTACCAAAACAGTCCATTTTATAGAAAGCCAAACTCTACAAATCATAAACTCCACACAGCTGTCAAGTTTACCAACGATCTCGAAACTATCGAATGAATAATATAGAATAACGAACACATAAATTCAATGTGAAAATTGAAAATATCGAATGAATAATCAAAATATACCGAACACGTCAATCCAAATTGACAGTGTTGACATTTCAAAAGGATTGTTTTGGTAATGTTTTGCATAATTTTATAAATAATAAATAAATCTTTAATTGTACAAATCATGATAATAATTAATATTAATTAACATTAATATCGTATTATGTAAATTTTAGCTATGTCTAGACAACCCACAACGTATTAACATTCATCTGGAAGTGATTTACGATAAGTATATATACATATAATATAGCAACCTATTTACATTGTTTTTTCACTTCCAGATTGAGAAACATCTTGATGAAGCTTTTGAGTATAACGACTTGGTCGTGAACAATAAGTTTTGTTCAAAAATCAAATTTTTTATGTTAAATTCTCTTATTTCGTTTAGTTGAACTTGGTTGATTGTATGAGAAGGGCGTTTTTTATCATCAGGGTTTTTTTATTAAGAAATTTGATTTATCAATTAAAACAATAAAGATTTATTGTTCTAATTGAAGAAAATGTTTTATTTTTTATAATACACAATTCTTTGTCAGAGAATAAAGTATTGTAATCGATTCGTGAATAATGAATTTTATTCTCTCGCAAATTAAAATTCTCGCTCGTGCCTCGCTCAAATTTTAAACTTTTGCTTGAGCATAAACTACTTCATTATTCACTCATTGATTAAACTACTATTATCAATTCAGTCAAATCAATTTCACATAGCAATATAGTTAATATTATATTATGTATTATATTTTTTAGAATTCGTACACCCTCTATTCAACAGTATTTTACTTTCTTTTACTCATAAAAAAACTATAAAAATAACAATTTGTGTATTTTACGTCAAAAATTATCAGCAACAAGTAAAGTTAGATCGATAAATAACATGAAATTTTAAAACAAAAAATTATAATAGAAACATGCAAAGTGCATGTTTCATATATCAAACGTGCACATTTTCATATATCAAACACTATCATTACACCATCTTTAAATTATAGACGAAGACGTGAATAATAGATGAATATATATTATAATTTTATTTGTCTGTATTTTCGATTATTTAACAAAGTAAATTGTTATTATTTATAATATTCTTAATAGTTTTATTTTGATAAGTTAAAATTTTTGTATTTTAATTTCTGTTTGCTTAGATTATTTAAACTTTAGATTATTTAGTAATTGAATTTAAAATAAACAAATTCTTTACAAAGAAGATATTGATGTTCTTTGGACGGTCTTTTTTTTTAACTCAACCTTTAACCTTTCGTGAATTCTAGGCACTCCCGATCATGTTGGTTCCAGCAAAACATTTCACTAATGACAGCCTATAAGCTCTCGACAAGTTGGCTGTTTGTACTAACCGAATGTAGCATTTAATTTCAACACTTTTTAATCACATTTAATCTCAACACTTTTAATTACAATATTTTTTAAAAAAATGGAGATAAGCAGTAAGGTGACGATGTTGTTAAGAACATTATTTGAAGATAGAACGACTCAAAATAGATTTCAAATAGCTAAAAAAAAGGATAAATCCAAAATATACAAACGCATTGTGATTTGACTTAAAAAATTTTTTACGGGTATGATATCGAAAAAAATATACGTGTTCGAGGATTTTTTTTTTTTAAATAGAGGCGATCTAAATTTCGAGAATTTCGTGATTTTTGGCTTGACAGCTTACTTTCAAAAATTCATAACTTCGGTTCCATTAATGATAGAAGCTTTTGTTTTATTTTATTTCAAAGTCAAGGGATGGAATTTTAATAAAAAAATATAGTCAATAAAAATTATTAACAAATTCCTATTGTTATAAACAAATAAAATATTAAAATCGATGTTTAGTGATTGGCTTACAAAAATAAAGAGTATTTGATATAACCATCGTATTCTATGTTCAATTTTCAAGAAAAACGTATTTTTAATTAATGAAGAAATTAGTTTTACTAGTTTTACTGTTTTGAATAAATTAATTTATCCAGCGCGGGACAACAAAAATTTATGGAATTTTTTGTCTTTCTGGGCTCGATAAATTAATTTATTTCTAATTATTATTCTAATGCTCCTTCTAATGCTCCGAAAGTGTCCGACTTATTGCTTAACTGTTTACACATGAATTAGTTAATAATTTTTGTAGATAACAATTTTTTTTTAAAGTTTATTTTTTAGCTTTAAAATAAAACAGGAAAAACAAATGTCTATCATTACCAGAACTGAAGTTATGAATCTTTAGTATTCAAGCCAAAAATCATGAAATCCTCGAAATTTAGAATTTTTCAAAAAAAAGATTCTTGAGCACAAAAAAAAAATCAGCCAAAAAATCAAAAATTGTCGGTCAGAAAGGTGTTTGGTTTGTAAAAGAATGATCCATATGTGTAGCAATTTGCATTACATATTCAGCTTATTTTTAACTGTGTGGGTGGAACATTCAATAAAGATCAAATGCAATTGCAAGTCAGTAAAGGTAGCATATTCTAAACAAACTCATATTATTGATAATTTTTTTTAAATTTGAGTTGTTTTTTTAAATGTTATTTCTGTTAACTTAACTTTTAACTTATGAAATGTTTTCATTTTTTAAGAGTTGTTGAAGTAATACATGTTTGATCCAGCAACGCCTGTTTGAAAATATGTTGAAACAAACAGAAACTCTGCCAACCTTTGGTGGGGCGTCGTTAATGAAGGAAAACTCCATTTCCGATGTTCAAACGACTTCTCATTGAACTGGTTGCTGGAGGAAATAGCAGGTTTCATTCCTTGGGAAGGAGCAAGGCTTTCAGCAATGAAGCTGTGTGATCCCAAGTAACATTTTGTATATATTATAGTCACAAACTTTTGTTGTTTTATTTACGGAACACATACTGTACTCAAAATAGGTTGCGGTATTTATACTTCTACAAAATATTGTTTCTGATTGTACACAGTAAAGCTACAGTGTAGTAGTAAACTTATAGCTTCGAATGTAACGTTTCTGATTATGTACTATGTAACTGTATTATTACTTCTACAAAATGACTACATTGTGTAAAGTCTACGAGAGCTTATAGCTACATTGTAAATATACTAAACGTTGGCCTTGTAAATGTATTTTTACATTTACAGGTTAATTACAAAACTTTATTTTATTGAGAACTTATATACTTACCGTATATTTACGGGACATTTACATTAGGAATGTATTTATACTGTCACATAACTTATACAGTTTTCTTAAGTCAAAATTTTTAGTTTAATAAAAGATGTCTGTTTCCATCGTGCGATGATAAAGAAATTTATAGCTAGCTTTCAGTGTTAGACGAGACGACTCAATATATTGGGCATTAGTTAATCGAATCTTAAGTCATAATTAATTTAAGAGTCACTTGTGATTTTAAAGTTTCGTGGATTTAATTTATAACCAAAGGATCTCCGAAAATTATTGAAAACACTTCAAAATATAAATATTATTTTGACGGGTAGTGGAAAGCTTTGGTATTATGAGCTAATACGTTGGTTGAAGTTTTCGAATTTGGATCACTTAATTAATATTTCAGTTACCTTTAACATTGACGGCCTTCCCATTTTCAATAGCAAAAAGAATTTTGGTCGGAGACCATTTGCATTTTATTGTGGTCCAACAATGCCAAGCTTAGAACACTATGAGGCAAAATTTCGTAAGATAATTACAAGATACATTTAAACTTATTATATTTAGATCTGGCCGAATCGCAATGCCAGGATTACATTGACTAATTTATTGACATATGTAAATATAAATAATTGTGTAGGTTGAAATAAATAATAAATGTACATAGTCTCCTAGTACATACCCCCCGTTTATGTAAAAAAAAATTTGGACATATAACAAAGTTAAGTGCATGAGGATTGCTTGTACCAAATAAAAAATAAATGTCACTTTTGTTTATTTCACAAACGTCAAAAGTTGTAAAAGGATTTATACAAAGCTTTTACAAAACATATACAAGTAAATATTTGTAAAAGGAAGGTGTAAATGTAAATGCACAACAACGAGGCTAATACCAAACGTTTACATAATTTATACATGTAAACTCTTTGAGTTGGAAGTTGTAATTGTATGATTATGTTTACAGATCAAACACATAGCGTTTACATTACGTTAACATGTTAACATTTTAAATATGGAAGTGTAAATGTAAATAAAATGTAAATGTATATATTCTGTGCACTCTCTGTATATCTACATAGGGTTAACTTGTATTTGAAAGCTTACAATTGAAAACTCAGCCATTTTTATGCAAAATTAATATTTGACTGTATTTAAAAAAAATAACAAAATACATTTAATGAAACTTTATTGGGTTTTATAACTTATGTTATAAGTATTTTAGAAAAACTTAAATTTATGAAAATAATAAAATAAATTTTATATAATTTTATCTCTCTAAAATAAATTGACATATAAAATTTTTTTTTAAATTATATTTAATAATTTATTATTTTTATGGCGCATTATTAATTTAAAAGTATTTCCAAAATTTAATCGAAATTTTATTATTCGTTTGTAAATTTTGACATCCAACTATACAAAATTAGTTATGCCAAAATATAATATTTGCATTTCATAAACATAAAATATATTATTGTATTTGTATATTTATTTAATTTTTTGTTTACAAAATATCATCTAAAACTTCGTATTAAAGTATGAGATTGTATCTTTTTTGTAAATAATCCGTAGTGATTAAAATCGCATACATTTTGCTTTCTGTAACACTACGAACGTGTTTGTAATCATACATAATTCTTACGCAAATTGATATCCGTAAACGTTCAGTAAAAGCCAAAATTATTCCCCAAAATGTATACGAAACACTTACTGAACGTTTACGGTACAGTTACCACTGTAACTTTACGATTACAGAGTAAATGTACTGTAATAAATTTGTAAACAAAATTTGTTACTTGGGATCTCTCTAAGATGCACCTGGCCAAAATTTGGATTTCAGGTCGTAGACAATCTACGACGGCTTTATTGGATGGTCTTGGACGTCAAAATGGCTTTAACAATTCCAAATAGAGGAACCGATCGTACGGGGAGCAGAAATTGGCTAAGGATAAAACCTCTGTCGAAGGAAACCTCTTGTACATTCTTTTCGATGAAGATAGTGCGAAAGCAATATCTAATCGGAAAGCGAAACTTTTCTTCATGTGCGGTTCTGTAAATGCTAAGTTTATTGAATCACGCTTGAAGAAATAAGCGATAATCACTGTTATGATGGCAGTGGATAAGCTTGAGTTTCGACAAATCAATCTGCAACATAGCATAAGTGGGTCATATAATCTCATGGCTTCACTTGCTAAAAAGTTGCAGACAAAAATATTAATAATTCAATAATTATTAATTATGCCCTACTTAATTAAAAACAGAGTAGCCGGTCTTTCATTGAAGGGGTGGAACATTCTGTATAAACGGGGTCCTGACAAAACCAGAATCTACATAGCATCAGACCAAAGTCTTGATATGCATCTTCTGGCTGAGCTATCCTCAGGTGATTTAACCGTAGGAATGCTCAGTTATGGAGCAGCTACGGAAAAAAGGCGGATGCTCATTGTGTCTGCCTATCTTCCGTACGGCTCCATTAGTCCCCCGCCAACGCTGAATTGGTGCGCGTGGTTGACTTTGCCAAGCATAAAAATCTGGATATCATAGTCGGCTGTGACGCCAATTCACATCACGTAAGCTGGGGAAGTACCAATAATAACAGCAGAGATCAGTCTCTCTTAGAGTACTAAGCTACTACTAATTTGGAAATTCTAATCTCCGGAGGAGAGCACACTTCTGTTAACTACCGACGGCAAGAAACCATAGACATCACTCTATGCTCCAGATCTCTTCTAGAAGACATCAAGAACTGGAGAGTGTCAACGGATATATCCATGAGCGATCACAGATATATAGACTTTCTTGTAAAGGCCGTCCAAGTCGAGCATCGCGTCTACCAGAATCCAAGACAAACGGATTGGGTGTGCTTCAGGTGCATTGTAGAGGAGGAACAGGCTAGGGGAAGCAAAGTCCGGGCTATTGATCAGGCCGTTGACCAGCTCAACGATCTGTTAGTCTGCGCTTTTGAGAGCTCGTGTCCCGAAACGAGGCAACCAAGTGCACACAAGTCAGTTTGGTGGAACAAAAACCTTGATAAACTCAGACAAAGATCTAAGAAACTTCTGAACAGAGCATTGAAAACTCGTGATGAAGCTGATTGAGCTCTGTACAGTGAAGCAAGGAAACTTTTCAAAAGGCTTATTCGTAAATCAAAGAAGAGGTCTTATGAAAAGTGAGTCGATTGAGACTATCACAGAAGGTGCTGCACTTATGAGGGCCTTGAAAAAGGATCCTTTAGCGAGACTGGATAATATTAAATTATCCAAAAATACTTACACTTCTTCAAATGAAGAAACTTATACAGCACAGTTTCAACACCATTTTCCTGGCTGTATCAACACCATTTTCCTGCATAGCTCTCGGCTATGTACCACAGGCCGAGAGAAACGTGAGAGTTGTATTTATCCCAAAACCAGGGAAAATCAACTATTGTGAAGCAAAAACCTTCAGACCGATCAGTCTTTCCTCATACTTTCTAAAGTCTCTGGAAATGCGAATCGACCGTTACATCAGAAACGTCTGTCTGAAGAAAACCCCGCTAAGCAATAGGCAACACGCTTATCAAGCCGGAACGTCTACGGACACAATCCTTTCAGAGGTGGTCTCTGATTTTGAAGAGACTATCTCTAAAAAGGCTATCACTCTTGGCGCTTTTCTTGACATAGAAGGGGACAAATCCACTTTTTAGTCACTCCTTAACGGAGTGGAAAGGTACGGTGTGAATAAAACACTCCTAAGGTGTATACGACGGGCTCTGGAAGATCGATGTCTGTTTATTCACACGAAGGACAACACCACAATCCAGGTAGGTGTGAAGCGTGGATATCCCCAAGAGGGCGTTCTATCACCCTTGCTTTGGAACATCATGGTAGACCAGCTCCTAATTGCATTACATGATAAACGGGCTAAACACATACGGCTATGCAGATGATATTAGCATTTTTTTGAAAGGACACAACATCGGGCATCTCTGCCAAAAAATGCAGAACGCCCTGGACATTACAAACAGCTGGTGTCAATAATGGTCTCTCGATCAATGCTTCTAAGACAAAGCTCGTTGCGTCTACCAACAGCAGGAAACTAAATAACTTCACTCTTCCTTCAATCGGTAATAACACATTAACACTCCAAGATAATGTGAAGTATCTTGGTGTTACTCTCGATAAACGGCTCAGTTGGGCTGTTCATGTTGAGACTAAATGCGCAAACGCAACTCGAGTTCTTTGGAAATGCAGGAGAGCTTTCGGTGGCAAATGGGGGCTGACTCCGAAAATGGTAAACTGGCTGTATAAAGTAGTTGTCAGATCCATTATCAGCTATGGGTCCCTTGCATGGCTCTCAAGAACTTTTGTTGGGAATGCGATAATAAAACTGAAGGCGGTACAAAGTCTTGCCTGCTTATGTATCGCTAGTGCCTTCAGGACAACGCCCACAGCGAGTCTACAGGTCTTGTTAGGGCTTCCTCCCTTGCACATATTTCTAAGAATTGAAGCTCTTAAGGCTACAAAAGGCTCGAACTCCTGGGAAACACTAGTGGCTGTAGGCACTAGTGGCACTAGGTCCGTGAATTATTTCGGGCTTAAGAACAGCATATCACTGATATGGACACCAGGGCATAGTGGGAATCTCGGGAACCGAAAAAGCTAATGATTTAGCAAAGAGCTCCGCAGGGAGGCTTATAAGTCCTGAACCAGCAATTTGTATATCGAAAGGTAGGATAGGATTGCTAGTCGAACAAGTACTATTTCGGTCCAGTGACTCTCGATGGAGGAGCACAGAAGGCTGCAAGGTCTCCAAGATGTTCACTCCAGAGTTGACCCAGCAAACCACCAAATTCCTGTTAAATCTGACTCGGTCAGACTGCAGGATAATGGTGTGAAGACTAACAGATCACCATCATGTGAACAAACATATGGTACGGCTTCGAGTAGAAAATTATGCAAAATGCCACTTTTGTCTTGAAGAGGATGAAAATGTCCCTCACATTGTGGGATAATGTTTGGCTCTCTCGGGGCTCCAAAGCGTCATGTTAGGATCAAACTATCTAAGGATAGAAAATTTCTGTAAAGCAGTCCATTCAAGGCTGTTGGTTTTTTTCAAAAAGGCCTTCAGCTCTTGAATATGAGGATGGCATAAAGGACTTAGCAGTCGACATGTCAGGCTATGACTACATGGTCGCCTCGTTAAAAAAAAAAAATTAAAAAAAATACATGTTTTTCAGGCTATATATATTCATTTTTGTTTAATTTAAACTTTTAATTTATTTTTTTTTTTAATTTTTTTCAAACTTTGGAGCCGAACCCCCCATTTTCATACAAAACAGGGTTCCATTTCGCGGTTTTGTATTGCGCGCTGTTTTTCTGTAACGGAAAGGAAATATATATTGGAACTAACTTTAATTAAATTTTGGATGTTATTTGAATGTATATTTTCAAATATACGAAAACAATTTTTTATGAACCTTAAACTGGTATACATTTTTTAATTCACTAGACTTGAATTTTGAATTAAACTCTAGTTACTAAGGCCATAATTTGAATTTTTCAATTCGAAAGTAGATTTTGAATTTTTCACAGAGATAACATTCTCTTACACGTGTTTCAGTTAAGATTCGAACCTATACCTCATCAGTGCTATGATTTGAATCCTTTGGTAAACGCGCTATCTACAACGTCACAGAGGATATGATATTTCGAAATTGTGTGTTCGTAAAGTAAGGACTTGAATAACAACAGAAATTTCTAAACTTAAAATGGTAAATAATGATTAAATATCAACTTCGAAATATCAGTGGATAGCGTGACACTAATGAGGTATTGGTGCGAATTCTAACCGAAACAAGTATAAGAGAAATAGAGTTTGTCTCCGAGAAAATCCAAAATATACTTTCGAAATTTAAAAATTTAAATTATTTTCATAGTGACTCACAATGCTCACAAAAATCCTTAATAAATGCAATATCTGTTCAAAATTCAGGTCTAGTGAAGTAAAAATTTTAACTTTAATTTAATATAAATATAAACTAAAATTTTATAATAATTTATTTTTGAGTACAAACAAAACGTTATAACAATTTTATTACTTCAAGGAACGTAATTATTAAAACCACCAAATAATTATATTACAAAATAAAATTAATAAAATAAAAGTGTATATTAATAATCTTTACAATACCAATTTTTGGTGGTTTCAATAATTATGGTATATAATATATATGCTTGAAATAGTTTCGTTCATATCGTTTGAAAAATAATTTATCTATCATAGTATATATACAATTAATTAGAATTAACATTACAAAAAAGAATTATTAAAAGAACATGAAAATCTTCGATAAGTGGGTGGTTTTTATTTTAACTTTAGATTTAATAATTAATCTAAGAGCGGATTTTGAGTTTATAAGTTAATGTTTTGAAAGTAAAATCAAATATATTAAATGTATTTTGTAAATGTTTGCAACAGTATTGATTATTTATAATTATTAGACTAACATCAATACTTTAAACAAAATTATGCTTAAGAACATGTGATTTGTTAACATGGTCTTTGTTGAACTAGCAAGAAGGTTGTCGTCTTCTGAGGGTTTTAGACAAATGTTATACAACACGGTATATAAGGTTTAAGCAAGGTTTAAAAAATTTACATCCTACTTTTGGTCTAATAAAAACTAATATAGGGTACCTATTTTAATACGAATGATGTTAAGTGATTTATGACAAAATTCTTTGTGGTGTCCATAAGACCTGTACTATTTTAAAATCTAATATCATCAAATTTAACTAAAGGGTTGAGTGTACATGTACACTGAGATATAATGTGTTATTAAATAGTTTCAAAAAAATATTAAAACACTTAGCACTCTGACACGGTTGGAGTTTGAAAACTTTGAAACTTAGTCGGAGTTTTAAGAAAATAACAAGAGAACAAAGACAACTGTTGCAGATGGTCTTGACTAATTGACATTGTCAGATGTATGCACAATTTAGGTTCTAGTTGCTCCAATGATCGGTCACTTAACCTACTTATTTCCGAAATAGTAGCTAGGACCCCCTCTGTTAAAGTTCTTTTAAGATCAAATGTAAAATACAAATTTAAGATCATATGTCAACTTTAAGATCATATGTCAACTTTAAGATCATACGTCATTTGCATGGTCTTCAAATTATGAAATTTACTCATTGACGTCTGAAATCATACAAAACAATGCATAATCTTTAAGATGGTAATCGTTTGAAGATTTTAATTTGTTATCTGTTTTGTAAGTGACAAATGACTGCAAGAAAAAGCATATTATGTCAAGTTTTCATATTATTTTCAAAATTGTGTCCTGGACTATATACTATGTCATCGCAATGAATTCTTTCAGATACTGTTTTTCGTAAATACTATACAGAAAGTTTGTTCCTATTTTTAACTTTATAAGTTACTTTTTAATTATAATTTAAGTGTTTTTGATTCTAATAAAGTTAAATAAAACTCATTAAGAAATCATGTGTCGCACTTAAACAACAACCGTTGATATTTTTCAATAAAAACTATATTTAAATATTGTTAAATGTTTTTTTTATTTTATGAGTGTTTTTAATTGCTGTAATAGTATATTAATGAAGGGTTGTTTAATGAAGCACTTTATTCTTAACAAAAGATTATAAAATTGCAAGAGTTAGGAATTATTAAAATTGTTCATTCCTCCAAAATCACGATGAACTTTTGATTTAAGTAACTGAAATACAATTTATTGTTTTCCAAACTGTGAAAGTGCGAAAAACAAAATATTCAACAATTACATTATTCAAATTTCAACATTGCTTTCAAAATTTGCTAAAGTAAAAATCCTGCAGAAATCTTTTATTGTCGATCTGTATACATCTTTTAAAACTTTTTTTGGGGTGTAAAAACCTGTGGGGTATTTTAGTCACTGCTATTGACATACAAGGAATACGACAAACGATATACTAGCAAGCAATAACAGTGAGATATCACTAGCTAAGGTGGTGTGTTTGGGTTGCTTGCGGCTGCAGAACTCTATTCAGTAAATGGTAGCCTCTTAAATTTTAGTTATAGAATATTCTTTGATGGTGACACACTGTTTGTTCGAAGCAGCTAGTTTTCATATAATTATATCTGCCAAGTATCAATTACTCCACATTTGTATGCCCCATATTCGCCTCTGCATTTAGTGTTGTTGTCAAGTTTGGGGCGCTGCATCTGTTTCCATCCTAACTCTTTTGAACTCTGTTCAAAAGCGTGCTATACGAATTGTGGGTGATGGAAATTTAACATCAAATCATGACTCCCAACAACATCGTCGCACTGTAGCTGATATCATTGTTTTTTATAAATATCATTACTGGTAGTGGTCGGATGAAATTCGCTCCATCATTTCTTTGTTTTACACTTCAATCGGTTTGTGCAAACAGTCAAACGTGATGGAGAGGGATTTCTTTGTCCGTACATCGTACAAATGGAATGTTTTTCCCGAATCAATAGTCTCAGGTGCGATCAATCCACCAATATTTAAAAAAAGCATTCATTAACACCTCAGAACACATGTTGTTGTGGGACCTAGGTCTTAAAATATATCTATGTGACACATATTCTAATTGATATAACACAACACTTTTATTAGCATTCTTTTGTAAGCATTTTACCTGTATTGCGTTCCTCAATTTCGTCACTGTATTAAAATAATCGTTCTGCATGGAAGGGCATAATTCTACAACGATGCATTTGGACAATAAATGGGTGGAATAACTCTGAAGTTTTTGTTCGTCGATTGTACTGCAAACACGATGGAAGGATATGTTTAATTTCTTTAGAGGTGAATTCGCTAAAGTTATAATTATATTAGATTGACAATGCAGCCACATTTCTTCGGTACTGTAGTGCATCAAGTTGAACAGCTAGTTCGGTATTATCAATCAACCGTATTGCCTTTCTCTGTACAGAGTCCAAAAATTTTATTGTTAACTGACAAGCACTTCCTCAAACATGACGGGAGTGTTACATATATGAACGAATAAAGGGATTGAACACTTTTTACATCTGCACAAGAATCCTAATTTTTTCATTGAAGATTTCAAAATTATAGTGTTAATAAATAATAATTTTTTCCGTCACAATCATAATTTAAATTGTGTGATTTTAGTACATGTAGATCTAAATAATTTTCAACCATACATTACCATTAATTTGATATTACTTACTGATAATTTAAAAATGGTTGAATTTGTATGATGTTAGAAGTTTTACTGATTTAACTTAAACTAAAGGTTATAGACAAGCATTTCAATGCTTTTATAAACGATTAAAACATGAAATTAAAGGAATTGTTATTGTTAAAAATTGTGTAAATCACTATAATTTTATTGTTTCAAATAATGAAAATAAACAGATTAATTCTGGTTAGGGACACTTGAGTACAGCCTACGTTCCTACATGGAGCATCAACAGCAAAATAAAAAGTTTATAAATAAAAAGTTTATAATAACCCGAGCAACAATTTGTCAAGGCTCAAATAAGGTCCTGATTAGGTTTGCCCTAGTCCAGATCAGGCTTTGGTAGGGAGGCCTGATTGAGTCCTGATCATGAGTGTAACGTTTTTTCCTATCAGGTTCTGATTGGGATTTCCGGATCAGAGCCTAATTGGGATAATCGGATCAGACTCTAATTAGGATAATCGGATCAGGCCCTGATTGGCATATCCGGAACAGAACCTGATATATATTTATATATTATATATATATATATATATATATATATATATATATATATATATATATATATATATATATATATATATATATATATATATATATGTATATATATATATATATATGTACTTAAATTAATTAAACTAAATTAAAAAAATTACAATGGTAAAAATTAAAACATATACCTTATTAAAACATATAGTCTAACTAAAACATACAGAAGCGATTTTAACTATATATTTCTGCAATGGATTATACTCTAGTGAATTTGAACCAATTGAAATTTCAGCTAGGGATCATGTACGAAAAAACCCAATCAGGGCCTGATATACTAAAGCAAAGTTAACCCTAAAAGGATCTTGTAAATCAGGCCCGGAACAGGACCCCATCAGATTGGCTTGCCCTATCTGGACAGACAAAATCAGGCTTGCCTTTTCTGGACTGACCAGAACCAGATCACGCTTCAGGCTTTCCCTAGCTTATTTCTGCTCGGGAGGTTAACATACCTAAAACGTCGAAGTTTAAAAATATTTGAACATTTGCTTATAAATTTAATACTTGAGTCTTTTCAGACCAAGCATTTTTTTTTAAAATAAAAAGTGTTGTGTTATAGGGTTTACAATATGTGTTATAACAACACATAAATACCTTTTAAGACGCAGGTCCTACAACAACTTGCTCTTTAAGGTGTTAGGTTAGGTGTTAGATGATTCCAGCAAACTATTCCATTTGTATGCAGTTCGGACAAAGAAGCCTTTCTGCGATCTGCAGTATGACAGCGCGTTATCTCGACCGTTTGACTGGTTGCGCTAGCCGATTTCCGATAGGAACGGGGGTAAGAATAAGTTTGAGGCATGATGCCGCTGATTTCATCTTAGCACTGTTGATGACGATATTTATAAAAAACAACGAGGTCAGCAACAGAGCGACGATGATGTAGGGAATCAAGTTTTGATGTTAAATCACGATCACGCACAATTCGTATAGCCCGCTTTTAAACAGAGTCCAAGAGGGCCAAGATGGAAACAGAAGCAGCCGGCCCCAAGCTTGACAACAGTACTCCATACAGGGACAAATATACGACTGGTATGGAGTGAAAATTTAATAATAATAAACGAATGTTTTCACATGCACCCATTGGTTAATCACACATACTGAATAAAATATCTTTGGGGAACTCGGTCTTTGATCTGGAAACAATCAACGGCTGTGTTTCGGTAGAGCTGAAATTGACTAGGTTTTGGTCACCCCAATCGGCGACTTTTTTTTAGGTCTTGATTCACGTTTATGGCAGCGTCTCTCCTGGTGGGATTAATTTGTTCGTGCATTCTACCTTTTAAAGGAAGGGGTTCGAACGACTTGTGCAGAGTACTATCATCTGCAAAACTATTTATTGGGTGGCAATTCGTTTATATAAATCAAAAATAGGGTTGGGGACAATACTGAGCCTTGAGGTACACCAGCGTTAATTAGTTTAGACCCAGACGAAAATTCATCTAAGGAGACCGAGATGTATCGGTTGGATAGACAATTTTGAATCAGCATTGAAACAACATTGGGATGAAAACCATACGCAACGAGCTTGTTGATTAAGTTGGCATGCCAGACACGATCGAATGCCTTGGAGATGTCTAAAGCGATAACGTATGTTTTGACCACCTTTACCAAGTATGCTGTTCCAATAATTCGCTACATAGTTTAATAGATCGGTGGTTGATCTTTTGTTTTGAAAACCGTATTGGCTGTCGGCTATTGAATGATTTACTTCCAGAAATTTTGAAATGTGTGTATTAATATAATGCTCGTAGACTTTGAATAGGACCGATAATAAAACTATTGGCCTATAATTTGAGATATCGGATTTTGGTCCCTTTTTGAGGAAATATACCAGATTTGTAGGATTGGTAGAATATCTTAGTAGGTTTAAACCTTAGAAAAGGTTTTTAAAATAATGGGTGGAATGTTGTCCATTCCTGAGGCTTTGTTGATGTTTAACCTCTTTAAAAGTTTAGCGACTATTTTGAGTTTGAAGTGGAGTTCATTCATATTAACTCCTGAAGGCTGGATTTGGGGTATTTCTTTAGGAGTTTCCAAAACAGTGGAGTTCAAAGCAAAGCGTTCAGCGAACAAGTTAGCTTTTCTTGCGGGATCATTGACGATTGAATCGCCATCAATAATAGGGGGAATAGAAGATTTTGTACCAACATTTAAAGAATTAATGGCACTGTAGAAACTCTTGTCAGAAATGGACATAGACGTACGGTTTGAAGCTCTCGCTCTGTCAATTTCAGACTTTTCGTTTGAGATAATCTGGTTAGATATTTTGTTGGCCTCAAGATATTGGGATCGAATGGCGAAAGTTTTGTTATGAATCCATATATTAAATGATCTACGTTTGTTTCTAAGTGCCGCTTTGGCAGCTTTCGAATACAAGTATTTTTGTTTGGGTTTTACTATGGAAAAAGGAACGAATTTATTGATTGCAAATTGGATGGTTTCTGTAAAGTTTTGAGCAGAAACATTTACATTGTCAGTGTAAAAATAATGACGGTCGAAAGGGAAACCATGGAAGAAATTTTGAAGACCACTCTTATCCATTTTTGAGTAGTGAAATATATGACGGGGTTTGGGTGAAGGGAGAAGTTTTAAATAAATCAGTTTTGATAACTGATGAAATTAAATAATTATCAGAATTTCCCATACTACCTTTCGCGACATCGACACTCGTAATATCTTGCATTGTGGAAAGATAGAGATCTAAAAGAAAACTATTATCACCGCCATTACGGGGAGTGAAAGTTGGGTTTTTAACAATTTTTGATAGACCCTTAGACGCAAAAATTTCTGCCAGTTTTCCACTATTGTCTACATCGTCGGTCAATTTGGAGAATTCCAACCTTGTTTTGTTGTGGACGTTGAAGTCACCGGTAACGATAACCTCACAACTAGGGGAGTTTGCTCTAATCTCGTTTTTGTCAGTAAATTAAAAAAGTTTGAGTTACGTTTGTTGGAGGACCAGTATAAAGCTATTGTAAAAAAAGTAATTTCTGGAAGACAAATCTTTAAAACCATTGTATTGAAGCCAACACCGTGTAGTTCAAAATTTGGAAAGCGTGTTTACGCACCATTTTCATGAATGAATGCGCATACGCCCTGATACGCCTACGATTCTATAAAGAGAAAATGTTTAGAAACATGTGTAAATTAATATCTTTAGAACAAAACCTTTTCACTAAGTTAAATTCACGCATTATTTTAGTATATTATTGGTAGTTTTCTTCAGCCGTTAATAATGAAGGATACTCATTCAATATACATTTTGCTGTAAATCCTGTTATATTGCTAACAATGAATTATTTTTTTTATTAAAAGTTGTTGGGATAGGTTGAAGTGTAAAATAAGTTTAGATGAAAATTGAACCAAGGCGCCGATGAAGTGAACCCGATCATTTCCGATTTTCCTGAAATTTAACATTTGTGTAGTAAAAAATTTTGTATAGTAAAAAACGCTGATGCATAGGCTAACTTCACCACAGTTCTCCAGCAAAATTCTGTTACTGTGAAGTTTCTTTTCATTAAAAAACTTATCACTTCACCGCTTCACAGTTACAGAATTTGGCTGCTGGAAACAAAATGTTCTGGATATATATAGTGAGCTAATAGTCATCAGATTTTTAGATTGGTAGCCAATGTTATAGATTTCGCGTAGTTATGATCATAAACACATTAAAGAAAGCTCTAGTACCCCAACAAACATAAACTCTGTAGTACGAATAGTTTTACCGGAAGTGACAAACCGGAAATTGGAATGCATAACTGTTACAAATCATACTCTAAGCATATATACCAAGTTTCATCAAATTTCATCAAAATTCATCAAAATTGTCCACCAACACTTATCCCAATATCGTTCAAAAACTAATCAGTTCTTTGTCATTTAAATCTCCATCTTTTGTCAAATTTCTATCAAAATTGATTAATGAACGAAGTCTGTGTGAAGTCTTTGATCAATGTGTTCCAAATGTTAATCATTACCATCTAATCACACTAATTGACACCTTTTTCATAAGTTTCATCATAATCACTTCATTATTGGAGGCTCTAGTGTGAATAGAGAACTGAAAAAATTGCAAAACTAAGTTTTTATGGGATGCAGAACTACCAAGTTACAACCAATTCGAAAAAAAAATACAAATTGAAAAAAATTGCAAAAATATTTTTTTCCGGTAGTGAAAAACTTGAATGCAGAAGTGTTGTGAACCGACAGGATGCTTATGTACGAAGTTTCATCCAATTCGATTATCTGGCTCAGGTGTTATCTCTGGTACAGAGCTTTCAAGAAAACAGGTGCTCGAGGTGCCACCACTTTGTTCAATATCGCAAAAACTAATCAACTACTTGCCATGCATATTTTCTTTTTAAAGTTTTATCAAAATTCATTCATGAAATGTTGTATGCTCATATAGCAAACTTTAAAAACATAGTGAAAAAACCAAGTGTTGTATGATGGCCTTCCAAACCCTTTGTCCAATATACCCCAAAAGCTTATGAATTCTTGAAGTGAAAACTTCTTTAGCCGCGTTGTAAAATTTTCTACGGAGTAAAATCTATATATTCGCATTATCAATTTTTAAATCAGCAAAATATTTTTAAATATGAAACACATCCATCATTTCTTAACGTTTGAAATTGCGATGTGGATATCGCGCTCGACTGATGTTATGAAGATCGTGAGTTCAATTCCTAGTCTTGGTACATTTTTTTATCGTTTTTTTTTAGTTTTTATTAAATACCATTAAAATTATTATTTTTTTTTTGATGAATTTATAAAAATAATAAAAATTTCTTTTTACGGATTTTAAAAAATTGATCTATAATGCAGTTTTTTAAAGTTATATTGCTACTGTCTTTTTCAATTTCCATTCTAGTCATCATTTTAAATAAATATTGAACGTAGGAAAGATAGTATAACCTGAAACAATTACATTTGTATATCAAAATTGTTGGTTTGAAATTGTATGTAATACATGTTTCTAAAATTAAGTAAAGACTTAATACTTGTAACTTGATACTTGATAACATCGATTATATCGATTTAAAGCTCACAATTACGAGACGGAAATCGCACAAATTCTATATAAAGAAGCATAGCTTATGTATGATTAAACATGGATGGCAATCATGATAAATAAACTAATTAAAAATGGTGACACTTAGCCGATAGTGATTTGCAAACGGCAACAATGCGCATTAATACCAATTAATTTACTTAGCTTTCCGCAGGAAGATTTGTAAAATTTAAAATTGTTGATCTATGGGTGTGACAACCCTGCGTACTTTAGTCCCTGCTATTGGCATATGAGTTATCTTGTGATATCGTATACCACTGACAACAGCAGTGCAATCTCATTAGCCAAAGTGATATCTTAGGGGTGCTGGCGGATGAAGTATTTTCAATCAACTATACCATCCCTTACTCTAAGTTATGGAATATTCTTTGATGATGCGCCATTTTTTTTTTAAATAAAATGTGTTTGGTAGTAGAAATTACAAGGTGTGTCACAACAACACATAAAAAACTTTTAAGAACAAGGTCCCACAACAACATGCTTTCTAAGGTGTTGATAGACGCAAATTTTTATATGATATATGTTTTGATTATTTTAAATATAATAATGTATATAATAGTTGCTTGGAATGCTGAAAGATGTGAAACTCAGAATAATTTTAATGATTTTAATTTAAACATTCTGAAATTTTAATTTGCAATGCTACAATAATTGGAAGACAGACAAAAAACACAGCTATTTCACAGATTTACGTTTTCACTTCTGTCGGCAGTCCTTAACACTGCGTTCTTTTTTTTTAAATTGATTGAAACCTTTTACCAACGTTTCATCGATTTGAAACTGATGGTTTAAGTAAGGATAAACACTTAAACCTTTTAACCAAAAATGACAAACCAGAAGTTGGTATTCCAAATATTGGAAACAGTACTTAACCTTATATACCAAATCTCAATAAGATTGAAATCCAGGATTAGAAGTTATTGAAGATTCAAACTTTCAGGTGTTTAGGAGACCCTCAGTCATTTTGTCCTATTTTGAAATAAATCCAGATCTTTCATTTTCGAGTTTACTTTGATCATATACCAAAGTTTAATCAAGATCCTATGCGTTTTCGTCGTTAGTAACTAGTGTTTCCAATAACGGTAACGGTAGTACTGTTAATACCAATTTTAACCTATAACCTTGAGTGTGTTTTTTCTTCTATATCTAATATCGGAGAGATCACTCCGATCTGAATAAAATCTGTATCAGATATATCGTCTAATTTTTTCCTCCGATAATTAACTGTTAGATAAAAAAATTATGTTCCCTGAGTTTTTTGGCGGAAAAAATAAAAATAAATTTAAATTTTATTAAAAAAATTATTTAAATTTGTTTTTTAATCGAAACTTTGCCTATAATTTTTTAAATTTATCCTTTGTACGATGTCTTCCAGTCGGTAAAAAAAATATCTGTAAAAGTTTTCAGATAGAAAATATATGATCTAAGATATATCCGACAATGAAAAAAACACGGAACAGATATATCAGATATATCCCGATCTCTCCGATATAGAAAAAAAAACACACTCCTTATTTTGATATTACCGGTATTAGGGCCCGGCATTACCAAATCAAAAAAATTTAAGGTTAAATAAAATCCACAATAAAACTTAAAAACTTTTACTACAACTTTAATTGTAGGTTATGTTAGGTCCAGAGGACACACTTAGAACCAAAATAGGTTGTCATCCCGCAGGATCGCCTTTCTATACTCAAACCATTTGGACGTTCTGGTGAAACTAGGTTTTTTTAATTACTCTGGTGATAGCCTTTAAAATCTGCGTTCAAAAATGAATTTGCCGTCTATGGGCCAATCCTGGACACGTACAAAATAGATGGAACTTTAATTGTAATAACTTATTGTAACTTTAATTGTAACCTATAAGGTGCTATTTCTTTATTTTTTATTGATTGAAGTGTTTTTAAGTGTTTTTGAAGCTTATTGCAACACTAGTTTTTATAAAATTGTGTCATTATTTTTTATTTATTGATTTATCCTACTATTTTGTTTATATTTATTTTAATCAATTTTCAAATAAAAATGCTCCAATTGTTCTATTTTCTCAAATATCGGCATTACTGGTAATACCGGTAATGTGAGAAACTTTGATCGGTGTTATCAGTATTGACAAAAACGGTAATTGTGGAACAAATGGTGTCAGCAATGAATGAAATTTTATTTCTTTAATCCGTTAATGATAAAAAAATAATATTTTTAAATGTTTGAGAATGACCATTTATGGTTGAAACATGTTACAAAATATTATCTATAAAAAAGTTGAAAAAAGACAAATTATTAAATTTATTTTAAATAAATTATTATTAAAAAAAATTGTGTTATTTTAGTAAGCTACGATAAAGAATTTATTATCAAAATGAATTTCTGCGTAATGTATTGTATTCATTAATATATTTGAATACAATGCATTACGCAGAAATTCATTTTGATAATAAATTCTTTACTATAGCTTAATAATCATAAGCTCGTTACAGTCTTAGATCGATTAAATGATAAATTAATGCTCTGCCTTTTCGCTTAAATTAAGAAAACATAATATAAGGCCTAATATTACATTCTAATAAACCATCAGTTTTGTTTCAAATGCTAATATTAAAAAATTTAACAGTCAAGATTCAATATTTAAAGCCTTTAAATACTTAAATAGGGTCCATTACTGGATTCATTTTCCCCCATATCAAATCAAATAAGACAAAAAAAACATAACTTTGATCTTTAGTAAGTATGATAAACTCTTTGAAGTGAATTATATTCACATTTGAATTCTTAATAAACAACATAACTTGTTAACAATTTTAGCTACACGGTAACAGTAGCCAAATTCCAGATATGCTGTAAACCAAATACGTTTAATGTCAACAGAATTTGATTTTATCTTTGAATTAATATTTTAAGCAGAAACAAGAACTAAGTACAGGAGAAAGAAAAAAGTTTGTTTCATAAAGTTTTTAATTTCAACGTCACTTTCATTAGAAGTTTGACAAGAAGAGGAAACTTTTGGCAACTTTTGTTTAATATAACAAGAAAAAAGTATGTATAAGGTTTTGAAAATATTGTAAATATTTTATGATTTGGGAAATGAAAGTAATTTAAACCAACGAAATATGTTTCACGATTCTATGTTTCTTATAAAAATTTTCCGTAATTTTTTCATTTAAAAAAAAATGTTAATGGCTTTTTTTTATTCCAGAAGATTGCGTTTAAAACAAAATACATGGAAAAGTTTTTGATTAAGTTTCATTCACTACTTTATATAACCTAATCCATAGCCAATACAAAACAAAAAAAAAAATAAAATTCTAATTTTGTTCATACAACTTATCACATCATTTAACATCAAAGTATTCATCTTATTAATATAGCAAAAAAGTAAACAAATTCGTTTATTTTGATAAACATATCAAATCCATCAATCATCAATTTCCTTTACTACTAGCCAACCAACATTTCATTCTATCAATTGAACATAATTTTATTTTTATTTTGTGTTCTAATTATTGGAAAAATAAAAGAATAATTTATATATTTATTTTCATAGCAATTAATCAGATTATTGAAAATGTATAAAATTGAAGAGAAAACGAATTAATATTGTTTGATTGATGAATTTGAGGTCAATGGCGGGCTATTCACTCAAAAATAACTAACATTACTACGTATTACTTGAAATTGGTTACTAATTCAAAGAATCAATACAATTTTTTATTTATTTAATGTGTATGAAATTTAATTTAAGAAGCAATAACATAACTACAAATGCAATCAATCTTAGAGATTTGAATAGAACATTCAAGATCTGTATGTATTGGATGTATCTATTCAATACCAGCTCACATAAAAATATGTGTTTATTTTATTTTATTAGTGAAATTTATGTGTTTTCATAAATGTATTTGTGACTTTCTGAAAGTTAGAAAATCAGATTAACTCATCATATTTTTCCATTGGTTTGAAGTTTATGCGATGAAGAGTTTAGTTTTTATATATGATATATATAATTATCAATCGTCCACACAAGAGGGGTGTCCTTGGGTCCGGACTCCTCTCTCCTAACTTACATCTTAGACCGAAATTTATGTGTTATTTGACTAGTAAAACACTAATTAAGTTGTTGCGTTTATTAAAAAAAGCAATACAATACTATTGCTTATTAAAATTGAAATAATAATAAAAGTTCATTTAAAATTTGGTTTGAGAAGAATGTTTCAGTACTATGGACCCCTCCTAATAACTTTTTCTGTGAGCACGCCTGATAATTATCATTTTATTATTATTATTTTAATTAATATTTGTGTTAATCTGTACAACCACAGTTTCAAATTGAATTACATAAATAAGTGCTTTAACATATATAACCCTTTATACTAGTACGCTCAGATGTGATAAAAAACATGCTTGTCTACTATACCATATGCGAAAAGTCTATTTTCATGACGGTTTAACCCCCTGCGAATGTCGAGTGCGAAATCCGAAATTCGACGTCCACGCCGTGCTGCCTGGTTAATGCTGACAGAATTAGGTTGGTGTACCGGAGACAAGCAGGGTAAAAACTGCTTAGTCAATCATGGTACATCATGGCGAATTGGCGCCTTAAAACCAATGCGACTCAAGCGTCTGTTCTCCATGTTAGGGGCGGCTTGAAGCGGGCGTCTGTCTTGGATCAAGCGGCTCGCTATATAAACGTGTCAAAAGGTTGTTTCTGGTAACCTTAAGATGCAGAATGGACCCATTCACGACAATTTGGGTTGGGCCTAAGGTTAACACCCTAGCCCCGGAAAAAAAAATTATTTGTTAAATTTGGAAATCAAAAAAGAAAAACAGACCCGGACAAAAACAGAATTTTACCTGGACGTGAAAAAGGACCAGACTACCGAATCGGAACGTGGAACGTGCGCAGCCTGAGCGCTCCTGATGCTCTTATAAGTCTAGAAACAGAGGCTGAGAGGTATGGGATGGATATCATAGCTCTGCAAGAAATTAGACAGCCAATAATCGGAAAACAAGATTTGGATAGTCACTCTCTATACTGTAGTGGTCATCCTTCTCGAAGAGAATTTGGAACTGGCTTTCTTGTTGGTGCACGCATACAAGAAGCTGTGATGAAATTCATCCCGGTCAGTGAGAGGATTTGCTACCTACGTGTACGTGGTACATATAACAATATTTCTCTTATTGCCGTGCATGCACCTACTGAAGCTAAGACCGTCGACGAGAAGTATAATTTCTACATAGCACTGGAAGAGGTTATGAAACAAACACCAACACGCGACTTCACTATGGTTCTTGGTGACTTTAATGGGCAGGTTGGAAGAGATATCTCTTATGGAAATGTGGTGGGCCCCAACAGTCTGCATTTGAATTCGAATGATAATGGTGAGAGAATGACTGAGTTTGCATTATCAAATAATTTGAGAATTGCCAGTACTTTCTTTCCGCATCGATCGATTCATAAGCAGACATGGGTCTCACCGAATGGAAACACTCGAAATCAAATTGATCACGTGCTAGTTACAGCACGTTTCTTTTCGAGTGTTCTGGATGTGCGATCCTTTAGAGGTGCATACATTGGAAGTGACCACTTTCTTGTATGTGCTAAAATAAGGTTCCACTTCCCAAACCCAAGCATTCCGAAATTCAATCAACGGAAACGATTTAACATCTCATCACTAAAGAATGCAGAAACAGAAGAGAATACTTGGGAATACTTGGACGAGGGAATACTTGGACGACCACAAAACCACTCCCAGAAGCCATGGATGGATCAAGCATGTCTTGACGCTATTCAATACAAAAGAGATTGCTATCTGAAATGTCTGCAAGGACGCAACACCAGGTCCACGAAGGAGGACTATGAACTGGCAAGACAAGCCGTTACAAAGTTATGTAGACGAACGAAGAGAGAATGGTGGAAGAGAAAGTGTGAGGAGATTGAAAGCTTCAATAAGGAACATCAATCGCGTAACTTCTTTCAACAGGTTAAAACCTTAAAGAAGGGCCCTCAAACTAGATCGACTGCTATTCAAAACGAAGATGGGGAGCTACAAGTAGACCTTAAAAATATGTTAGACACTTGGGCCGCTTATTTTGAGAATCTTCTCAACTTAAGTGACCAGAAACAAGTCGGGCGACGAGCAAAGCTTATTCGTGCGTCAAAGGTACATGTAGACGAACCCAACAAAGAGGAATTCGATGCGGCGCTGTCAAAATTAAAATGCAATAAAGCACCTGGTATCGACGATATAACATCCGAAATGATTGTACATGGTGGTGAAACTCTATCCTTAAGATTGTTTGAACTTGTTCAAATGATATGGAGGACTGAAGCCATGCCATAGGACTGGAACACAGCTATGCTGATACCAATCCATAAAAAAGGTAATCGCCTACAATGTGCAAACTACAGAGGAATCGCTCTACTCTGCACAGCATATAAGATCTTTTCTTACATTTTGCTATCCAAAATCAATCCTTTTGCTGAACAACTGTTTGGAGAATATCAGTGTGGCTTCCGGCGGGGCCGAGGTACCACCGATGCACTTTTCTCGATAAGGATGATTTTGGAAAAGTGCCGAGAGTTCAACATACCTGTGCACCAACTCTTCATTGATTTCAGACAGGCCTACGACTCTCTCGAACGAGAGACTCTATGGTCTGCTCTGGTATCAATGGGAATTCCTGGTAAACTGGTATCACTATGCAGAATGACAGTACAGAACTCTCAATGCTGTGTACGAGTAGAGAACGAAATATCAAGGTTTTTTAAAGTCGACTCCGGGTTAAGACAAGGTGATGCTATCTCTCCTATACTTTTTAATTTAGCCTTGGAATATGTGTGCCGTCAAAAAAAACTGCCGACTAACAACAATATCTTGTCAATAAACTCAGTACAGATGATTGCATACGCTGATGATGTTGTCATCCTCGGCCGAAGTGAAGCTGTTATGAGTGAGACTTTTAAGTCGCTTGAGAGTGGAGCTAGAAAAATTGGTCTTCAAATTAACTACAATAAAACCAAACATATGAATGTTTCAAGAGAGTCTGAGAAGAAAGATTTGATGTGCGGCGATGAACGAATTGAGGGAGTTGAATCTTTTAAATATTTGGGATCAATGCTTGACTCAAACAACAGCATACAGCATACTACTCCGTATGTATCAACTAACACCAAGCTCAAGTTATACAAGACATCCCAAGTAGCAATTTGGTTTCTTTAAGAACGCTATAAACATTTATGTAGTATCCTAATCGAGGCATTTGACGGTTCAGTGCAACACCGTAAATATGTATTCAACCTTTATAGAATATAAAAGGGCGAAAAATATTATAATGTATAAGACCTTACTCAATATCATTTTTTTGACTTGTATAAATCTTTCCAAACAATTTTAACGAGGATTTATGAAGGCTTTCGCGCTACATTAATCCCTGTTTAATTTATTTGGGCATATACTCAAGAATATTTACAGAGGTACCTTAGAATATTTTACAAAGCAACTATAGAGGAAAAAATCAAAAAATTAAATTTTTTACAATTGCGCATGACAATGAAATACAAAAGAATATCAGTGCTTTAAATTTTAAGTTTGAAATTTTTCTTAATTTGTTTGAATTTATTAATTTTTTTATTATTTAATATTTATTATACAATTATTATAAAATGTGCGGTATTCAGTACCCTTCCAGTTTGGAAGACATTCTAAACCTCTGACTGCACGATTAAATTCAACAGGCAGTTTGCATTTTTGAAGAAGTTGCGTTACCTGGTGTGTTGTTCTTGCAGGCCATTTTAAATCACCATTACGAAAATATCCATCTCTCCATCCCACCAAACATCGTTTCATAATTCCAAGATGGAGAAGATGTAATGAATCTTCGACAGGGAATTGATCTATCATGTTAAGAACTTCTAGTTGCAGTAAAGGAGATTCGTATCTATGATGTAAATCATATATTTTAGCCCTAAATACTGCATCTGTTCGTTTTTCACAATGTGTTCGTGGAAAAATATTAGTATTACTGATATAATTATATTCCCCAATAGTAATACATTTTAAACACCCATGTTGACCATTGAAATTGGCGACACCTAAAACGAATACAGAAACTTTATAATATAAATATTTTTCTGTGAGGCAAATGATGCCTTTTAAAAATGCACGAGCTGGAGAGTCACAAATGAAACAGTTGATACGTATCGATATGATATGATTATTTATTCTAACGCCGGAAGCCAAAATTTGCTTGAGTTCAGTTACAAATGACAATAAAAAGGCATTAACATCAGATGGTTTTGATTTTCCATTGTATATTCCAATAACCATGGGTTTTAGTTTATGCATCTCAATTATATTAAATAAAATTGGCCAAAACTCATCTTTTGAGCTCTTAAAAATTGGCAAGCCGTCGATATTAATGTTTAACGAAATACTCACTGATTCAGTTATCCCAATAAATGCATTTTCAAGACAATATTTTAATCCGTTGTGCCAATATTCGCCACCATTTCCAATTGATTGAAGTAAAACACTTTTTGGAGTTTCCATCAATGTACGTGGATCTCTTGGGATGAGATTTTTTCCTATGCGGCTGTTTATTAGCTCAATCAAGTTACGAAGAGCACTATGACTTATATTAAATCTTAGTGCCCATAATTTCAAGCCAACACGGAAAATCTCATCCTTCGAAATACTGTCATTTTCATTATTATTGTGCTTATTATCAACATATATCTTATTCGCATTCCCAAAGTTCGTATTCCCAAAGCATTCTGCATTAAATAAAATTTGGTTCACTTTATTTTTCATAAATAATTGATTAAAAATACAAACCATATTGTAATGAATAATAATCATCACCGGCGGACGACTATATGCTATCATTTTGTGTCAGTAAATTTTCTTTGTATTGTTGTTTGTTACTGTCGATAAAATTATTTCTTTTAGCAAAAGACAATACTGGATATTGCGACACATAATTATGCATTTGTTCTGCATTTTTTTTTAATTTACGGTGGTAATTTCCAGACCGTTTCATTTTTTTCCAATTTTAACAAAAGTCCATTTCGATATAAATAAATCAATATAAATTATAAACACTAATTTCTTTTATCTTAGTTCACTTATTTCATTTCATCTTATTTCGTTTCCGAGGTTTGCGATATCAACCACTTTAACTTTTCACTGGAATTGCTACATAAGATTTACACAAGCTTTCAAGTTAAAAGAAATGCACAACCATCCAAACCTCTGTAATACCTTCTTATAAGTTATTGTGAAAATATTTATAGCATAAATAATTTCAGTTTTTCGTGCGATAATTTTTGATTCTGTTAATATTGTGTAACTTAGTTGGAAAAATACTTTTAAAAACATATTATAGAGTGTTTTTCTTCTATAATTATTTTGCTACGTTAAACATGTCTATAGAAGAATTATACAATATTTGGCTGTTATAATTTTAAAATTTGAAGTTAAAATGCTACTTGGGATTGATTAGACCGGTTGTGATGTATGGGTCACAAACGTGGACCCTTACACAAAATGACGAATCGCATTTATCTGTATTTGAGCGTAAGATCCTACGCTACATTTTTGGTCCACTTAAGACAGACGATGGAGAGTATAGAACCCGATATAACTTTGAGATCAGAGACCTTCTTGAGGGTCCTGATATAATAGGTTGTATCCGTTCTAACAGGATTGCTTGGTTTGGGCATGTTCTACGAACCGATTCACAGTCTGGAATGATTAGAAAAATGTACGTTAGTACTCCAGGGAGTGGGCGACCGCGAGGTAGACCACGACTACAATGGGAGACTGACGTAATAAACGACCTTAAAAAAATCGGCTGCCATGGTAATTATGTCGCTGTTGCGAATGACCGTGGTGAATATTCAAAGCTGATTAGCCTGGAAACGCTCCTACATGGAGCATGAACGCCGTTAAAAAAAAAAAAAAAAAAAAAAAAAAAAAAAAAAGAATGTCGAGTGCTGTATAAGCCAATGAGACCAAAACCTAGAGTGGTTTTACAGGCATAATTTAAGAATAAACGAATAAAAATCACTTTAATTTTGCTGTGTAGACTGTAGAGTATTTAACTTAACCATTTATTAGAGAAGGAGTATATTTGAAGGAATATATTGATAGCAATAAATCCGTCTGTGATTATTCTGTGGTTATTTAAAGACGTTAAATAATCAAACTCTGCTTCAAAACCATTTCGTTAATTTGGGTTACCGTCTAATTTATCGGTTAGATCAGATTCAGTGTATGTGTAAGGAATTACATATACATTTGAATAAAGAAACTTCATTAATTTTATTTTGTAAATTTAATTATGTGCTGTTTTGGCGACATGTATACAATATTTGTATAGAACTTGCAGAATAAAATATTTGATGAATGACTTTTATGACTAGAATCTTCTGACGTGCTATGAATCTTTTCTAGACCAAAAGTAAATTACTACCGGAGCAGAAATTTCTTAGGGCTCAAATGTGGCCCTGATCAGGCTAGCCCTATTTTGATAGGGCCCTGATCATGAGTGTAACGCTTTTGCCTAATCAGGCCCTGATTGGGATAAACGGATCAGGCACTGACCAAGTTTTCCATATAAAATTAAGTAGGGCAAACCCTATAAGTAAGGCATTTCGTATCAGGCCCTGATCAGATTGCCCAACTAGGGGTCAGATACGAAAAACCAAATCAGGGCCGGATGTATTCAAATAAGGTTTGCCCTAAAAGGGTATTCTAATTCAGGTCCGGAACAGGCCCAAATCAGATTGCCCTAATAGGGCTTGCTCTATCTGACCCTGATCAGGCCCTGACTGTATTCAAGCTTTCCCTAACTAATTTCTGCTCGGGTATAATGTTTCCTAGTCTTTTGGTAACGTCATTACAACAAATGAAGATAGCGGTTGTATTTTTCAATTGTAAATTAAAAATGTATATGTTTCATTGCATTTGTAAATGATCATCAACCATTCTGCATCAACCTTAAAGTCTTTTTTATGGTGGCATAAGTTAATTAGGTTATGTTTATTTTTGTATTTTGAAGGTGCACCGTCAGTGTTATAAATTATTTTCGTAATATTAGAATTTATATGCGTTTTGATGAATTCAATAAGTTTTGTAATGAAAAGATGGACTGTAGTACTGTTGTGATCGTTTATATCCGAAATGAGTATAAAACTTCGGTGCTGTATTTATTCACTTGCGGCACTTTTAAAATAAATGACAAATGGATGAATAGTAGCTTGTGAATTATTATAATAATAGCCTTGAACCGCATCCTGAATTATGAAACCGTAGTTTTCAGAAAAATCCCTTTGAACGAAGCTAGTGTTTGCAATCTTGGTATCCGGGTAACCCGGATACCCGGGTATTTAGGAAGATTTTTCGGGTATTTAATATCCGGATATTTTGGTCGAATACCCGAACAACAAAAGGTCCAGTTTTTTCTCAATAAAATTTACAAAATAAAATTCAGCCCATTCTCTTTTTGCAAATTTGAATTATTCTTTATGCTAGTTGTTGACAAATGATTCTATTCAAATTCAAAAATTTCCATGTTCAATTTCAAGTAAAATTGCATTTACGTCATACAAACAGCTCAATTTTTTTTTCCAAAAAATTAGCTAAAAAATAAATGAAATCATTTTTTCGCACACTTAACAATATGTTTTTGACAAACTTATAATACAATAAAATTCTCAATAATAATAATTTCATGTTCATTACATTTCATTTCATACAAATAACTAGTTTTATTTTTTTCTAAAAAAATAAATGAAAATCATTCTTTTGACACACTTGACATTATTTTTTTGACAAACTTATAATGCCACAATTCTCTATAATAATAATAAAATTTCGTGTCATACAAATAATTAAATTTATGTTTTCCAAAAATTGGGTAAAAAAATAAATAAAATCATTCTTTTGACACACTTGACAACATTTTTTTGACAAATTTATAATACCATAATTCTCTACAGTAATAATAAAATGTCATGTCATACAAATAATTAATTTTATTTTTTTCCAAAAAATTGCGTAAAAAAATAAATCAGTCTTATTTTTGACACACTATTTGACAAACTTGTAATGCAATAATCCAACATCAAGATTTCTCCAGATTCCATGTTACTACTAATTTTCTCTTAAAATGAACATTTTTTAAACAAAACGAATGTAAATTTTCTTGTTTTTATACACTTAACGATTTTTTGACACACTTCATGTGTCATATTTAATGTTCAATTACATTTCACCAAATAATTACTTTTATGCTTTATATATTTCTAGTCGAATACCGAAGAAATGTTTCCTATAATATGTTTCTCAAAAAAATTGGGAAACAAAATATATGAAAATCAATCTTTTTACACACTTAACGATTTCTTTTTTACATACTTCTAAAACTATAATCAAGGTCCGGGTCTTACATACGGATGTCAGTCATCCAGATTTCTCCAGATTCAAATTTACTACTCGTTATCACAGAAAATAAACGTTTTTTAAGCCAAAAATATCAAAATTTACTATTTTTGACACACTTAATGATTTTTTGGACACACTTCCGGTGCAGTTATCAAACACATCGTCCTTTCGGATCTGCCCATTAGGTATACATATTTTTAGAAAATTTTGAAATCCCTCCAACGGTTTTCTAGATTTCGTAGGTAATGATAGACGGCAGACGGACATACATTTTTTTTGCGTTTTTAGAATCAGTGGGTCCTAAAACGCCGAGAAACTTAAAAAAAAGTGGGGGTAAGAATTTCAGTTTGGCTCATGAATTCAATACTTTGAACATTTTAATAAATTTTAATTTGGTTAAATAAATTCAAATAATGATGATTTGATCTCCAAGTTGTTTAAACTAATTTAATAATAATTTATTTAAAATAAATTTAATAATTTTTCTTTTTACAACTTTTTTAAATAATATTTTGTAACATGTTTCAACCATAAATGGTCATTCTCAAACATTTGAAAATATGATGAATCAAATAAATTATTTTTCATTCAACAAATTTTTGTTTGTTTGATAAAAAGCATACTAGTAGTAGTTTATTCTCTTCCATTTAATTATATCAGCTTTATTTGTATGTTTTTTCGATAATAATAGTATGTATTATTGTATTGTTTTCTAACCTATAGCCTAATGAACTTAACCTATTGTCTAATGAAAATTTTCCTGTAAAAAAATTATCATTATTCAATTGGTATGATATGATTCCAATTGGTCAAATTGTTTTGATTTCATTAAAATTATTTTCAAATTATAATCACAAAAGCAATTGTGATAAGTTAGCAATTGATAAGTTTTGTTCAAAAATCAAATTTCAATTTAAATTCTCTTATTTCGTTTAGTTGAACTTGTTTTGTAAATTTAATATTGAAATATTTTAATTGAAATTGTGATGTGTTTGGCTAATTCAATATATTAATTGTAAAAACTAACATCGGATGGTGGCGATTGACATTTGAATAATCAAATTCATGCATCCTGATTTATATGTAATCGTAGTGATGTGATTTAAATATTCGACACTATATTTGAGATATTGAATTTATGATGGAGTTGACATTATTGATATAAAACGAAATTATTAACTCATCTCGCCACATCTTAATCAAAATGGAGATTTTCTTTAACACAACATCTTAAGGCATACCAATATTAATTCATGAAATTTGTCTTTGTAACTATCTTTACAACATCATGGATCAGGTGAAATATTACAAAATGATTACTTTAATTGTAAATCCACATGCTGTTTTTCAATCTTCATGCTGAAAACATCTTCAAGATGGCGCTTCCGGTATCATCATATCAAATTAAAACTCATATGTCATAGGTCTCAATATAATAATATATTTTGATGATCTTATGCTGAATGTAACCATAAAAAGTGGAGTGAATCCATTTATTGAATTTTTTTTAAATTCAATATAATTGGTAATACTCCGATTCAAAGTCCAAAATTAACTCAATGGTTCAAAATATCCACAATTTGGTAATAATTAAAAAATAATAACTGAAAGTACATTGAAATTTATAAATGTTCATTTTAGAAAGTAATAATTGAAAATTTTTTAAATAATGTTCAAAACAATATATAATTAACTAAGAATTAGACTAACTAAAGGAATAATTTGAATTATATAATATCACAATTTATATAATGAACAACAATAATTGTTGTTGATTAACCTATTTTGTAATCTCATCTAAATTTTATTATAGTTAATCATGTAATATGATTATATTAGTTCGGTTGTATCGTGAGGTGTTGTGCAAGTTGTGGAACATTTCTAACAATGTCGGAATGACAGATACAAAACATATTATATGTTTTGGTCTGCGCATTACGACATTGGAGGACATATTTCACAGTTTGCTCGGCAGGTCATCACGATACAACTGAATTCGTCCTATATAGGACAAATTTATAGTGTATAATTTTCCATATAATGCCCGATTATAGGCGGGTAGCTTCTGACTGTTTTCAGTCTCCAATTAAGAACATCGGTAACCACTTGTCTAATTTTCAAGTAAGGTGTACCGAATTCTTAATTGGTCATAGAGACACAGTCAGAACATGCTCTCCTATAAATCGGGAGAACTAAAATTTATCCCATTGGCGATATGGGCTCACGCCTCAGCCAACTAATATAAAATAAAAAAAAAAAAATGTAGATTGTTTTTAATAGATAGGTTATTGATAAATGTAATATTATTATTAATAATTTTGATTAAAAATTTTGCTATTTTATAAGAAGGTGCAGTTTTGTAATTGACTAAGGGTCTTATTGGTATATCTTCTTTGTGAATTTTTGGTAAAGCTTTAAATTCGGGTGCTCTTGCATGAATCTGTTTTAAACTAATTTGGTTGTGATGTTCAAATAAATTTGTGCTTTTATTTATAATGTTATTAATAATTTTGACATATGATTTTGTTGGATTTTTGTTGGATATGATTCTAAATTTATTAGTATGTTACTTTCAAAGAAATTAGACAAATTAAACAATCAAAATATTAATAATGAAAATAATATAAAATATGTATCAATGAAATACACAAATATCTTACCTAATATTTTACGGAACCAATTTAAAAAATATTCATTTAAAATATCCTTTCGCACAAACAATAATTTATATAAATTGTTAAAACCAAAATTAAATGTTAGATTAGACTCTTGTTCGGGAATTTATAAAAAAAAAATGTGATTCTTGTGGAAAATTTTACATCGGGAAAACCGGAAGATGCTTCAAAGATAGATTCAAAGAACATCTTCCAATGCAGAAAAACAAACAAAACCTAAAATCTATTTTCGCAAACCATTAAGTCGATAACAATCATAATTATACAAGTTTCGAACAAAATCTGAAGGCTTTACATTTATGTAATCAAGGTGTTTTAATGGACTCTCTTGAAGAATTTGAAATTTACAAAGGATTCAAAACACAACCAAATTTAATTTTAAAACTTTCTTTTAATTCAAATATTTTATACAATTCTATTTTGGAATAATTTAATTAAAATTTCTGTAAAAAACATATTTCATTCATAAAATTAAAATAGTGAGGTTCTCAAATTAATTTATAAACATAAATTTTATTCAAGTTATTTCAAATAGGGCTTTTTAAAAGGGCCCGGTCTCCGACCAAAATGAAAATATATAGGCCAAAAACTATTTTTAACCAAAACTAAAGTATATGTTTATTTGATTTTCCACTAAGTTCTTACCATTTTATTAATCAAGGTAAGATCAAGATCATTTAATTTAGGTTTAAAGGCTTCAAGGTTTAAATACGAAGTTTTTCTTTTCAAAGATGTGTCATATAATAGATGCCACATATGTTATTACATATATAAGGAAAGGATAAAAAGATGTCAATTTTGCAAAGTACGATTTTGAAAAAATTAACAGTAACCAAAAATCAAAGTATTGAGATGAAATTTAAAATATTTGTTTTATGGAGGACATGAAAAGACAACGTGAATTAATCCTGTTTTGACCACTTGTATTAGCAAATAGTTTTTAAGCACTACCCATGACATATATTTATTTTTCTTTCACAAAAACAAAACAATTAACACAAACCATTCGCGCTTTGAATTTCTAAAATGGAGAATATATTACACGACTTAGTAAATGTTTTCTAAATTGAAACTTTAGTTTCAGCTTCTCAGCAACAAAAGTTAATTCTGTTTGTGATTTCGAATTCCAGATTTTCCTTTAACTTGTACATCGCAAGCAGAAAACCAAACAAAGGATATTGGGTTTAACCATGGTTCTGATCTTGGTAGTTAGTTTAGAAGATAGAATAAAAAAGTCACAAATTACTGAAAATATGATTCGTCGAGGGTATTTTCGTAAATGTCTACATTGTTTGCACCGCATTGTCGCACCTTTTTAAAATTTTACCAAAAGGAAAAAAAATTGAACGAGATTGGTTAGTTTTGAGCTCCAACAGAGATCCTTTTTATTGCCTACCGTAAAGATTATTTAGCACGAATATTAAGTAAAATTGTTCTCATCTATGTCGTCCTTAAGGATATTCTTAAGCTAAATTATACGTCAGATTATCGGCTTATAATTATTTTGCGATCAAAACGAAGACCAAGCAAAAATATGGAGGCACATTTTAAAAAGAATTTTGGATACTATTTTGTTTTTAAGTGAAAGAAGCATAGTTTTGAGCTGAGACAGTAATATGGTTGATGAACTTAATAACGGTAACTTCTTTGGAATTTTGGAGATTATTAGTCACTGTGATCCCTTGCTACGTTATCATTTAGAAAAAGTAAGAATTTCCAAGCAAGCTTAGCATCGTTAACAAGTTCATTATTTATCATCGGAAATCGAAAATGAGCTCATTCAATCATGTGCAAGGCATGGAGAATTAGTAATTCAAGCTGAACGAACGACAGGAGTATGATAACGAAAGCAATATCAATAGTGAAAACAGAAGTATGGAAAGAGAGATTTGTAGAGAAAACCTATATGCTGTGTATTCCCCATTTGGAGCTCAGAGTCTCAATTGATTCTGCTGAATAATGTTAAATTGAGGTTACATTTTTTGGAATAATTTAATAAATGCTATACCTTATTTACCAGCAGCCCTCAACGCTGATCGATTTTAAAGAAAGATATTTCGCAGTCTCTACATAAGCTTTCTAACATGCTATGGTCAGCTAGAATTGATGCTGTTAGATCTTTTCCAAAACGTCTTCCAGTGCTAAAAATATGGCTGAAGTACTAAGTACTAAGAGTATGGCTCTAAAAGCTCTTAACTTAACAGCCGAAACTTATCTAGCCATCAACGGAATTAAAAAAGTGCATGGGTAAATTTACCTGAAGATTAATGCGATCAATATGGCTTAAAATATTGAAAGATATATCCATGACAGAAACACCATCATTTAAATAAGACAAACAAAAATTATAGATATTGAGGTTTGCAATCTTGATAGTCTTCTCGCAGATTCTAAGAAATCAATGTGACGTCATCTTGAGGAAAAGTAAATGGTGACAAATGGTTTAAATATTTCTTCTTTTTTGACAATAAGTAAAAAATAAAACGGTTCGGAACATTTTCTGGAAATGCAAATGAAGATCCTGAAAACATCCGCCTTTATGACCAAGAAACAGAATTCAAAAGAAACACGATTTTAGTTATTGCAGATTTAGTAATATCAAGCGTAATGATTAAATTCTAAGGAAAGAGGAGGAAATATTAACCTGTACAAAGCAATTCGTTGCAATATACAAGGCAGATATTTTAGAAGAGTTGGCGAAATGAGGTAATTCACCTCAAAAACGTATATATACGGAACATTTCGAAGAAAATCTTTCACTCTAGATTTATTTAATGCAATTGCCATTAAAAATATCGATACTATTTTTGAGTCAAAAATTTTCAGTGATCCTGTTTCTTTCAAGATCATGTCTTGCGATTCTGTACTAAGAATCAAAATCAGCAAAGCAGTTAAATTTCGGTGAAATTATAGATGTTTTTTGCACTACCATAGCACTGAAAGCTCAATTGTTATACAAACGTAAGAACAACTCACAAAATTCGTTACTTAAAAAAATTTACGCATAGAAGGATCATGTTTTTTTATTTGTACATTTTTTTTTAATTTTTGATCTACGGGTATGACAACCCCGCGTACGCCAGTCCCTGCTATTGACATACGAGTTCAAGCGAGATATCACATATATACCACTAGCAATATAGCAGTGAAAAAATTGAGATATTGTACGTAGGCACGCACGCTAAAATAAAGCTGCATACCTAACTTTAAATTTAATCATTTTCTTATTTACATATTTACTAGTATATAAGTATAGGTATAAAATAAACTTGTATATATATATTGAATGAATTATACTAACATAAAATAATATTAAGATCTTGATGAACACGATAAAAATTAATATTAAAATCAGTTGTATTCCAGACGCCTAAGAGAAATAATTAAATAACAAAATTATAAATAATTGTAAATGCTAAATATAGTTTTTTATTTATTAAACTAAACTATTAATGAAAACTAAACCATTTACAAACTGGTGACCCCGACGTGATACGATAGTTAAAGTTTAGTTTTCCAAAAGTTTTAAGTTGTCAACCGGTATTATTTAAATGTGAGTCCAATAGAAGTATTGCAACAACTTTGTGAGCATTTTTTTTGCATAAACGTAAAAAAAAAACGTATAAATCGTCTGGAACATAATTACAAAAGCAAACAGTAATTTGAACAGTAATTACAACATTTCAACAACATTTCAATATTACATACAATAATAGGATTTGAACTGCATATAAACATCTGATAAACATATGGATTATTTGGTGGATTATTTTTTTATGGATTATTTTTCTGGATTTTTTACTGGATTTTACATTTATGGAAAAATGTAATGAAATTTTACAATCAAAATTAAAATTATGCAGATTATATCAAATATTACGGTGAAGGCAAGAAGGACGGTGAATCATCAAGAACAATTCCAACAAAAAAAAACGGTATCATTGTATCATTAAAAAAATAATTTTTTGTACTCTTAATTTTACATCCAAATTTATAACTCAAAATTTTTTTTCTTACAATTATAAAATAAAATATTTTCTTAATCATACAATAAAATAAATTCTTCAGAAAATTAATGAATTAACTAGAGTAAATTAAATATTTTTTAGTAATAAAATTAATATTACGGTACTTAATTTTTGTTGATAATTTTTTTTAAATTCAGATTAATAACTTACATATATATATTTTTAGAATTCACAATGTCTGATACGGAGAATGATAAAAAAATTGAAAAGAAAGAAAATCTACTACGAGAAGCTAGTTCAATACAACATCTATTGCCTGATTTTTGGCAACATAATCCTGATTTGTGGTTCAGTCAAATAGAGTCGACCTTCAACAATAACAAGGTAACGAAACAAAGTTCTAAATTTGATTATATTATATCGAAACTTCCTTCTCAACAAATTATCCAAGTATCTGGTTTAATTCGTAATCGACCTTAAAATGAATATGACGCTTTAAAGCGAGAAATTATTTTACGTAACAAAACGAGCGATAATACAAAATTTGAACAGTTAATTGCCTCAAATTCCATTGGCGATGAATCGCTATCTGTTCACTATCAAAAAATCAAAGAATTGGCAAACCAGTGTAATATTAATGACAATCAATTAATAAAAACATTTTGGTTACGTGCGCTACCAAAAGATGTAAACGCAATTATATCTATAATCGAGGACCAAGATGTCGACAAGCTCTTATTAGCAGCTGATAAAACTTTTGAAAAATTAACTCCATCGACAAGTTCTCATGTTAGTCAAGTAAATCAAGACGGTTTAAGTGATTCCGATATAGACAAAATTGTTTGCGCCGTAACTAAACATATACAAAATAATCTAAATCAAAATAATAGAAGTAGAAATTACAACAGATCTCGTTCAAGAAGTCTTTCAAGTTCTTTTAGAAAATTTCACTTTAATAGAAATCGTTCTTACAGTCCTAACCATAGACCGACGTAAAAGTCGTAGATGCTTTTATCATAGAAATTTTGGCAAGAAAGCCACAAAATGCCAAAAACTTTGCAATTTTCCAACAGAATTAAATATTTCCAATTTAAAACACTAAAAAATCCTGCAATTGTTACAACTAATGATAAAAAACCAAACAATCAACGAAGACTTTTTATTCAAGATTCCATTACAAAACTAACATATCTTATAGATACTGGAGCTGATTGTTCCACAGTTCCTGCTTCTAAATATAGAAATAGACTCAAAGATCCAATTTGCGAACTCACAGCCGCTAATGGCAGTCCCATAAATACATTTGGTCGAGTTCTGTTATATTTAAACCTTGGACTGAGACGAAACTTCGTGCATCCATTTGTGGTTGCATCCATCGACCATCCTATCATCGGTACCGACTTTTTAGCTAAATTCGATTTACTTGTTGATCTTAAAAACAAGCGCTTACTAGATACAACTACGAAATTATCTATTAACGCCATACTTATTAACTCGAAAGCTCCTACACCGATTCTTTTTCGACTCGATAATAAATACGGAGAATTGCTAAAACAATTCCCATGGTTAACGCAAGAACAGCGTTACGATTTTCCTGTAAAACACAATGTCGTTCATAGGATTCATACTGTTGGTCATCTACCATTTTCGAAACCACGTCGTTTAGACCCGGCGAAATATAAAGTAGCCAAAACCGCTTTCGAACAAATGATAAATATCAGTATATGTCGACCATCGTCGTCTCAATGCTCATCTCCATTGCTTCTTATACCCAAGAAAAATTCTAATGATTGGCGTCCTTGTGGCGACTACCGCCGTTTAAATGCGATCTCGATACCCGATAGGTACCCGATACCGCACATTCAAGATTTTCACTGGCGGCTACAAAATTGTACGATTTTTTCTAAGGTAGATTTAGTTCGCACATATCACCAAATCCCAGTCGCATCAGAAGATGTGCATAAGACTGCAATAACAACGCCTTTCGGTCTTTATGAATTTACAAGAACCCCTTTTGGGCTCCGAAATGCGGGACAAACTTTTCAAAGATTTGTCGACGAAGTCATAATGGGATTAAATTTTGTGTACGCTTACCTGGATGATTTCTTGATCGCCAGTAAAAATGAGGAACAACACTTGAAACATTTAGAAATTTTATTTCAAAGATTACAAAAATACGGAATCAATATAAAACCTTCAAAATGCGTTTTTGGAGTATCACAAATCGATTTTTTAAGTCAAATAATATCAATATCAATATTGTTATTAGTGATATTGTGATATTGTTATTAGTGATATTAGTGATATTATAGCTAGTGATATTGTTATTAGTGGCTAGTGATTACTAATAACAATATCACTAGCCGAGGTGATAGCTTAGGGGTACTGGCGGATGATCTCTATTCAACCAACGGTAGCACCCTCAAGCTTACCTATAAATTATTCCTTAATGATAGTACGTTATTGCTTGCTCGAACAATTCAGCCATCATATAACTCTATGTGTGGATAATTGATTGAGGAAAACAGTGTAGCTGGATTATTGGCAACACCATTTTTGTTTTGTATTTGCAAGATTTTAAATTAAATTTGCTATTTATCTCTTATTTGATTTTTATTTTCACTATCCTATCACGAAATATTGGCCTATGTCATATTTTATATGTGTTTAGTTATTCATTCTTTAAAAAAGTATATAAATACAGAATACCAAAGATTTGCATTCATCAACACCTTAGAACGCATATTGTTGTGGGACCTTGATCTTAAAAGGTTTTAATGTGTTGTTGTGACACATATTGTAATTCCTACGACACAACACATTTTATTAAAAAAAAATGAATTGCCTGAACAGAAAAATGAACATTCTTGTAAAATTGTTTTTAAACAAATACAACATTTTAGTTTTTGTGATATTATAATTTAATAGGTTAATAAAATAACATAAATGTAAGGAGGGCCCGTAATTTATTTCCTTCCGGGCCCCGTTTTTCTCTCTACGGCCCTGCATGGGAGTCTAGTTGAATTGTGTTGGACTAAAAACATCAGTGTAATTTAAAAATGTTGATTGTAGCTTTAGTTTTTTACCTTCGAAACATGAATCGAAATAAGGACCAAATTCTTCTGTTTTTCTCAAATTTCAATGTCGATTTCAATGGCGTAAAATGGAATGGGCTGATGTTGACTATACTATACCCAATACAACAATGGTACAGATAGAGCGACAAAAACTGCGCAGTTAAGATAAATCATAAGCAATTGAATTAGGTTAAATCAATAAAAAGGCATTGAGGTGCACTTGGTACACTAGCAGATAAATGTTATTGTCAGCAGTTGTAATACAGAACTTTTAAAAACCATGCTAAAACCACCAAAACATGATCAAAATTGTGCCAAGAACCAAAGCTGTAGTGCCTTACCAGAAAAAATTTTTGTTCTAAAACCGAAGAAATTGAAATATTTTTTATTGGAAGCGACAAACTGAAGGTTGAGGTGCAGAACAACCGCAACCCGGGCTAAGAGTTAATGTAGCAACCTTCATCAAAATTGATTTAACGGTCGCAGAGTCATTGAAGTTAGATTTAAATTTTAAACACGGGCCTCGGAAGCCACGTCCTCCTTTGTTCAATACCCTAAAACTGACCATAATCAGATTCTTCGCATTCAAAATTTCAACTTGTATCAAAGTTTCATCAATATTTAGACATGAACAATTAGGCTGTAGTATCACAACAAATATAACAAACAACGAGAAAAAAACTGGTAGACCTTTCATCGTTTTATTTAATACACGTCAAAAGTAAATGATATCCTCTCATATTGACTTTCATTTATTAACGTTTCATCATAGTTCCTTCAAGGTGTTGTTTAGAAAAATTCTTTAAAAATGCAGTTCAGTAGATTTAAAAACATTTAATAAACATCTTAATTAAAATTTGCTAGTAAATTTCGGTAAGCGTAAATCAATCAACGTCAATCAACTTTCGTTATTCACTCTGATCTACCACTTGCAAATTCTTTCGCATGCTCCTTACACAGGACCATCTTTAAGAGCATGTTCAAGCCAATTAATCGGGTCAGAAGCACAGCAAAACTTTTAAGTGTACTCTGAATATGGCTAACTAAGCCTTTCTTTTAGAATATTAAATTCTTCAACTAATAGAGGTTTTTAAATATCCAAGGCTAATTTCAAAGATATAGCAACTACATAGCATCCATCATGTGTCATGTTTAAATGAATTGTTAACAAATGTTTACAATAAAACTTTACTTCATTCAAATTTTTTCATGATGATACATAATTTAACCAACAATAAAAATCCAATATCCAGCTCAAACCGTTTTATATAACAAAACACAATGAAAAAGATTTAATTATATATTATTTTTATCATAGCATTTAACTATATAATAGCTATGTCTATAATAGCAAACTTTATTGAATGTAATGCAAAACAATAATATACAACAATAATAACAATTTAAGACTAATTAATTCCAGCTTTACTATTTTGATTGTAATTACAGTTAAATATACCAATTAAAAAACAAACCAGATAGATATACAGAAAATTAGAAACATAAATTGCGGGTGGACTTTGATATTCGTATTTTTTTCTTATTCAATCAACTTTAACAATAAAAACATTACTATTTCAACGAATTTCCATTTAAACTAAAAACAAAATTGGTTTAATTCAACCAATTGACTTAAGTAGATTTTGTCACCAAAGCAACAAGCTTGACCTTCAAAAAGGTTTGTTGGTTTCCATACCGATGATATTTTATTTGGTGCATCGGATGACAAAAGTACGAACTAAAAATAAAAATATTTTGCTTGAACAACCTTGCACCTAAACTAAACATTTAGTTGGAATAGAAAAAAACCAAAACAATATGTACAAAACCAAAACAATTGTACAAATACTGTTTACGCAAGTTAAAAATAATCAAATAAAAAATTAAAATTATTTTCAATTTAAATTAATTTTATATGATACTTTTCTACATATTAAACTACAAATGAAAAATAATGGTTGTAACGATCACAATAACAACAATGACAACTACATGTGTCAAATTTAATAATCTTCGAAACGAATAGTAATAACAATAACAAAACAAGCGACTAAATTATTTAATAACTTTAACACTGACAGTATCAATAAAATTATAAAAAAATGTCGATTTAATTTAAGTTGTTACAGTCAAGTGTGTAAAAGCACTTATCGAAAGTTTTTGATTTGAGTTTGAGTGAAATCATAATTTATGTTTATTTGCTCAAAAAATTTTAAGTTTAAAATGAAATATTTTGCATCCTTGTGAAGCATGTCAATGCATCAACTCAAATTGTTTTTTCCTCATAATTTGTATTATAATTTATTATATTTATTATGCACTTCAGGTTAATAAAAATTTTTGTTTTACCTTACAAGGTATTATAATCAATTTAAATAGTGTAATAAAACGGCCAATTTTTTGTAAGCTAAGAGCTTTTTTAACTAAGGTCGTTCAATAAGTCCGTAGGATAAGTAAGAAAAAAACAACATTTTGACAAAACTCGATTTTTTTATTCAACATAGTTGCCTTCGAGGGCGATACAACGAGTATAGCGATTTTCCAACTTTTCTATACCACTTTTATAGTACGATTTCTCTTTCTCGTCATAATAGGCCTCAGTTTCAGCGATTACTTCATCATTGGACTTAAATTTCTTTCCAGCAAGAATTCTCTTGAGATCTGAAAACAGGAAAAAGTCGCTGGGGGCTAAATCTGGAGAATATGGTGGGTGGGTAAGCAATTCAAAGCCCAATTCATTCAATTTGGCCATCGTTTTCATCGATCTGTGACACGGTGCATTATCTTGGTGAAACAACACTTTTTTCTTTTGCAAATGTGGCCGTTTCTTTGCGATTTCAGCCTTCAATCGATCCAAAAGTTCACAGTAATACTCGCTGTTGATGGTGGTTCCTTTTTGGAGATAGTCGATGAATATTATTCCGTTCGTATCCCAAAATACAGACGCCATCACCTTACCGGCCGACTGTTGCGTCTTTGCTCGCTTTGGATTCGGTTCGTCGACTGCTGTCCACTCAGCTGACTGTCTTTTGGATTCTGGTGTGTAATTGTGAAGCCATGTCTCATCCATTGTCACATATCTACGATAGAATTCCCTTTTATTGCGGTTTAATAGCACCAAAGACTCCTCTGAAGCATCGATTCGTTGTTGTTTTTTGGCGACTGTGAGCTCACGCGGCAGCCAATTTGCACAGAGCCTTCGCATACCCAAATATTCGTGTAAAATGGTAAAATCACTACCATTTGCTACCTTTACAATGTCAGCTAGCTCATGCACCTTCAATTTGCGATCGTTCATAACCAATTTGTGGATTTTTTTGATGTTTTCTGGAATAACAGCCTTATTTGGGTGTCCACTGCGCTCTGCATCTTTTGTGCTGGTACGACCACATTTAAATTCAGCAATCCACTTCTCTACCATTTGTCTCGATGGAGCAGAGTTTGGATAATGTTTATCAAGCCATTGTTTGGTTTCCACTGTATTTGTTTTCATCAAAAAGCAATGCTTTATTAAAATTCGAAATTCGTTTTTTTCCATTTTTTTTCAAAAACAAAAGTTGCTTCATACAAAATGCTATAACTCACGAATAAATAGTCAGATTGCTGTCAAATTTATACACGTATCGTTTGAAGGCTAGTACTAAATAAAAATCATATGGAAAAAATTCTAGTAATGCCATCTATGTGTCATCCTACGGACTTATTGAATGACCTACGGACTTATTGAATGACCGAGTACATACGTTTTTCAAACGTTATGCTTTTATGGACTGTATAGTATATATACCTAAAAGTGTAGAAAATCCTGTTGAGTGTTGATGAGTACGTTACTATTATGATATCGCCGTCATTATTTTGTTGGCTAGATTTGTTACATTAAATTTATTTATAAGGTTCAGGGTTGTTAATATACACGTATAAAACGTTTTATACGTTACACGTATAATACGTAACGTATAAAACGTATAAAACGTATAAAACGTATATAACGTATAAAACGTATAATACGATTTTGTTTTTGAAATTCATTCATAAAAAATTAAAAATGCTTCTTACTTTAGATATTAATTATAATTTTAGTAAAAATATATATATTTTAGTAAAAATATATATATTTTAGTAAAAATATAATTACGTAGTTTTAAATTATTTATATATTTCATAATTTATAACAAAAACTATTTAAATTCTAGATGTTATTTGAATGTATATTTTTATACTTTATACGAAACACTATGTTACCGTACATTAAATTGGTTAATAATTTTTAATTCACTAGATTTGAAGAGATTTTTTTGAGATTTTTTTGAGCACTCAAGCAATTAAATTATTTTTGAATTTTTCAACACGTATACTATATGATTTTCTTTCATTTTGATTTCAACATTTACTTAATGGGAAACATTTTGGATTAGAAACATTTGGCTCATGAACTTAACTATTTGGCATCATGAAATGTTATTGAATATATAAAATATGGTTCAATCCAACTTCAGCTCCTCCCATATAATAAGAACAGCTGGGAAATATTATGTTGTTAGAATAAATGTCGTTTTTTTCATAGCAGTTAGGGAAATTATTAGAGATTATTAGAGAGATGTTTTTAAAAAATTTTGTTGTGTGAATCCGGGTTGCACCACTTCCAATTAATAGACACAGTTTGAAAATAACAGGTTCTTGCAGATCAAATCTTCTTTTTATACAAAAGTTGTAATAGTTAAAATATGTATTTACGTCAAACGAAAAAGTTTATTGAGAAGATTAGTGAGTAAGTTCAATTTTGGTCATTGATGAATAAATAATAGGTATGGTTGGAAATGTCAAATTATTGCACACTAAATTTGTTTTGAAAACAAATAATTATATTTTGAAAAGAAGCATTTACGTTAAATGTGGAAGTTTTCTGAACTAATAGGAATAGTTGGGTAAGAAATTATCATGACGACGCTATATTTTCTAAAGCAGCTATTCCTATTAGTACCGAAATCTAGGCTTTATAAATATTAAATATCACGAGTACGATGAATAATACGCCCGCGATAATGTTATATAAATGTATTTTTATTTATTAAGGATTTTACTTTTATACGGTATAAAACGTAAATAATTGTGTGTTTTATACTGTACGTTTTATACGTTTTATACGTACGTATAATACGTGTTTTATACGTTACCGTATTATACGTTACAACCCTGGGTTAAACTGAGTTTTGTTTTTCGAGAGATCCGACTGCAGGATTAGTGCGCTCATCGATTTTTTGCTAAAACCAAATTTTTATGTATATTTATAATCAGGAGAATATATATCTACCAGGTTGCCTATCAAAATTTGGCCGCCAGTATTTTTAATTGATTTTTAGTTCAGTACATAAATAAAAACAGTTAGTCTTCTTTCAAATTAGTCTTTCAAATTTTATAACAAAAACTGTTTAAATACATGTGTAGGCATTTAAATTAACAACAAAATTAAACGACCCTAATAGTCTAAGATCCGGCTGCAGGATTAGTGCGCTCATCGATTTTTTGCTAAAACCAAATTTTTATGTATATTTATAATTAGGAGAATATATATATCTACCAGGTTGCCTATCAAAATTTGGCCGCCAGTATTTTTAATTAAATTATTTTTAATTGATTTTTGGGAAAAAAATTCGTTCATTTGTTTTTTAAATAAAATGTCGTCTACATCACGGCAAATTACATAACGATTCTAAAAAATCACGGTTGCCGTTGCGCACCTGGCCGCACCTCTTCGCAGCCAGGCGTAAACAGGTATGATTTCGATACATTTATGCGTTCATAACGTACATTGATTAATTCTATATCAAATTAATGCTAATTTTTTTCTATTTATTATCATATATGGTTGCCTAATTAAATCCGGCCGCAAATAAGGGTTGCTGGCTGTTAAAGATGATAAATATTTAAGGTAGAGTAAGAGAGAGTTAAATCAATATTAGTTTTTTGGGAACATTCCTAGTTTATCCCCCCAAATAAATTTACGTTTTTTTTCAGATAAATAGAAAGATTAGGTGCTCTGCATCCTAATTATGAAAAAAAATTGCGGAAGTGAGGGGATCAAAAGTTATAAGGGATAAAACTTTCAATTTTACATTGGTCCCCCTGTGGCGCAGGCAACGCGGAGGCGACGCGGGGAGGGGGGGGGGGGTATTGCACGGGGGGGGGCGGTGTTTTTTTTGATCGAAGTTGTGCAAGGTCGCAAAAGCGAGTCAAAAAAAAAAAATCAAAAATCAAATCAAGTTACTTCTAAAAACTCAAAGGGGGACCAAGGTATTTTTTTTAATTTCAATATTTTAGTGTGTGATAAAATATAAATAAATAATAAATAAAAATAAGGAAAAAAAGAAAAAAAAAACCAAAGGGGGGACCAAGGTAAAATTGAAAGTTTAATCCTTTCTAACTTTTGACCCCCTCATTTCCGCAAATTTTTTTTTTCATAATTAGGATGCAAGAGGACCGAATCTTTCTATTTATCTGAAAAAATAACGCAAATTTATTTGGGGGGGATAAACTAGGATTCTACCATTTTTTGTTGTAATTTTTAAATTTGTCATTTTGAAAAGGAAGACAATTTTTTTGGAGTGTTTATTAAGTCGTTTCTATTACTCCCCGGTGGTTGAGAACACTAACATTCGACGCATGCGCAATGGCTTAAGAGCGTCGCACAGCTGACAATCGCTATCCTCGTCTGACAAATGATGTTACGCGCTAGCTCTCTTTCACTCTACCTTAAATATTTATCATCTTTAACAGCCAGCAACCCTTATTTGCGGCCGGATTTAATTAGGCAACCATATATGATAATAAATAGAAAAAAATTAGCTTTAATTTGATATAGAATTAATCAATGTACGTTATGAAAGTATAAATGTATCGAAATCATACCTGTTTACACCTGGCTGCGAAGAGGTGCGGCCAGGTGCGCAATGGCAACCGTGAATTTTTAGAATCATTATATAAATTGCCGTGATGTAGACGATATTTTATTTAAAAAACAAGTGAACGAAATTTTTTTCCCAAAAATCAATTAAAAATAATTTAATTAAAAATACTGGCGGCCAAATTTTGATAGGCAACCTGGTAGATATATATTCTCCTAATTATAAATATACATAAAAATTTGGTTTTAGCAAAAAATCGATGAGCGCACTAATCCTGCAGCCGGATCTTAGACTATTAGGGTCGTTTAATTTTGTTGTTAATTTAAATGCCTACACATGTATTTAAACAGTTTTTGTTATAAAATTTGAAAGACTAATTTGAAAGAAGACTAACTGTTTTTATTTATGTACTGAGACTTATTAATACAGGGAATAAGGACATTGCACTATGGAAAAAATTAGGGGATATCAGAATTTTAGCAAGAACCTTCCTTGGTTCTTAAAAATATTCTAAAAGCTCCCATCGATACATGTGCCGCCAAAAATATTACGCGATGTCACAACGGTCATAAAATACAGTTTTTCGCTAAAATTTCTTTAACGGTTACTTATCGAATAAATAATTGGCTTAAAATTTACGGCTTAAAATTTACGAAAACTTACGAAGTGGCGGGGTTCCACCATACATCTGCTGACTTTTCACACTTTGTTTTTAAAGTTTGTTGGGAGCATACAGACTTCGTTCATTAATTAATTTTGATGATCCTTTGGTAGAAGATGGAGATTTGAATGACAAAGAACTGATTAGTTTTTGGACGATATTAGAATAAGTGGTGGGGGCCTCCCAAACAACTGTTTATAGCTTCAATAATATCAGTTACTTCCTGATAATTGATTTTGATTAAACTTGGTTTAATGGATTGGATTTGTAACTTTTCTGCATTCCAACTTCCGGTTTGTCACTTCCGGAAAAATATTTTTTTTACTTTTACTATTCGTACTACAAGGTTTTTAGTTCTTTTCAAACAGTTTCGAAAATACCTAGCAATAGTGACAGCATAGCTGTTGAAATCGATAGGAAGAAAATAAATTCTTTTCTTCCAATATTCTTCCAATATTAGTGTTTTTCTTAACTCATTATAGTAAATATTCCAGTTTGAACGACGAATTAAATTTAAACATTGTTATTGACGATGTGCAAAAATTGGACATATTTTTGTTTAAAATATACCAAAATATTCGAAATAAACTAGCTTCTTCGCCATCTTTTTTGAACTATGTATCTTGAGAAATTCAAGTTAAATTTAAGTTTTAAATTTTAAGTGTACAGCCATTAAATACAAGCGGAACACATTTATTACAACTGTAACGCCAGGACTATGTCAATTTTGTTCTAAAAATAATGATTTTCGTTTTCAATTATAATTTTATTAATTTTCTTAAATGTCGCAACATTTTTGTATGCTACTGTTGAGATTTAGTTGCGTCACTCAATTTCAACAATAAACATGTTTGATTTAATGTTTTTTTTATACGTTGGAGAATTGTTGATTGTTGGAAGGGGAAACAGAAGAAGAAAAATTAATAAAAAAATAAGAATTTTCATAACAAAATCGTTCAGTATAATTTTGGAAATTGAAAAAAAAACAATATGTTATAAGAAATAAAATTTATTTATTTAATTTATTTTTATATAACAATTGTTTAAGTTTTTTTAAGTTAATTAGTATAATTTTTAAAGTTGATTAGAGTATACTCTTTAAAATCGAAAAGTTCGGTAATAAAGAAAATGTTACCGTGTACAATTAAATATAAAGAAAAAAATATAATATTTTATTATAAAGAAAATAAAATTATTTTGTTTTTACAAATGTGATATGATGTGATGTTTTCTTATTTGTCTTATTTATTTTTGATGTGGGGAGTGTTGGTGAGAGTTGACCAATCATTCAGTATAAAAAAGTTGAATCACATTATGGAATAGTTTAATTGGTATTTACCTAAATGATGAAACTAACGATTTTTTTTATACAATGAAGTGTCGCTTATAATGATCTGTTACATGCACTTCAGATTATTGGAATCATTGACAGAAATAAAGCACAAAAATCAAAAGTATTTTTTTCGCAATATGCTTATTGGAAAATGAGGAATTACATTTGGGTTTTAATATCAACATTGATAGTAATTTTGTAACAATGACTGCAATTTTATTACAAAGTTGCGAAGGATGCGAAGAAATAACTTTCGTTGGAACTTGCCTGATAAAAAACCGATAAAATTAGTGGAAGATGCTAATCATCAAAGTGGATTTCTAGCCAACCAACATTGAAGAAATAATAAATTAATGTAAGCTTGTTTTTCATATTTTACTTTATATAATTTTTTGATTTGCTTTTGGTTAAATTATTTTTGGTGCTAATTGATAAGTTCTTTATGTGATTCACTTAAAAATAAGAGATTTCCGAGTGATAGATTTGTTTGTGTGTTCAACTCAGTGTTTCGGTTTATTGAATAATTTCAGTTTTTAAAATAGTGTTTTAACTATCCGGTGCAAATTAATTTTCTCATAAAAGTTCAAGGTAAACAAAATTAAATATTTTAGTTTCAAAATTTGTCACATTTACTTCGGGTGGACTTCTAAATCTAAACCATTTCAATATAGATTTAAAAATATTCAATTTAGATTATTCAAAATCGTGGCTTTTTAACTTTTAAAGTTAACTTTTAAATAAAGGTAACTATTTCTCCAAATGTTTGTTAGTTTGATTCAACCATAGATAAATTATCGTTGGCTTACAAGTAAATTGACTTCGTTATTAACTATCGAAATCGATAAACTCTCTCTATAGCTAGAGATATGGGGGTCAAAAGGTCAAAATGCGTATGTCTGTCTGTTTGTGGATATGATATCCTGGAAACGACTTGGTCTATTGACCCCAAATTTTATAAACAGGCATCTTATCTTATGCAAAGGTCTCTTAAGACATCGATTTGGACCCGAGGTATGGGTGAGAAGATGGGTGTGTATAGCTACGGGCATGATATCTCAGAAACTATTTGAATTATTGACACCAAAATTGGAAAACAGGTTTTTTAGACCAATATATGCTATGTCGGCTGCGACCCGATACATGAAAGGGTCCAAAAATTTGTATGTATGTTTATCTGTAGATAATATATATCAGAAACTACTTTACCTATTGAGTCCAAATTTGGGACACAAGTATCTAATACAAAGAAGGGTATGTCTATCTATATGTGGACACAATATAAACTTGAGAAATTGTTATAATCTGCAGCATCAAACCAATTAAAAAATGTTGTAATATACATTAATATTATATTTCGACCCTTATGTGGGTCATGATCAGTATATTTTTTTAACAGTGGTTCTATAAAAACAATTAGATTGGACAATAAATTTAAAAATATGTTAAAGAATTTTTTTACAAGAATTTTAAAAATATGTTTGTTAAAAAGTTTAAAAATTTAAAGATAATTAGAACAATTATATGTAAGTAAAAATAATAGAGTGCAAATTACATAATTCTATATCATTTGAAATTTAAAATGTATATAAGTAAGACCATACCTAGTAAGTAAAGAATATTTTCTTAGTTTCACGTTTTTATGCTAGCATCAATTTAATATTAACATATCCACACAAAATTAAAAATTATGTGAGTCATGATCAGCATATTTTTCCCAACTATGGTTCCACAAAAACAATTAGATTGAACAAAAATTTAAAAACTTTTTACAAGAAATTAAAAAAAGGTTTGTTAAAGAGCTTAAAAACTTAGGGATAATTCAACAATACAATTAAAATTAAAATGTATATAAATAAAAACATACCTAGCAAATAAAGAATATTTTCTTAGTTACACGTTTTTATGCTAACATCACTTTAATATTTACATATCCACAAAATTAAAAATATATAATATGGAAATCAAAATCGATTGGTAATATTGTTTATAGCTGATCTAGTTTTTATATTGTTGCCTCGGTGGACGTGTGACAAGGATGGGATGTATGTTAATAAGCTGATGATAGCCTTGATCTGGACCGTTTTATTATTTGGTTGTATTGATTATCAATATTATTGCTATCTGTTTTTATGTTAACAGCTGTTGGGTTTAATAATATGGCGCATGATTCCATAATTCGTCTTTTTTGTGTGTGTGATTCCTTATATATTATGGAAGCCTCATCATAACTAAAAATGTGACCTGTGTCGAGTGTATGACATATTAACGCCGTTTTTCCATTCTGGTTACTATGACGTGTTCTAAAGTCGTATTCATGTTGTTTTATTCTGGTTCCCAGTTTTTTAGAGGTTTCACCAATATACACCATCACACACACTGCACGGAATGCTATATGTTACGCCAGATTGGTCATATCGGTTAATGTTAGCTTTGGTTTTAGAATATATTAGAATAAATATTAAGTGGATGGTGAATTTGTAATCACAATATTAGGTGTGACAATAGGTATATATGGGTACTTTTTCTCTTGAATTTTTCTACGTATGATGTTGTGAATGAGATGATTCGGATAATTATTTTTTTGTAAAATGTTGGTTATGTTATTAATACACGTATGGAAGAATTGGTTAACGCTCAAGGCTATAATTCTATTGGCAAGCGAGTTAGCGGTATTATGTTGGAGGTAAGCAGGATGTGCAGAAAGGAAATTAAGAATGCGTTGTGAGGAGGTTTTTTTTGAATACCATTTGGTAGTGATTTTATTATTTGTACGTAATAAAGATATGTCTAGGAAATTGATACTACCATTGTTTTCGACTTCCAAGGTGAATTGTAGGGAGGGATGAAAATCATTCATGGTGTTCAAGATGATATCAATGTCTGATGTTTTGACTATACATATGAAATCATCCACATATTTTTTAACAAATGTGGGGGACTTAGGTAGTTTGGGAATAACATTGTCACAGAACGTCTCCAATACTAGGTCTGCTAAAATAGGAGCTAGTGGGGAACCCATTTGGAGACCTTTAACTTGCTTGTATATGTTATTTTTGTATTGTATAATACTACATTCAGTTGTTGTAAAATATAGTAAATTTAAGAAGGTCTTGAGATCAATACTGGTATGTTGTGATGTGGAGTCCCATTTGTTTTCTATTATTTTGAGCGCGATATCTAAAGGAACGTTAGTAAATAAAGAGATTACGTCAAATGACACCAATGATTCATCATCCATTATTTCTATTGAGCTAATATATTTCTTGAATTCTAAGGAGTTTTTTATATTGTATTTCGTATTATCAGATATATTTTGTAATATATCCGCTAGAAATTTTGACAGAGCGTAGCCAGGGCTGTTGATGGTGGAAACTATTGGTCTTAGTGGGATGTCCAGTTTGTGAATTTTTTTTTAAGGCGTTCATGCTCCATGTAGGAGCGTTGCCAGGCTAATCAGCTTTGAATATTCACAACGGTCATTCGCAACAGCGACATAATTACCATGGCAGCCGATTTTTTTAAGGTCGCTTATTACGTCAGTCTTCCATTGTAGTCGTGGTCTACCTCGCGGTCGCCCATTCCCTGGGGTACTAACGTACATTTTTCTAATCATTCCAGACTGTGAATCGGCTCGTTGAACATGCCCAAACCAAGCAATCCTGTTAGAACGGATACAACCTATTATATCAGGACCCTCAAGAAGGTCTCTGATCTCAAAGTTATACCGGGTTCTATACTCTCCATCGTCTGTCTTAAGTGAACCAAAAATGTAGCGTAGGATCTTACGCTCAAATACAGATAAATGCGATTTGTCATTTTGTGTAAGGGTCCACGTTTGTGACCCATACATCACAACCGGTCTAATCAATGTCTTGTATAACTGGAGCTTGGTGTTAGTTGATACATACGGTGATCAAAGGAGAGGTTAGTAGAGTAGAAATTCGATTACCTGCTGCGATTCTAGCTTTTATATCTGTAAGTATGCTGTTGTTTGAGTCAAGCATTGATTCCAAATATTTAAAAGATTCAACTCCCTCAATTCGTTCATCGCCGCACATCAAATCTTTCTTCTCAGACTCTCTTGAAACATTCATATGTTGGGTTTTATTGTAGTTAATTTGAAGACCATTTTTTCTAGCTCCACTCTCAAGCGACTTGAAAGTCTCACTCATAACAGCTTCACTTCGGCCGAGGATGACAACATCATCAGCGTATGCAATCATCTGTACTGAGTTTATTGACAAGATATTGTTGTTAGTCGGCAGTTTCTTTTGACGGCACACATATTCCAAGGCTAAATTAAAAAGTATAGGAGAGATAGCATCACCTAACACCTTGTCTTAAACCGGAGTCGACTTTAAAAAACTTCGATATTTCGTTCTCTACTCGTACACAGCATTGAGAGTTCTGTACTGTCATTTTGCATAGTGATACCAGTTTACCAGGAATTCCCATTGACACCAGAGCAGACCATAGAGTCTCTCGTTCGAGAGAGTCGTAGGCCTGCCTGAAATCAATGAAAAGTTGGTGCACAGGTATGTTGAACTCTCGACACTTTTCCGAAATCATCCTTATCGAAAAAAGTGCATCGGTGGCACCTCGGCCCCGCCGGAAACCGCACCGATATTCTCCAGACAGTTGTTCAGCAAAAGGATTGATTTTGGATAGCAAAATGTAGGAAAAGATCTTATATGCTGTGCAAAGGAGAGCGATTCCTCTGTAGTTTGCACATTGTAGGCGATTACCCTTTTTATGGAATTGTGAATTTTAGGTTGTCCATATATCCGTGAAGGATTGCATATATCACTTGCAAGACACTTAGCCTCTCTAGTTGATATGTATTGTTGTAACGTGTAACGTGTCTAGTAATCTCAGAAATTACTAGACCTATTGACCACAAATTTGGTACACATGTATTTTAGGCCAATATTTCTTTTTAATTTAATTTTTATGTGATATTTTGTTATGATTGATAGTTTTTATTTATTGAAATTTTTTCCAGTTTTAATTTTATAATTATGATAACTTCAGTTCTTTATATAAATAATTTCTTTACTAAACATTAAATTCCAGTTTTAATCTTATAATTATGATTTGAAACAATTTTGTTTAATTTAAGTCAATTTACACCAATATTGAGGATTACAAATATTAAATTCTAATTAAAATTGAAATTATACGGTTGAGTAAAAATTTAAAAAATTCTTAGGAATCGTAGGAATATACCAATAGACCTTTTTTAGGTAAAAAAAATCATGAAAACCAAAAAACAAATTGAGGGCGAGTTTGTTTTCTTAAAGTGTGTTTAGAAAAAGGAAAACGTTCATTGATTGGCAATAACGTTGTAAAAACTCAGATATAAAAAAGGTAACATGAATAATTTATAAAGTGAAAGAAAAATTTATTTCAGGTGTTAATAGATATAAGATCAAATACTTTTGACAATAAAGTTCTGAGGCTTACATTGGAAGTTTTATTTATATGAGTTGCAAACAACTAATAATACAAAACTAAGTTTTCGATGAATTTTTAATCAGGTTAGTAGGGTTATCTTACTGCAGCTTACAACATTTATTTTTGTTTAAGCTTAGTGCCCTATTTTGGTCGGACACCAGTTTTTCATATTTTATTTTATAGTCAGCTTGCCCTGATGAGAATGATTAACTTTTGTAAGTTTAAAATTTTCCTATTGGTTCGAAATTAGATCGCTCGATGGTTGTATGAATTGCAATTCGCAAACAATTTCGTAAATTGCACCATGTTTTGTTAGATTCAGTTCGTTTTATTCATGATGGGATAACTTTCCATCAGAATTATGTTATATCTCAACCAATTTTGTTATTTAAATAATCATGCTAATACACTTTGAATTTCTTTTGACGAAAACTAATCGGCATGGAAGACTTTTTGGAAAAAACAACGTGTTAATTAGTCCAGTCATCCACGGAAAATACGGCGAAACTGTATAATCCTTACACACAACACCGATTTGCACAAGAATTTAGTTTTAGATTCTCCAAAGATTCTTCAAAGTTGATCGTGAGGCCAGGATTGCTTTTACCCTGGAGGTGGATGCCACCTCCGTGTATTTATGGTGTCTGTAGATCCAATACAAATGGAGCAATAGCTTGTTGGAAAAAACTTTTGGAGGTTATGGTTAGTTCTTATTCCTTAAACGCCAAAATTGAAAGATTCAACGTTCAATAATCAAAAAACAATGCATTTATAATATTAATATTATGTATCTGAATTTTTCTATATATAAAACATATTTATATATTTATAGATTTCATCCTTGCATAGTCTAGCTAGACTCTAGTATTATTAATACATCAATGCCATTATAAGTGTTCTCATATCTGAAGCAGTCTCATATCTCATATCACACAGTGTGAATGGTTTTTATCCCATAACTCGCTTATTTTTTAAGCTATCGTATCCTCTAAAAAACATTTTGAAGTTTTTTTCAAGAACTAGAAGTTCATTTAAAGTTTTCTTTCAGTCCTTATTTTTGAAAGGGTTTTAGCTGAAAGTGCTTGAACAAGTTGATGATTACGAACACACGACAAGTGTAAATGCCGATATCTTACTTAATGTTTATCCTATAGAACACACATGGCCAAACCGCGGCTCGCGAGCCGCATGCGGCTCTTTAAAAGAATAAATGCGGCTCTCGAAAAGAAATGAAAAAATTAAATAATATTTAATAATTCATAAAAATTGTAACAAAATTAGAAATAATACATATAATTTATAATGCTGTTTAATATAATATGAAAATATACAAGTAAAATAAAATATTTAAAATAATAATATATGTAATATCCCGACTGGAAATTAGTTCAGGGAACCCGGATTATGATCAGATCCGGATCAGATTTTCCGTAATACGGCTATCTGATCAGTTCCTGATCAGCGTACAGTACCGTTTCCCTTGATCCGGCCATCTGATCAGTTCCTGATCAGCGTACAGTACCGTTTCCCTTGATCCGGCCATCTGATCAGTTTTGGATCAGCGTACAGTACCGTTTCCCTATATCCGGCTATCTGATCAGTTCCGGATCAGCATACAGTACCGTTTCCCTTGATCCGGCTATCTGATCAGTTACTGATCAGCTTGCAGTACCGTTTCCCTTGATCCGGCCATCTGATCAGTTCCGGATCAGCGTACAGTACCGTTTCCCTTGATCCGGCTATCTGATCAGTTCCGGATCAGCGTACAGTACCGTTTCCCTTGATCCGGCTATCTGATCAGTTACTGATCAGCGTGCAGTACTTTATCCGGTGATCCAGTCATACGATCAGTTTCTGATCGAAAAAACTCATCTTATCCGATGTCCTAAGTTGGATAATAATACAAATTTAGTTTTTTACCTGATCCATTATGTATATAATATTGCTCATTAAACAATAAATTCGTTATTTGGTATAACTGAATTATCTTTTTAGGGTGAAAACTCACTTTTTAACACGTAATGTCAAATAATAAATTGATCTGAGAGCAAAAAATGTCAGAACAATGTTTTGGCAAAAAGAATTTGACATATATATAATTGTTATTTCTGTGTTACCTTAGTTACATTATTATTATTGTCGGAATAAATTTGAAATGTTTAGCTCTATATAATTTTAAAATAACTACAGTATCGATAAATTGAAATGCTGTGAAATTGAATTTTTATGAATAAAAAGGAATCATTTTTATGTTATTTTAAAAAAATAATAAAAATGTAATAAAAATAAATAGTGGTCAGTCTGTGAATCGAACCCTCGAACGTCCTAAACTTAAGCATCAACATAATATTCATAAATAAATTGATGTAAATAATTATTTAGATAGACGAATGGTTAATGCTGCTGCCTTGTACACAGATGTCTGGGGATCGAATGCGGGTTAAGTCCAAAATAAATATTAATAATAAATATCATTTTATCTTTACAGGGCCCTTCTTAACCGCTGTTAATCCATTGCCGTGTATAAAATTCTCTCACCCTGAATTGATAAAAAAACGATTAATAATTGCAAAAAACTAAATTTTTTTCATTTTTTTGGTGAGACAAGATGGTAGCATAATAGTAGCATAACAGCGCAAAATGTTTTACATGCTTTTAAGTAGATTTTACTTAGTCAATTTTGTTTAGTTCAATTCGTACGCCATTTTCAGTTAAATTTACATATACTTTACGTTAAATAAGCTATCTTTTTTTTCTGAGTGTTTAAATTTATAAGCATTTGAAGTGTACTTGAAATTATGAACAAAATTAACGAAAAATTGTAATATTTTTTTCATTTATTTAATGTCAAATTACTATTTAGGAACAAAATTAATTCTAAACCTTTGAACGGATCTGGTATGGATCTCTTGAGCAGACCGGACATGAAACTGTTGAATGGATCCGGCATGGATCTTTAAGATAGATCCGGAATAGATCTTTGAAATGGATCCGGAATGGATCTTTGAAATGGATCCGGAATGGATCTTTGAAATGTATCCGGCATGGATCATTTAAACGGATCCTGTACGGATCCTGTACGGCGTGACGATTTTTCATCATGTCCGGATCAGGAGGCCTGATTCATCCCTGATCAGTCTTCAGGCAATCCTGATCCGGATCGGACCCTATACTGATCTAATTTCTAGTCGGGATGATTTAATGCAATCATTTTATTATATTTAGGTCCGTCCTGTCGAAGTTACTACTATTGGAGTTTTTTGCGACTTTGTTTTAGTTTGATACTACTTTACTTCGCGAATAAAGCTGTTATAAATAAATTTAACTAATTTTATTATTTAAGGTTATACGTTTAACATATTCTAGTGGGCTAAAAATAAATAATAATTTGTCTCAAATTAATGCACAAAAATCTTTCTCAAAATCAAAAGTCTTTCCTTTTGGATTCGTTTGTTTTTCTATGAATATCTTTTTCTGCAATTTTTTTTATAAACAATATTTTTGATATTTTATCTTTAAGCACTTTGCCGACGTTAAATTTAATGTATCCTTTAATATTCCAATTAAAAAATGAATAAGTTCATAATTAAATAGAATTAAAAACACATGCAAATCCGACATATGCTACCTCAACCGCTTCTACATCTACGACAGTAAGATATTACCCTAAACCAAAAACGAAATTAAAAACTTAAGGAAATTGCAAGAAAAAAACGGTGATTTCATCTCTTGTAGCGAAATATAATATTTTGCGTGTTTTTTATGAATACTCCGTTTTTTAATTTAACTGCTAAATATGTCAGACCACAAAAAAAGGAGATATGACGGATAAAATCGTAGCTTCAGGCAAGAATGGGTTGAAGCATACGCATTCATCGATAAAGGGGGAAAATCTTTGTGTCTTATATGCAATGAATCACTTGCTCATTATAAAACCAGTAATTTAAAACGGCATCAAGAAAAAAACCACATTAAATTTTTGGATAATTATCCGTTGAATACCAACATCCGAACAAATAAAATAAACTCTTTAAAATCCGCATTAAATACTCAGCAAACATTATTATCATATTTTAGTTCAGAAGCGGATAATACTACCGTGGCTAGTTTTATGATCGCTTGGAACATCGCCCGTGCTAAACGACCTTACACTGAGGGAAAACTTATCAAAAAGAATATGGAACAGGTGGTTAAAATGCTGGATCCTTTAAATATCAAATTCCACAGATTAATTAGCAATGTTCCAGTATCACGTCATACCACTGAGCGACGTATTACGGAAATAAGTAAAGATATTAAACAGCGACTACAAGTAGATGTAAAAATAGTGTAGCTTTCAGCTTAGCCCTTGACGAATCAATCGATACACAAGACACCCCCCAGTTAGCTGTATTTATCCGATACGTTTCCGAATCTTTAATCGTAAGGGAAGAACTATTGGATTTGGTAGCACATAAAAATACTACTCGTGGTATTAAAACTAAGAGTGCCCTTGATAATATATTGTCAGATACGGATATTCCACTGAATAATTTGGTAAGTGTAGCAACTGACGGAGCACCTGCAATGTTAGGAAAAAATGTAGGCCTTATTGGTCTATTAAAAAATGATCCAAGAATACCCGAATTTCGGCACTTCATTGTATTGTTCATCGTGAACATTTAGTTGCAAAATATTTTAAATACGAAAACGTAATGAAAACTGTGCTACAAATTGTGAACTATATTCGGACGAATTCAAAAACCCATCGCCAATTCAAGAACTTTATCGAAGCACTGGACTTTGAAGATCATCCTCAAGATATAACATTTTACTGCGATGGTTATCCACCTATAATGTTCTAAGCCGATTTGTTGATGTAATGGAACCTATCAGAAATTTCCTCAAAGCAAAAGAAAAACACTATCTGGAATTAAAGAATGATGACTGATATAATGGAGCATCTGACTGATATAATGGAGCATCTGCAATCCCTCAACCTAGCTTTACAAGAAAAAGATAAAGTTATTACTGATCTTATTCAAACGATTCTGAGTTTTATTAAAAAAATTCAACCTTTTCAACGAGATTTAACAACAAAGGTGTTCAACCACTTTCCTCGTCTGAAGAACAGACTCTCTAAAATTAATGATAACAAACTGAGTGAATACGACAGTAAATTAGCAGAATTATTAAAAGACTTTCACTTGCGATTTAATGATCTGAATAATTTAAATATTTCTCTTAATTTACTTGTAAATCCATTCGAAATTAACATTATTAACAAGGGCTTATCGATTCCTTGTTATATTTTGCATGACAGTGCCTCAGGAGAAATGGAATTACTAGAGCTACAGGAAGATCACATTCTTAAAATGCATCACAAAGCCACACAATCTCCAAATGAGTTTTGGAAACTAGTGTCTCAATCAAAGTACCCCAATTTGAAAAAAGCTGCTGCCAGATTACTGTCTATATTCGGTACAACATATTGTTGTGAATCACTTTTTCCAACAATGAAGTTTATAAAATCAAACCACCGTTCACAACTTACAAATGAGCATTTAACGGAATTAATTCGTACTGCGCTAACAAACTATGAACCGGATTTCAGAAAATTCACGGCCAAGTTACAAACAAAAAACCTTCTACCAGCAGGCATGTCACAAACTTTAAAGATGTATTTGTATGTATTTATAACCATAAGTACATAATTGGTTTTTCAATAAAATAAATATTTCCAAACAACTGATACTTTTGAAAAAAAAGTTTTTTTTGTGGCTCTCGAAACGAGAGATTATTGTACTGCGGCTCAACGTGTAGTGAAGCTTGGCCACCTCTGCTATAGAACAATGAAAAATCAATTTTTTTTAGAAAAGTGAAACTTAAAATTGTGTATTTACAAAATTTTGCGTATCGTTAATAGTTTTTGAGTTATTTTGAAGAAAAGGCAATTTTTGGCAAAATTACAAAAATGCTCTCAAAGATCAAATTTTTTAAGAACTAAGCACTGAAAATAACTTGAACCTCTAGAGTAAATAACAAGTACGTTAGTGAAGTGAATTGTGAAGTGGGTGGGTCTGTAGTAGGTCTGTAGCCTGATATAGAGAAATATTTCATAATAGCCGTGTTCGATTTGACTGAAACAACTGAATTATCTGAAAAGTTACCAATAATTTTTATTTAAGGTGATAATTAGGGGATATTTTTCACTTTTTTTGTCGCCGCAACAAAAAGCCAACTTTATTTTTGTCATAGCTCGCTTAGTTCTGATGCTAGGAACTTTAATAAAAATGGAATATAAAGGTATTTTAACCATTTTAAAACTGTTTTCCCAACTTTTGTTTTTGACGTTTGACAAATAAGAACGAACCTCGAACAAGTTCAACCTCCAACGACTCTCCAAAAATAACCAAAATCGTCACGATTTTCTTTATTTTTACTATCTCTTCCGCCGTCGTGTTAAAGCCAAATGCATTATTGGATAATAAACATCATTATAACTTCAGGTAGTTAAGTTGTTACTTCAGGTAGTTAAATTGTGGTTGAAAATTATTATCTCATAATAAATGGTTTTATAATAAAATCTCAATTTTGCTAATTTTTTCATAAGGGTAATTAATTTTATAATTAGGGGTGACTATTTTCTGGTCCATATCTGAAGATTTAAAAGCTATTTTTTACTCACGGAAACAATTAGTAATATTTTTCAGGAACTAACTTGGATTGACGTTTTAGAGGAGTTACTTCGGACCGTGTTGAAAAGAGTGTTACAAACAACATATCAAAATGCGTCTTCGAGAAAAGGGGTGCTACTTTTTTATTTAGCAAATTACCCCTTCTTACGGTGAAAAATTTTTCATTGAAAATAAGTTAGGAAATAGATAGATTGAGTTTTGTTATATAATGTTTTTTCTAAAAGTCAATTCTTTTCGACTTACTCGCGAGGGAAAATGGCAATTTTCAACCGAAAGCTACGTTTTCAGACGGTTTCTTACGAACTGCTTTCAAAGTAGATATTATATCGAAAAGATTATGCACCCAGAGAAATGGGTTTGGAGAAATTATACTTATTGGAGTAATAAAAGCGCCAATTTTTGTTTATGTATTAAATATTCCTCTTATGGATTATACAAACTTAATTTTCAACATTATTCCTATATAAGAAGGATTTATTCTTAAGTCATTATGAAGCATTCAATAAAAAAAGTGCTTATTAAAGTATGATCACTGAATATTTTGAATAGTTTTAGAGAAAAATAAAAAGATGTTTCTTTTCTGTTATTCATGCTTCAAAATATTTCATTATTCATCACTACGAATAGATATATTATACTTAATATGTTTAATTTATTCCAAATTTTCATAGTTTACACAATTTTGTGATTTTTCTTCCTCCCTCTCTCAATCAACCACATTCAACATACAATATTACTCGATAAATTTATTGTTTTATCAAGATTCCTCATAAGTAGGTACTAGGTGGTGCAAACTTAAAATGTTGCGTAAAAATTTATATTGTGTGATGTATATATTGTTATTCTAAGTGTTCAAGGTAAGTTTAAAGTTAAAATAGTTTATGCCTCACAATAATTATATTTATTACAGTAATTCTTGGAGCCATTCTTAAAAAACAATTCATTGGAATTAATTTCGGCAGTTCAGTACAAAGGAATTTTGATTAAAAATGGATTAAATATTTAGAATTTACTAATATTTAGAATTAACCTAAATTTATAATTGTGTGTTTAAATATCTAATATAAGGAAATCTTAAAATACCAAGAAAATAATAAAAATAATAGAATAAGAATAATGAATAAGTTAAGTGTCTTAATATACCCTCATATTATACATAGTTTTAGATGAACTGATCGTAAAATTATCACACTAAATATTTAATTTGACTAGACTAATTGATAGAATTCGATTGCAGAATTAATGACATAAATGCCATAACTAATGCATATATAACTTTAACCCATACTTAATAACGACTTGGTTGATTCCAATTTTTGGATTAAATCATTCCTTGCCGGGGTACTATTCATTCAAATTAACGATAAAATTATGGTTAAACTATCCATAATCCGTACATAAACTAACGGCTTTTTCACTCAAACAAGGAATAATCAATGTTTAGTACAAATTGCATAGATAGTACTTGGTATGTAATTATTCTTCCTTGACTAGTCACGGTTGAAAATTACACTTAGTTATTTCAAAGGAATTTTTCATCCAAATATTTCTCTGGGTGTGGTAATGAAAAATATAGCTTACAAAAAACCCAAAAATTATGGGTGTATGGTGTCTGTAGACCCTTTACAAATGGACTACTAGATTCTTGAAGTTTGGCTCTTATTCGTCAAATGCCGAAATTGAATGTTTCAACGTAAAATAAACTAAAAACAATGCAATTTTCAGGGAAAGCTCACAAAATCTTATGAAAAATGTTTAAAACCCTTTATTTTGTTATTCATAAAAGTCCCTAGCATCAAAACTAAGCGGGTTATAACGAAATAAAGTTGGAACATATTGATTTCAGCGAAAAATAATGTGTGAAAATCACCCTCTAATAACCACCCCCGCTAAACTTGTTGGTACCACTTTACATGTCACTTTATTGAAGTACTTGTAATATACTCTACAAGTTTGTCAAGTTTACAGGGATCAGTTTTGAAAAAATTGGAGCTTGAAGTGAAAAGAGTATTATTTTTATTATGTAAATAATTGCCTTTTCTTCAAAATAACTGACAAACTAGCTATTAATGAAACACAATATTTTGTAGGATACACAATTAATTTTTGGGTTTGCTTTTCTGAAAATTTTCGTTTTTAGGGTTCCATTTTTATAACGAACCATATTGATGAGAGTAAAACGAGTTTTTCACATTATGCCGATTATCTCGTAAACTATAAATGCTATGGACCTGAAATTCGAGGTGAGTATAAAAATAATCTGTTAACATAAGATGACGGATACAAATAAAACTAAAGTTGTTTTAGTTTGGTTTACAGGGTTGCGATGTGAGACCTTTGAAAAAATACATTTTTTTATAGATTCAAGTAGGTTATCATATGAAAGGGATTTATTTCAGTATTTCTTAAAAATTTATTTTGCAATTTTACACCTCACCGTTTTTTGTATAATTTTGAATAATGACGTTTTCTTCGTGTTTTCTTACCTCGATCAGCTCCGAACCTAACTGATCGAAAATCTTAAAATGAATTTGGAATAATTTGTAAGTTTTTAATAAAAAATAATAATATATAAAAGTGGCACTTTTATAATATACAAAAGTGGTATACTCATAATTATATTTATTAAGGGGGTGGATATGAGAAGGGGTAAAAATACTATTTAAAACGTGCTCAAATGGGATGTCATTTGAAAGAGCACCTAATTTAGAAAACATTGCAATTTTTTTTAGAATTTTTCGGTGCACAGTTTTTGAGTTATTGTCGAAAAAGTGCGACTTTCAGACCGTCAGACCGATAAAAAAATCAAATTTAAACAATTTACAAGCTGGTATAATTGAATCTTTCTTGAGTTACCATAAACAGCAAAGGATAAGATTTAACCTGAAGCAACATTTTTGGTGTGATTTTTTATCAATGGTATATATCTGTGATTTTAATTTACTGTTGACATTTACTATTAAACATTTATTTTGTTATGCGTCTATGGGTCTGAATATATAAAGGCATTACAACACAACTTTTTGTCAATTATTTTTGATATTGTATTCTTTTACATTCACAGAACCCTTGGCGAGCGAATTTTATTCGCACTTGTCTGACTTTTTTTTATTAGTTTTTCAATAATAGTTTTTTGGCAAATATTTTTTTAATATAATTTTTTACAAACAACTAATAGATTTTACAAGATTGCAACTAAAAGATTTTACGAAAAAACATATCGTGCACTTGTTACAGACTGAAAAGCTGTGATTGGCTCAGAGGCTATCGATTTGCTTATTATGCTTTATGTCTTAAAAACAGTGAAGCACTTTTTTAAGCAAGGTAGAGCTAAAGTAGAAAGACTTATTTTTAAGACACATATGTTCTCCTAAGTCATATCCTAATTCAGAAAGTTGCATTTTGTTTTTACGTTTTTTGTTTGTCACGTCAAAATTGGGTGTGACTCAACATTAGCTTTTTCAAACATGGAGAAAAAATATTTGTAAAAAGATTGTAAATAACGAAGAATTACAGGGATCGGTTCAATATATTTATAATAAAGCTAGCAGTCTAAATGAAATTTTTGAAACTGGTGTTTAGTGTACATTAGATTTATATGGTGCTTCAAAATCAGAAAAAGATTCAAATGATTATATGTACAAATGTTTTATAAGAAGTGTTTCAAAACGTCGAAAATTGACTTTTATTTCCTACAAAAAGCGCCACACGGCGGCACTTTAGAAGAGTCACATACAAGTGCAAAAGTGGTTAAGTGAAAAATTATCACCAAATTAATGGGTTGGGATTTTTTTTACCCTGTAAGTATGACTGAACCACCTGCTTCCGAAAAACTTTTACAAAGTTTATTTTGCAGCTGTGGCTGTAAAAATAGCTTTGGTTGTAGAAAAACTGACTTGTACTGTAGCATGCCTATTTGAATTGTAGTGGAGTAGAGTCAAATTAAATTATAGTGGAGTAGAGTGGAGGAAAGTTCAAATAGTCCTCATGTTAATGATATTTATCAGAAAACTTAATAGATATTTAGAAAGTTGCGACTGAAATTTCAGAATTTTTAGAAGACCAGGCAGAGTTGACAAATATTACAGAATCTGAATCAATAGCATAAATTTATTTAAATTATGTAAAACAATCTGTCTCTCATTCATTTATTAAAAAAATTTAATTTATAAAACAAGTTAATTATAAAACAATTAAATTTAAATTATATTTATGTATCTTAAAATTTTACTCAAGTCAAAAATAAATAAATGAACCATACATATAATAATTTGCATTATTTCTCTTTAAAAATAATAGTATAATATACATCAGATATTTTTATACTATTTCATCGCTTATTTTTGTAATATTTACAATTTTCAACTGCCATTTTGAGTCTCCCATTTTGAATTTCTAGAATCTGACATCAGATGCATGTTCAGCATACCTGAAAACCTCTAAAAACCCATTTTCATAACATTTATTTGATTTAAATGCGAAATACAGTAATCTGCGCGGTTTCAAAGCTGTGCGATTTTGTTTTCACCACTAAAATTTCGCATTGCGCGGTAAAAGTTTCGCAGCAGCGCGTAAATATTTCTCCATTTCTCTTTTTCTCCTTCGTACATACTATTTTTCGTGCAATATACACATGAAATTTTGTGAATCCCCTTAAATTGTGTGATGTGACTTGTAATTTGTACATACACATATATATGTACATAATTCGCATTTTGTTTTCGAAACTCTTCATGTAAAGACGTGTTAAAGTGAGAATTTACTTTAATTTTTTAATAATTTTATGTAATACATTGTTGGAGTTAACCGTTGTTTTCTTATTGAAAAAGGAATAATTATAGATAAGAACAGTTTTTTTTATGTTAGTGTAGATTTACATATATTAAAGTGAGTGTTACACCAACTTCTCCAGTTTTATTTGACTCTATAACAGTTTTTTTTAAGGTAAAATTTTGTTGTTGTTAAAGATTTAATGTTAAAGCACATTTTTTACAGTTTTATCAAATCCCGTAAAATCCCGTAAAAAGCTAGAAAAAGAAAAATTTTAACATTGGAGGTAAAACTAGCAATTGTTAAAGCAATAGAGAATGGCGAAAAATTATCTGTATTAGCTAGGAGATATAATATAAATGAATCAAGCATAAGAAAAATTAAATTAAATGCTGAGAAAATTAAAAGTTCAGTTACCTGTTCTACACCATTATCTGCAAAAACCACAAAAAAATTCGAAATTCTGTAATAGAGAAGACTAAAATATTGCTAAGCTTGTGGATAGAGGGCCAAAATCAAAAAAGAATGTCACTTAGTTCAGGCATTATTCGTAGTAAGGCCTTATCAATTTTTAATCATTTGAAAAAAGAAGAGCAGTCCCAGTCTTCATCCAATTCTGGGGATCTTCAATTCTCAGCCAGTAAAGGTTGGTTTGAAAGGTTTAAAAGACTGCAAAACTTACACAGTCGGACCTGAATTAACAACCCATGGACCAAGGTGTCATTGCTGCATTTAAACTATATTATCTTAAAAGAACGTTTTTCCAACTAATTGAAGCTACAGATGGACCACATAAACTCTCAATTCGTGAATATTGGCAATAATACAATATCTTATATGCCATACAAAATATTAAATTTGCTTGGGATGAGGTAAAGAACACAACTTTGAATGCCGTTTGGAAAAAAAAACGGCTTGAGTGCTGCATCAGAGAAGTAGTTGTGGATATGCCAGCACTAGAGGAAATTTTAAAAAAATGAAATGGGTAAAAAAATTGGTGGTGAAGAATTTGATGATGTAGGTTCAGAAGATATTTCTGAAGTTATTGAATGCGCTCAAGAAGATCTTTCTGTTGAAGAAATGGTAACGTATTTCGCATAATGTCGAAAAAGACGAAAGTGATGATGCAGAAATAGTCGAAGAAATAAAATTAAGTATCAAAGCACTGATAGAATTTTTGAAAATTGGCAATCAACTTGGTGAAGAAGCCATCAACTTAGACCCTGATTTCGAGCGTGCTTTAATATTCCGCAGATGTTTGACCGAAGCTTTAGCGCCGTATAAGGAACTTTATAACTCAAAAGATAAAAAGCAATCACTATTAACAAGTTTTTTTACAAAACCCTTGGCGGAAATATCAAATTCATCAGAAGACAGCAGTGACAATGAAATGATGTAAAGAGTTTTTGTTTTATATATGTATTTCTATAAATGAATTTATAATTTTTATTTATTTTTTGTTTGTGTTTAGGTTCTATTTATATGTAATATAACTAGTCACTGAATAAAGACTTTATTTGAACTATGTACTTACTTAAAATAAAAATTTTTTATGAGAAATTTAGGATTTGGAACGTATTCGCCAAATTTAATACAAAAGTCGGTTCACATTGCGCGGTTTCGGTTTGCGCGCTGTTTTTTCAGAACGTAACTACCGCGCAGATCGGGGGATTACTGTACATCATTTTGCAAGTATATGTGCAGTTATTTGTTGTTATTAGGCACACAAAGAAGTAGCACCCATTTTTAAAGGGCCGCATTTTTCATTAACACTATGCAAAATGTAACGATGCAAAAGGCATCATAAAAAAATATAAATTGCGGAATTATTTTTATAATTACTTTTTTATCTAATATGACTCCACTAATTGGCATGTCATGCGGTGGAAAAACTCAAAGATGTATTTACATTTTAATACAACTTAAACAGACTGTGTAGCATTTAAAAGCACTGCAATGATACAAACTTATGTAAAATGTGTGAGGTAATGTATACTATCTTGTAGATGTCCTAATTGCTGATGTTGATAAAACTTCATAGAAAATTTTCTGGTCAGGCTTTAAATAAATCTGCCATCAAAATTCCGATTAAATTTTTATTTCACTTGACTCCAAATTTAGGTCATCATTTACAAATCATTTACATTACATCATTTCAAATGTTGGTCATCATTTTTGGTGGAACTGATAGATCTGATCTGATGATGTGATAATACATAAATAGGTTCTAGGAACATCAAACAGTTTTGGATAACATTAAACAATATGGCTGGCGTCTTTAAGGCTTAAGCAGTTGTTTATTAAAAAAGAAATCTTGAAGAATTGTTGAAGAATGCTTGAAGAATGCTTGAAGAATGCTTGAAGAATGATTTTGAATTTTAACATTAACAAGATATTATCACGCTATCCGAGTATGTATAAGGCTGTTTATGGATAAATTCTATCGGTTTTTACTTCAAATTCAAGTTCTTTAATTCAAGCTCAATTTTTTTTTATTTCAATTTCAAATATATTAATTTTAAATTCGATTTTAATTAGGTCTAAAGATATTACATTCTCGAGCCAAAATTGAAATGTTTTCCCCTACTTTTTTGGCATTTCTCGACGTTTTAGGACCTACTTATTCTAAAAACGCAAAAAAAATTATTCTCTATCTGCCGACCGGCCGGCCGCCGTCACAAACGACGAAATCTAGAAAACCGCTGGAAGGATTTCAAAAAATTTTTATTTCTAAAAATAGGTATACTCAATTGTAAGACCCAAAAGTACGATGTGCTCGATAGCTGTACCGGAAGTGTGTCAAAATAATCGTCAAGTGTGCCAAACCAAAACATATAGAAATTTGCATATTTTTTGTCTATATAAAACGTTCATTTTAAGTGATTACGAGTAGGAACATTGATAGAAGTATATCATCTTTTCCATTTATGAAGCCCTCGAATTGGATTCACCTTAGAGTCTAGACTAACTTTATTTATTTCTCACAGAAATGTATGTAATATTGGATTCTGTTAAATAAACATGAAGCTAAACTAACTCAAAGGCAAAACATTTTAAACAGCATCATGTTAAATTAATTATTGTATAACATTTCGAATAACAGAACACTTTTGAGAAAATTTTTAAATTTAGTGATTAGAAAAGAGCAGAATTTGAAAATCAATTGATAACTTTTTTACTACATTGAATCAGTGTTCCAATTTTTATTTTCTTTTGCCCTCAAAATGTTTTTGTCAAAATAAAATGCATAAAAATAAAAACTTGCTCTCAAAGAGCTAAATTTTATTTTAATATTTTTCGCCCTCAGGTATTTTCATTTTATTTTAAAAGTTATTTTTTGTGCGTGGTAGATTTTATTTTGTTGTATATTATCTCACTCAAAAGAAAAGATTAATAAACTCTAGTTTTTTTTAACTATCTGTTTTACATATTTTTGTTTGTTTTGCTTTATTTTGGTTAGTTTTTGTCCTGCCTCGTTTCATAAGAATGATTTTAGAAATGTTTATGATTGATGGAGTAATAATTTTGTAATGTTTTCGTAATTAATAATTTTTACTTAATTTATTAATGAACAATTTTGAATTTGTAGTAAATTAATTTAATTGTGAAGATAAAAAATTATTTATTGTCACTATTAATTTAAAATAAAAAAATAACATTAACAGTAAACATTTGGCCAAGTTTCAGCCATTGATATCACATTGATTGAAAACAATCAATAATAGTGACTATACAATCGTGACTTAAGTTGTTCATTAGAATAGAAATATTCCCCATCCTAAGAAACACACAAAGTAATGTCTAGATATTTAATGCAAAAATCCTCATATAATTTAAAAATATTTCCATACTATGGCGTCCAATGACAGAGGAAAAATTCAACTTAAGTAAATAAATAAAGTGATGATGATGTTTCAACTTCATAAGAGTAATTGATAGCCTAACGATTCGAACAATGCACCGAAGAGGGAGGTTCGAATTCATCCGAAGCAAGTCAAATGAGCAGTGGATTTTTTTCTGTTTTGAGAAACTACCAACCACACCTGAAGGATTACGTGTCCAAACCGAGTTGTGAAAACATGACCATTTTTGATTTTCATAAAACTTGGCATATAAGTAATATGGACAAAATACAGATACAACTTATTTAAAAAAAATTTTAAAGTGCATAGTTTGAGCATAGGCCAACCCCAGCATGCATGAAAAATGAATATTCTCCGGTCTAATCCGGTGTAACTTTGAAATTAAATTGCTCAAGAGCGGCTATATTGATTTTATCAAACTTTTTTTGTTTGATAGGTTAATCGTTTGAAAAAGAATTAATTAATTGTTTTTATTAATTTTAAAATTTAAATTTTAAATAAAGCTTTTTTAAAGATGGTGCTACAATCAAAGATCAATTGGAATTTAATTTATTTTTTTTTTGTAAAAAAGTTCTATAATTACTCTAAAATATTCCAAATTTACAAGGAAAAACTAATTTGAGTTCTTGATATATTTAATTTTAAAGGTTTTAGTCCGACTAAAAATTCTAATTTTTCATAATTTTTTCAAACAACTTCCATCAACAAAAACCTTTAACCTCAATTAAATTTTAACTTTTTAAAGGTAAATTTCATATAAAAATCTACCTATTGCAATGTGCCTGATCTCAGATTTTTGGAAAAATTTTGGTGCCAAACGGCTATATATGATAATCGGAGACGGAAAAACCAAAAAACAAAAAAAAATTATAAATATATATATAAATATATATATATATATATATATATATATATATATATATATATATATATATATATATATATATATATATATATATATATATATATATATATATATATATATATATATATATATATATATATATATATGAATATATATATATATATATATATATATATATATATATATATATATATATATATATATATATATATATATATATATATATATATATATATATATATATATATATATATATATATATATATTTATATATATATATAGCGGGTAGCGAAATCCGAAATTCGACGTCCACGCCGTGCTGCCTGGGTAATGCTGACAGAATTAGGTTGGTGTATTGGAGACAAGCAGAGTAAAAACTGCTTAGTCAATGACGCTACATCACGGCGAATTGGCGCCTTAAAACCAATGTGACTCAAGCGTCTGTTCTCCATGTCAGGGGCGGCTTGGAGCGGGCGTCTGTCTTGAATCAAGCGGCTCGCTATATAAACGTGTAAAAAGGTTGTTTCTGGTGACCTTAATATGCAGAACGGACCCATTCACGACAATTTGGGTTGGGCCTAAGGTTAACACCCTAACCCCGGAAAAAAACTCATATGTTAAATTTGGTTATCAAAAAAAGAATAACAGACCCGGACAAAAAAACACAATTTTACCTGGACGTGAAAAAGGACCAGACTACCGAATCGGAACGTGGAACGTGCGCAGCCTGAGCGCTCCTGATGCTCTTATAAGTCTGGAAACAGAGGCTGAGAGGTATAGGATGGATATTATTGCTCTACAAGAAATTAGACAGCCGATAATCGGAAAACAAGATTTAGATAGTCACTCTCTATATTGTAGTGGTCATCCTTCCCGAAGAGAATTTGGAACTGGCTTTCTTGTTGGTGCACGCATACAAGAAGCCGTGATGAAATTCATCCCGGTCAGTGAGAGGATCTGCTACCTACGTGTACGTGGTACATATAACAATATTTCTCTTATTGCCGTGCATGCACCTACTGAAGCTAAGACCGTCGACGAGAAGGATAATTTCTACATAGCACTGGAAGAGGTTATGAAACAAACACCAACACGCGACTTCATTATGGTTCTTGGTGACTTTAATGGACAGGTTGGAAGAGATATCTCTTATGGAAATGTGGTAGGTCCCAACAGCCTGCATTTGAATTCGAATGATAATGGTGAGAGAATGACTGAGTTTGCATTATCAAATAATTTGAGAATTGCCAGTACGTTCTTTCCGCATCGATCGATTCATAAACAGACTTGGGTCTCACCGAATGGAAACACTCGAAATCAAATTGATCACGTTCTAGTAACAGCAGGTTTCTTTTCGAGCGTTCGGGATGTGCGATCCTTTAGAGGTGCATACATCGGAAGTGATCACTTCCTTGTATGTGCAACGATAAGGTTCCACTTCCCAAATCCAGGCATTCCAAAATTCAATCAACGGAAACGTTTTAACATCTCATCATTAAAGAATGCTGAAACAGAAGAGAGATATCAAATCCATATTGCCGAAACATTGGAGAAATCAGAAACCATTAATGGAGACGTCGATAAGTCATGGTATTTGGTCAAAGATGCTGTTTTAAGCGCTGCTGAGGGAATACTGGGACGACCACAGAACCACTCCCAGAAGCCATGGATGGATCAAGCATGCCTTGACGCTATTCAATACAAAAGAGATTGCTATCTGAAGTGTCTACAAGGACGCAACACCAGGTCCACGAAGGAAAACTATAAACTGGCAAGACAAGCCGTTACAAAGCTATGTAGACGAGCGAAGAGAGAATGGTGGAAGAGACAGTGTGAGGAGATTGAAAGCTTCAATAAGGAACATCAATCGCGTAACTTCTTTCAACAGGTTAAAACCTTAAAGAAGGGCCCTCAAACTAGATCAACTGCTATTCAAAATGAAGATGGGGAGCTACAAGTAGACCTTAAAAATATTTTAGATACTTGGGCCGCTTATTTTGAGAATCTTCTCAACTTAAGTGACCAGCAACAAGTCGGGCGACGAGCAAAGCTTATTCGTGCGTCAAAGGTACATGTAGCCGAACCAACCAAAGAGGAATTCGATGCGGCGCTGTCAAAACTAAAATGCAATAAAGCACCTGGTATCGACGATATAACATCCGAAATGATTGTACATGGTGGCGAAACTCTATCCTTAAGATTGTTTGAACTTGTTCAAATGATCTGGCGGACTGAAACCATGCCACAGGACTGGAACACAGCTATGCTGATACCAATCCATAAAAAAGGTAATCGCCTACAATGTGCAAACTACAGAGGAATCGCTCTCCTCTGCACAGCATATAAGATCTTTTCCTACATTTTGCTATCCAAAATCAATCCTTTTGCTGAACAACTGTTTGGAGAATATCAGTGTGGCTTCCGGCGGGGCCGAGGTACCACCGATGCACTTTTCTCGATAAGGATGATTTTGGAAAAGTGTCGAGAGTTCAACATACCTGTGCACCAACTTTTCATTGATTTCAGGCAGGCCTACGACTCTCTCGAACGAGAGACTCTATGGTCTGCTCTGGTGTCGATGGGAATTCCTGGTAAACTGGTATCACTATGCAAAATGACAGTACAGAACTCTCAATGCTGTGTACGAGTAGAGAACGAAATATCAAAGTTTTTTAAAGTCGACTCCGGTTTAAGACAAGGTGATGCTGTCTCTCCTATACTTTTTAATCTAGCCTTGGAATATGTGCCGTCAAAAGAAACTACCGACTAATAACAATATCTTGTCAATAAACTCAGTACAGATGATTGCTTACGCTGATGATGTTGTCATCCTCGGCCGAAGTGAAGCTGTTATGAGTGAGACTTTCAAGTCGCTTGAGAGTGGTGCTAGGAAAATTGGTCTGCAAATTAACTACAATAAAACCAAACATATGAATGTTTCAAGAGAGGCTGAGAAGAAAGATTTGATGTGCGGCGATGAACGAATTGAGGGAGTTGAATCTTTTAAATATTTGGGATCAATGCTTGACTCAAACAACAGCATACTTACAGATATTAAAGCTCGAATCGCTGCAGGTAATCGAACTTTCTACTCAATTAAACCTCTCCTTGGATCACCGTATGTATCAACTAACACCAAGCTCAAGTTATACAAGACATTGATTAGACCGGTTGTGATGTATGGGTCACAAACGTGGACCCTTACACAAAATGACGAATCGCATTTATCTGTATTTGAGCGTAAGATCCTACGCTACATATTTGGTCCACTTAAGACAGACGATGGGGAGTATAGAACCCGGTATAACTTTGAGATCAGAGACCTTCTTGAGGGTCCTGATATAATAGGTTGTATCCGTTCTAATAGGATTGCGTGGTTTGGGCATGTTCTACGAGCCGATTCACAGTCTGGAATGATTAGAAAAATGTACGTTAGTACCCCAGGGAGTGGTAGACCGCGAGGTAGACCACGACTACAATGGGAGACTGACGTAATAAACGACCTTAAAAAAATCGGCTGCCATGGTAATTATGTCGCTGTTGCGAATGACCGTGGTGAATATTCAAAGCTGATTAACCTGGCAACGCTCCTACATGGAGCATGAACGCCTTTAAAAAAAAAAAAATATATATATATATATATATATATATATATATATATATATATATATATATATATATATATATATCAGTGGCGTTTCCTGAATATTTCTTTAAGGTGTTCGTTTTTGTTGAATGTAGTTATGTAGTTATAATATGTATATATTTATAGTATGTATATTGTATATAGTTATAATGTTTCGTGCCTTCCTCATGGCATCTAAATGCGAGTTTACACAATGAACAAACAATATTTATTAACATCTTTAACAAATTTCTGTTGCGTCTGATCAGTTCATTGTAATTTTGTCTTGATATATGACTTTGCTCATCTAAAATTAAATCTAATCTTATAGTCCACAATGTTTTAAATGCCTATATATTCGTAATCTAAGTTCTACTTTTTCCATGCTTTTGTATCCCAATGCTTAAATGAAATTCGAAAACCCGTCAAAATTCCAAACAGACTTTTCTGACTGTTTTGTAAAACAATACATAAGGCCAGTAAAACAGTTTATTCAAAAGTAAGCTGCCTGTCAACCATTCAGGTGACTTATAGCTGGAAATTATTAAACGCCGAGTGAATGTTTGTCGCTTTGAAGTGCATTTGGTTTCCATATTTGGTAATTCCGGTACAGGCTTTCCATTTCGTAATATACATTTCTTTTCATCTATAGTTCGCCCAGCAAAAAATATTGCCTTCAAATCGTTAATGATGCAAAACGTCTCTTCCATGTCTTTGTATTAAAATAATTTTTAAATCCTCTTACAAATTTAAGAAAATTACCACCATGCAATTTAAATTATTGATATTTGGCTAAACAACGCAATTTATTACTGTTCTGAGGTAGTAGTTTCGCATTGTTGAAAAATTATATTACGTTGATCGTTTTCAAAATAAAATAAAAAGTCTAAAAAAAAAAAATAGAACAGACTTCAGAAAAAAAAACACAAGAAAGTGAAAAATAACTCAATTGTGGCTTAGAGACAAACATTTAGTTATATCTATAATCTAACAACAGCGAAAAAATTAAGCCTTTAAACAAAATTATTATATTATAGAAGTTATTTGTTATTATAATTATTACAATTATTATAGTTGTTATTATATTATAAAAGTTATTGTAAAAATTATTATAACAAATAACTTCTATAATATAATAATTTTGTTTAAAGGCTTAATTTTTTTGGCTGTAGTTAGATATAACAAAATTTTTATCTCTAAGCCACAATTGAGTTATTTTTCACTTTTTGTGTTTTTTTTTTTCTGAAATCGGTTCTATTTTTTTTTTAAGAGAATTTTTATTTTTTAATTTTTAGTGTATAAAAGCAAATGTCTGTTAGCAAGCATGTCAGAAAGCGTTTTTGATGCAATAACTTAAAATCCCGGAAAGTATTCATCGATGAAAATCTAGTAATCATGGTTTTCCGATTTTTATAAAAAAACGGAATATTTTCTATCAAGAAAACTACCTTGGCATCTATAGCAATATAACGCAGGTCAAACCAACCAAATAAAATAAGGTTTTTCGAAGGAATCGGCAAAAATACATAAAAAATATAGTTTTTTCCACGTCATGGAAAAAAATATGGGACAACCTCTGAATGTACCTTAATAGAACACAATGAGCCGTTTTCGAGAAATCGGGGAATATACATAAAAATATACAGCTTTTATCGATTTTCTGAAAAACGATATTTTTCACGATATAGAAAAAAATATGGGACCACCTCGAAACTTACCTCAATAGAATAAAATTTAAATCATTCAAATCGAACAGACCGTTTTTGAGAAATCGGTGAACCTACATAAAAAAAAACTCAAAATTAAACATAAACCTCCTTCTCTTTTGAATTTGGTTAAAAAAAAATTTTAAATGTGTCCTTTAGGTTCAAAAACGATCAATTCCACTTTTTAAAATTTTTGAGTTATGTATTAATTGATTTCGTTTCTTTCCATTAAACTGAACATATCAGTAAAATAAAAATTTAAAAATGTTTATCTATTTCTGAGAAAATTGGGTGACAAATTCCAGTTACGTTTCAAAAGCAATCTATTACGTCATAGCTTTTGAAACAAAACAAAGCTATTCCATTTCAATTGTTTTGCAATCAAAAACAATCTATTCCAATAAGAATCATGTCTTTAAAAAACATAACATGCCTATTCCAAAACATGCGTTTGGCACCGAAATCCTTTATTTCAAAATATTCGTATTGATACTGATATTTGTTTTAAAGTGGTAGATTTTTTATTGCAGCTTGCATCAGTTTTTATATCCATTATCCAGTAAGTAAATGCTAATCAGTTTGTCAGCGAACAGCCGCGGTGTGTGATTGAATCCGATTGAATTCAATCTAACAAAGTTCAAGCGGTGGGATATCCGCAAGAAATAGGTAGATTTCGTTGTCAGACAGATTTTTGTAGAATCGGATTAATCAGATTAGTTTACGTAAACACACTAATTACAAACAGAATTATCAAACAAACTTTACAAATAAAATTAATTATGAGCAAACGTACAACTATGCAACTTAGGAACGTTTTCTTCTTTCAGCTTCTTTCAGCTTCTTTCAGAACGTCAGCTTCTTAAAATCAACAAAGACATATCATATTATTCATTGTTTCAGGAAAAAACCAATTTTTGTGTTCATTCATTTGCAATAATTAAAAATTTTTCATTTTTACCGTCATTTGAGATTTTTCGACCATTTCCAAGTTATTACGTGAAGAAAAACTGATGAAAACTTTTGGTGGTGTTGGTTTTTGTTGGAACCGATTACTTTGGAGCCCTTCACTGCAGATGTTTAGCATTTTCAAAAAAGAATAGAAGTATACTCAAATATTTAATATACAGCAATTTTGTTTCAAAATTTTGTCCCAAACAGGCGTTATAATGCTTTGATTTATACAGCTTTAAAGCTCGAGCCCCTTAACTGGTAACCGGATTTGGCCAGTTGTACGGCCAGTAAGAGATTATTTGCCCCAACATTTCCAGAAAATGTTTTTGGTGTTGGTTAAAAAATACGACAGTGAAAATACCGCAAAATTTCGTTGTACCTGTACATTGTTGATTGCAGATAGCTAAAAAGCTTTTTATTTCAGTTATCTGGTTTTTTGAAAAATGATAGAAATTTACGTCCTAAACAGCCGTTATAACACTTTGATTTGAAGTGTTAAGGCTCTAGCCTCTTAACCGATACCCGTTTATAGCCAGTTCTCGAAGTTATCCAAGAGATTGCTTGCCACAACATTTCCAGAAAATATTTTTGGGTCAAACAAGGTCCAAAAATGCCACCATGAGAGTGCCGCTAAATGCCTTCCGTTTATCATATATAGTCATATATAGTTTTTCATTATTATTTATTTTAAAAAAGATATAACATCTATAATATAGATATATCAAAAATCAATATTTTGTTTTATTGCATTATCTAAAATCAACCAACGTTGTAAAATATTCTTGGTTTCGAAATTAGAAAAGTCGGCGGTTTGGCAGAAAACCAAATTATCAATCAATACGATAGTATTTCAAAATGTAAGTTTGAAAAAATACATTTTCCAATAGTAATAAGTTTCAAAACGAACTTATTCCATTGTGTAAGTTTCAAAACGTCTCTATTCCAAAATGTTTTCTAAAATACCAGCTTAACTTGACTACCTACCTACTTTATTTTACACTTCAAACAAATTAATGGAAAATCCCTAAAGAAACCAATTAAACAATAAAATCACCGAGTGGGGAAATTATTTCAAAATAAAAAGTTTTTTTCGTTTATCTTCGTTTATCTACGAGTTGTAGAGTGGAATAGATCATTTTTGAACCTAAAGTACACAAATATCCATTTATTTTTCTTCTGCCTTTATTTGACTGAAACAACTGAATAGCCAACAACAATTGCATTCAATTTTTCAGTTGTATCAATTGCTTCAGTCAAATCGAACACAGTTAAAATCAATGTAAAACGTATTACGTACCATGTTCTGATTTTTAAACGAACATAAAACGATTATTTTAAAACAAATACATCTTTAGTATTTACTTCATTCCATTTGTTTTCTTGCTATTGTGTATTGTAAGTGAATATTTAATGCGTATGTAGTGTTAAATATAAAATATAAAAACATGTATACATTGAATATTATTGGGTTCTGTAAAAATTACGAACATTTTGAATGCATTTATTCTATATAAAAAAGTTATTCTCCTTTTTGCTTCATTTAAGCTGCGTATATGAATTATATATGCGAGACAAGGAATTGGGTTCGGTTGCTTTTCTGTTCATAAATCTAATGAAAATGAATTTGAGGGGAAATTCTTCTTTGTTGTGTATTATGCAGTGTAGATTAAATATGTTATGGCTTACACAAACAATTGTATTTTTTTTCTATTTGCTTATTAATATATGTACATTTGTTTCATTTATTGCAAGAAAAGTATTTCTTTCTTTTTTAATATTAAAAGCTGAATTTATTTTAGTTAGCCATTTTGAATATATTATGGATATTTCTCAAGTCGTTCGGCGAACGACTAGAACACCCAGAGAAAACGCCACTGATATATATATATATATATATATATATATATATATATATATATATATATATATATATATATATATATATATATATATATATATATATATATATATATATATATATATATATATATATATATATATATATATATATATATATATAACGATATGAGATATAACATATAACGGAATAACTCTCACGTTTGCAATTTTTTACCTACACCAAAAAAACTTTCTGTGTATTTTGCGGCAAGTAATTTCTTGGACAGCTGTTTTAAATATTTACTAAACTTTGTTGTTCTAAATCTAGATGAAAATGACCAAGCTTAAAAATGAAAACTTTTGCACACGTAGCTACCAACATAAATCTATCCAAAACTTAAAAAACAAATTGTTTAAGTTCAGATGTTGAGACCCTGGAGCTTTTGAAATGAAAACAAACGCAAAAGGCCAAGTTTTAATCATTTTTGAGTATATGTTATTTAAATTTATCTTAACGACCATTTCAGATCAAATCGAGAGGGGGTCTTAGGTGACCATTTCCGATTTGTCTGAAAATGCGTTAATAGATTCGTCTCGTGAAAAAAAAAACTAATTTGACCAAAAAAATTCAATAAGTGGTTTTTCATGAGATATCACCATACAAAGTTTCGCGAAAATCGGGAAAAATCAAAAACGGAGTCAAATTCAAAAATTCGCAGCTCTTTCATTTTTTATTCGATTTGCGTCAACAGTATACTGTTGAAAAGGTAATTTAGTCTACTCTAAAATAAATTATTCAAAATTTATTGTTGCTTAACAAAAAGTGAGTCAAAATGTGAGTTTTAATATATTTTCACCCTTCGGCTCAAAATCTTACCTTTAATATTTTTTTTTTTTTTTAAAGGTCAACAAATTACCTTTTCAACGATATACTGTTCTTGATGGTATCTTGATTTGTTAGGTTTTTATTGAGTTTTTTATGGGATATGCCATGAATTTTCAGTACAAAGTTTTACCGCATGAGTAAAAAATCGACCATATTCTCTACTCGGTTACAGATAACTAACTAAACATCCCTTTTTTCTATAACCTCTCAAAAATAAAAACAATGTTCTAAGAACTTAGGATAAGAAAAAATAAACTTTAATAAGTTAGTTTGTTCAAATTTAGATTCAGTAAAAATTGGCCTTTAAGAATAATTAGTTAAAATATCTTTTTAGAGTTAAATAAAAACAAAATAAGTGACAAAAAATATTTTTTACGAATAAAATTAAATTAAAAATAAGTGCTAGTGCTATAAATATAAAATATAATTTTAATAAAATTATTATTTTAATAAAATTATATTAAATAAATATTTTATCAAAATGTTGTGTGCTGAGCCAAACATGAAATGCCATTTAAATGAATACGATAAATGTGAAGGAATGGAGCAATTCTTCGAGTGAGTGAATGGAATGGAGCAATTCTTGGAACAAATTCTTGAAGATAACCAAATGGAGAGTATACCATACAAACAATGGGTCAATCAAAGCGGTAAATTTTGAACTAGCTTATTTTTGAATTACGCCATTCATTACACCATTTGAATTACGCCGTTCAGAAATTTATTTTAATAATTTTAATAATTTTTTTTAAAAAATAGGTAGAACGAGCTTGGAAAATATTACACCTTCTTCCGATGATTTTATTAGGTCGTATAACATGCAGCTGGCAACTTTAATTCCACACGATTTCATCGCGAAGAAACAATCTGATTTTTTGAAAAGGGGTCGACCGCGGCAAGGCGAGTTTATTGTAATCTCCGACTTTGTGGAAAATTATCACTGCGTTATTCAGGTATATATTCATCTCCAATCGATTCGAAAAATTGGTTGGATCTACCATTTTATATTAAATGCGAAACTTTTTAAGGATGAAGTACAATCAGCACATTGGAACCAGCAGCAGGTTACACTTCATCCATTTGCGATTTATTTCAAAGATGAGAGAGATGAGTTGAAGTTCAAAAGTCTTCTGATAATTGCCGAGAGTCTGGAGCACAACTATGAAGCAGTATACCAATTTCAGCAGGAACTTTTTAAATTCTTGGATGAGAGTTTTCAATTCGTCACAAAAATATACTTCTTTTCGCATGGAGCAGCTTCGCAGTACAGAAAAAAAAAATTTCTTTCACTTGTGTCAACATTGAAAGGCCCATAGTTTCGATGTTGAATGGCATTTCTTTGCCACGGCGTATGGAAAGGGCCCTTGCGATGGTATTGGAGGTGCCTTTAAGCGCAACGCAACAAGAGCGAGTCTCCAGAAAAAATTCGAAGGCCATATAACAACTGCAAAAGAACTCTACCAATGGGCCATTTCGAACCAAGACTCGGCCATTGCCTTTCGCTTTTGTCCGGAAGGAAAATACAAGACCATTGAAGAGAGATTTGAAAAAAAATTTAACAAAGTGTCAACTATCGCAGGAACACAACAATTTCACTGCTTTACTCCAATACACGACAAAGAAATTAAAGTCTCAAGATTCTCAGTTTCGAATGATTTTACAATCTTTAAATTAATTAATCATTAATTAATTAACAGAATTTAAAGAAACCATTTTGCATAACACTATTTACAGATCGAAAAAAAAATAAACTAAATCATATCATTTCCTGTTCTGAGATTTTTTAATTTTTAATTTGTTCAATTTTTTAATTTTCTTTTACTATATATGTATTTGTATTTTTCTAATGTTCTTAATAGTCTTAAGATTTGTGTTACTACTGGGCAAGAATTGGGTTTCGGCCTGTTTGCCATCGTTGATTAAATAAATAAATAAATAGTGTATTCATACAGATAATAAAATCGAAAATTCTAGAAAATCGATAATTTGTTTAACTTAGAGGTCAAAGGTTACGTGAAAGGTCATTCACCTGTATGGATTAAATATAGATTTTGTCGAAACAACCAATATTGCCGAAGAGCGAAGTTAGTTATCTGTGACCGAATAGAGAATATGGTCGATTTTTTACTCATTCGGTAAAACTTTGTACTGAAAATTCATGGCATATCCCATAAAAGACTCAATAAAAACCTAACAAATCAAGATACCATCAAGAACAGTATATCGTTGAAAAGGTAATTTGTTGACCTTTAAAAGAAAAAAAAATATTAAAGGTAAGATTTTGAGCCGAAGGGTGAAAATATATTAAAACTCACATTTTGACTCACTTTTTGTTAAGCAACAATAAATTTTGAATAATTTATTTTAAAGTAGACTAAATTACCTTTTTACGATTACGATATACTGTTGACGCAAATCGATTAAAAAATGAAAGAGCTGCGAATTTTTGAATTTGACTCCTTTTTTTGGTTTTGCCCGATTTTCGCGAAACTTTGTATGGTGATATCTCATGAAAAACCACTTATTTCGGTCAATTTTTTCGGTCAAATTAGTTTTTTTTTTACGAGACGAATCTATTAACGCATTTTCAGACAAATCGGAAATGGTCACCTAAGATTTTTGCTTTTTCCTCTCGATTTAATATGAAATGGTCCTTAACTCGAGAATTCTCTTTTGTTTTTATTTTTTCACTATAAACCGTTTGAAAATAGTATATTTTCTTACAAGAGATAAAAACATTGTTTTTTTCGTTAGTAAAGATTTGTTCACGAGACGCACTAGCGTCGAGTGAGACATGTTTACGAACGAAAAACGTTTTTATCTCGCGTAGGAAATGCAATTTTTTCTGTGATATAATCGATATTTACTATAAATTATAAAGTTAAAAATCGACCACAAAACATTCAAAATTCATATTCTATTTTTTCATGGTTACGTTGTTTGAAATACTCATATATAATATCATGAGTCATCAAATAATAGTCGATTATTTTTCATAATCATTATTACGAATGTCATTTGAGGTCCCGAGTGCGCGTAGCGCACGAGGGAATTTTTTGACCTCAAATGGCATGAGTGGTAATGTTGAAAAATAATCGACTAATAATTTGGTGACGAGTTGTATTTAGCAGACAATTTAACGAACAGAAATAGTAACATTATTTCATACAACATAATCATACATAATAAAATATTATTTCATCTTAGTAGGCGCATAAATGTTATAAATTTGTAATTTATTTTTGACAAATAAACATAAACATGCAATCATTTATGAATGAAAACGGACATTTTTATTATTTGCAAATTGCATTTTCACATAATTTTGTATGTGAATTTTTGTTTTAAATTAATATATTAAGTAGGCCGAAAATATTCGCTGTTCCTTCCCACCAAAGAAAAATAATCGAAACAATTCGTTTTGATTTGTTAAAAAATAGTAAATGAAGCGTTTTTAGTGGACCTTATCGAAACTTTATTTAGTGAGTTGAATTGTCTGTAAAATTATATGAAAAACCATAGCAACTATAATTTTTTATTCTTTTTCACTAGTGAATTGACTTTTCGCATAGAAAAAAGATTAAATAAGAACAAAAAAATACAACAACAAAGATGATTTTGAATTAAAATTGTTTGATAATGTTTGATTATAAATTATGTGTGATGGTATAATTGTAGTTGTGACGTAGTTCATTTGATCTTTGTTGGACGTTTATTTGATCTTTGGTGGATTTAATATGTTATTAAAAGTAGCTTTAAGTTTAAACTTAAATAAAACTGTTCCGAAATTGCATTGATAAAGTTGCTTCGGATAATGTATTTAATTTGGTTTCATAATTTTTTTGAATTATTCTGTTTCTACTTAAATTTTTTATTTAAACTAATCTGACACATCTAATTTTATTTGTACACAAAGCTGTCTGACCCCGAAATCTACCTATTTCTAGCGGATATACCTGCCGCTGAACTTTTTTTTTAGAAATAGTTCTATCCTTACTTTAAAATATATCAAATTTTCAAAGAGCCGTTAATTCGTATTCTTGAGATATTTAATTATTTCTGTTCGTTTAATTGTTTAATTTCTAATTCACTGAATTTCGAAAAAATGATGTAAAATTTGAATTTTAGTCGGACTAAAAATCTTTAAAAAAATTACATATCTCAAGAACACGAATTAATGCCTCTTTGTAAATTTGATATATTTTAAAATAGGATAGAACTATGTATTTTTTTTAAACAATTAATTAATTCTTTTTTTAAACGATTAACTAATCACCTATCAAACATTTTTATCAAAAAAAGCTTGATGAAATCGGTATAGCCGTTCTTGAGTAATTTAATTTCAAAGTTACATCGGTTTGGCGGAATTTACTTTATTCATGCATGTTGGGGTGACGTTCAAACTATGCACTTTAAAAAAATTGTAAAATAAATTATATTTTTTATTTTATCCATACTATTTATGCCAAGTTTTAGAAAAATCAAAAATGGTCAAGTTCAAATTTCGACTTTTTCGCCTGTGTAGATCACGGTTTTCATCACCTTTGAATTGAAAAAAATCCATTTACTTCTTTGCTTAATTTGAGTTTAATAGTTCTCGAAAATCCCCAGTATAACAGTAAAATTAATTTATTAATTTTACTGTTATAGCTTGTATACCTAAACATTTTAACAATTTTAAAATATTAACACAGTCTAATATATATATATATATATATATATATATATATATATATATATATATATATATATATATATATATATATATATATATATATATATATATATATATATATATATATATATATATATATATATATATATATATATATATATATATATATATATATATATATATATATATATATATATATATATATATATATATATATATATATATATATATATATATATATATATATATATATATATACATATATATATATATCTATATATATATATATATATATATATATATATATATATATATATATATATATATATATATATATATATACATATATATATATATATATATATATATATATATATATATATATATATATATATATATATATATATATATATATATATATATATATATATATATATATATCTGTAGGTGGGAGGTAAACTACACCAAGTCCAATTTTTTCAAAATACGTTTTTTTATACTGTTAGAATCAGGATTTTATTCTCTACCGAGAGGTTAAAAGCACTGAGTCCTAACTAGTGTAGTTTTCGAGATAGAACAATTTTAAATAGTCCAAGTCCATAGTAAATAGTCCATTTTAAAACAGTTTTTTGGCTTTCCTGTAAAATTTTAAAAATGTGACTTGGTGTAGTTTACCTCCCACCTACAGATATATATATATATATATATATATATATATATATATATATATATATATATATATATATATATATATATATATATATTTATATATATATATATATATATATATATATATATATATATATATATATATATATATATATACATATATATATATATATATATATATATATGCTTTTTTTCTTGTATAACCTGAAAGGTGAAAAAAGTGAAAAAAGACGGTTTCCAAAAACACCATCAAAAAGAACCTTCTGATTCACAAAAAACAAAGAATTATATATATATATATATATATATATATATATATATATATATATATATATATATATATATATATATATATATATATATTTATATATATATATATATATATATATATATATATATATATATATATATATATATATATATATATATATATATATATATATATAAACGATATGAGATATAACGAAAACGACCGGCACTCTCACGGTCGCATTTGTTGCGGTAGATCTAACAAATTTTCTGTACATGAATCAGCGAAATCCGACATGCAGTTAAGGAACTAGAGCCGTTTTTCTAAAAAAAATTGATTTTTTAAAACCGTTATAACGGCCGTTTGGATACTAATATTTTAAAAAATTAAAAATTTAGAATCTTTGGAGTCTTTTTTATCAATTTATTTTAAAAATAGACCTCTGCAGTTAGAGGTTCTTGAGTGAGTGGCTCCAACAAAAAAGCTTGCAAAAAAAATTTTTTTTAAACAACCGGCACTCTCACGGTCGCTTTTGTAAAGCCAGATCAAAAAACCTTTTCTAAAAATGTGCGATTTATTAATATCCTGAACATTTTCGTAAATCAGCCAAATCCGAAACATGGTTAAGAAACTAGAGGCTTTATACTAGAAAAAAACTCTGTTATTTATATCCGTTATAACGGCCGTTTAGATTCTAATATTTTTAAAAACTTCATAAATTTACAATCTTTAAAACCTTTTTAATCAGTTTCTTTCAAAAAAAAGACCTCTGCAGTTGGAGGTTTCTGAGTGAGCGGCTCCAACAAAAAAGCTTGTAAAACACAAAATGCGTTTGAATCAACCGGCACTCTCACGATCGCATTTGTGGAGCCAGATCAAAAAGCCTTTCTTAAAAATGTGTGTTTTATTAATATATTCGACAAGTTCGTAAATCAGAAAAATCTGAAACATGTTTAAGTAACTAGAGGCTTTATACTAGAAAAAAAATTCGTTTTTTTAATCCGTTATAACGGCCATTTGGATACTAATATTTTTAAAAGTTCATAAATTTAGAATCTGTGGAAAAATTTTAATCCGTTTCTTATAAATATCAACCTCTGCAGTTAGAGATTTTCGACTTGTTAGCTTCAACAAAAAAGTTTGCAACAATCCATAACTACAATTTCCAAAAACCTTATAACAGTCAATGAAAAAAAAATAAAAAAGTTTGAATAGAAGAAATTAATTTTTTTTTAGCAATAAACTATTTTGATATTTTGCAGTAATTGGACGACATATGATATAGCGTAGGTTTGTGTCATAAATTGTCACACACATGTTCTGTGGTAGATTTGATATTTGTTTGTTGCAAAATTGGATAAATATAGTTTGCTTATATGTAGCTAATTTTCTTTTTAAAATTTGTTCGATATCTGTTTTAAATTAGTTTGTGTTGTTTAAACTAATCTGATACTTCAGATTCTACTGCACACAAAACATCAGATTCTATAGCATCAGATTCTACTCTGATACATCAGATTCTACTGCACACAAAACTGTCTGATCTCGAAATCTACCTATTTCTAGCGGAAATACGTGCCGCTTGGACTTTTTTTTATTAAAACCAAAAACATGAGTCGCGTTCGATTTGACTGCAGTAACTGCATTATCTGATACAAATATGTATAACGCTATGTTATTGTTGTTTTTTCAAGATACTGTAATTTTTTAAGAACGAATTTTTTAAAACAAAAACTTACTATAAAAAATCTCTGGGCGGATTATATTTATTTTTTTCCAAAAATTATTTTGCAAAAAAATCTTTTCTTGTAGCTTTTTATCTTGCTCACAAGAAGTTTTTTCCTAAATTCTTTTATTTTATCTTAAGCGAAAGTGCGAAAAACAAAAACTAAAAGCCGCGTGGTTTTATTTTTAAAATAAGTACGGACGCCCGTAAATAAATAAAAATCTGATCACTGCATTAGCATTAGATAGAATTTTTGGATTACTTTTTTAATATTTTTTAGACTTGCTAGTATTTCGAATGTGAATCGACATTGAATCTCATACTGTTGAATTGAAAAAATTTCCGACAAGCTGTAAAAATTGTTTATTGTTGTTACTGTCATTTTTGTCAATATTATATTAACAGAAAAACTATAACGATATCAAATAGATAAATAGATAAATGGATGTTGCAGATTGTAATAGGTAAATTTTTAAATGAAATATATCTAAAAGTATAAAAATATAAAAAGGATAATTGATTAATGAATCTCTTTGTGTTCCATCTAGTATGCGAACAAAAGATTTAGAAATGGACCTCATTCTACATAATCATAGTCCAAAAGGCGAGCGACAAAAATTTCAAGCACTGCCTGAAAGATGATTTTTTAATATTACTCACAAGAAATAGTCTGCCGTCAGTCATCTGGTTAGCGTTTGGTACGTGGATGGCTTTAATTTTATTAAAAAACTATATACTTCATAATTTTAACTACTTTATAAAACCTGAAAATTAATTTGAAAGCTGTGTATTATTTAAAAATAAGTGCGTCACGCATTAAAGTCGTAAAAAATCAGTACATCGTGCAATTACTTTCTAAAATCTAAAATTTAGTATACAGGTGAAGTATTTTATTATATTCACAAAAAATATAGTCAGTCAGTAAATTTCTGTAACAAATATCGTTGGTCATTAATAATAAATTGTACTCCGCTTCTTGTAATAAATTTTATGCGTGAATTATGTGTATGTGTACTGAATAGTACTTATATTAGATTACATAGGTACTGAAAAATATAAAAGAATGCTCCTTTATAGCTCCTCTTTTCAGTAATAGAAGAGTATATTTAAATTTCGACAACCACTATAAATATACTGTTAAAAATAACATGGTTATAATAAGGAGCGTTGTAGATGATTTTTGATCCCTTTCACATGAAAAATTAGATATAAATATGTTGCTGCTGCTCTGACAAACGAAGAATCATTTATCAAAACAAATAGAGCAAGTGACTGCTTTGCCCACGAATATTAGGAATTCTGGTATGTTGGTCTATTATCTGAGTGAAAATAAATGTTAAAATAAAATAATAATATAATATAAATTTTGTTGAAATTTTTTTGTATTTATTTGGTTTATAGCCTATTTTTTGTTTTTATATTTTTTTCTTAACTTTAAATTATTTTATTTTTAAATATATGTGATCACACATATTTTACATGTCACACATATTTTACTTATCACACAAATCTATCTATAATAATAAAACAAAGTGTTTGTCTGTCTGCGTGCGCTCTCCAGCGAAATTTGTAACACACAGGAGTCTGAAAATTTGCTAGGAGAAGGCCATTAACAGGTACTAACGCACCTTGGAGCCGAAATTTTAAAATTTAATTTAGTTTTTTTAATTAATAATTTTAATTTTCCTAATGGTTAAATGTATGCCTAAATGTATATTATATTTTATGCTTGGCTTTATTCAACTTTCACTCAGTTATCTTTGATCGATTTTTTTTTCCGCAAAACAGAATTACCATTCAAAAGGAAAATTAAAGTTGACAAACAAATTCATTTAGATGAAAATTATATACATTTATATATTTATTATATACATACAATTATATGCATCCAACACATTACGTTGCAAATAATATTTCTAATTTACAATAAACATGTTCTTGGTTTGGTGTATATACATATGTAATACATATTTCATTTGGTTTATATTATATGTTATACATGCTCAAAATATAGAAAATAGGCGTTTCTTTTCCTCTTTTTAGAAACATTGATGCAGCAAGTTTTTGCAATGGAACCGTTGAACTGAAGAATAGGATTATGAACAATAATATCAAAGCTACAGGTTGAAAGTGTTTTACTTACTAAGCAAATAGGCGTCTTCATTAATTTCAAAAACAAACAAACAATGTAGGTTATTGAAGAAATCGGTAAAATATATGCAAATATGTCAACAAATGAAGTTATTTGGCTGGTTTTAGATTGGTATATAAGTCTGGATTTATAAATGATATTATTCTGATTATTATTTTTATATTATACTACAATTTAGTCTTATTATTATGTATGTCCAAATTTTTTTTAAAACTCTGGCAGAAATGTTGAAATAAGACGATGGCCATAAATCGACAAAACCCAACAAACGAAAACCTTCACTAAAAATACTGTTATTTTTAGACCGGTTTTTCGATTAGTATCAAACATCAGCGCTATGCATATTTAGTCTGCTCTTCAAAGTTTTCTTTCAGTGACATTTTTTTTTTTTTTTTTTTTTTAATAAGAAGTGTTGTGTAGTAGGAATTACAAAATGTGTCACAACAACACATAGATACCTTTTAAGACGTAGGTCCCACAACAACATGCGTCTTGAGGTATAGGTGAACGCTTTTTTTAAATCTTTGTGGATTGAAAGCACTCGAGACTATTGATTCGGGCAAAGCATTCCATGTGTGCGATGTACGCACAACGAAATCTCTTTGCATTCTATTACTATGACAGTGAGTAATCTCGACAGTTCGACCGCCCGCACACACCGACTGACGAGTAAAACGGGGAAAAACATATGTCTGAGGCATTATGGACCTGATTTCATCCGAGCACTGCTGGTGACGATATTTATAAAAAACAACGAGATCAGCAACAGTGCGACGATGTTGCAGGGAATCAAGACCTAATGTTAAATCTCGATCACCAACAATTCGTATAGCTCGCTTTTGAACAGAGTCCAAAAGAGCCAGGATAGTAACAGATGCAGCGCCCCAAACTTGACAACAATACTCCATACAGGGACGAATATAGGACTTATAAATGTGGAGTAATTGATGCGGAGTAAAATATTTTTTACATCTATTGAGGAGGCCGAGTTTTCTTGACGCGCTCTTTGCCATGGCCATTATATAATCGTTCCAGAGTAAGTCATTGGATATTGTGACTCCCAATAAACGAATGCTTTCACATTCGCGTATTTGGTCGTCACACATATTAATTGAAATATCGTTGGGAAACTCGGTCTTTGATCGGGAAACAATCAATAGCTGTGTTTTGGTGGAATTAAAATTGACCAAATTTTTGTCACCCCAATCGGCGACTTTTTTTAGGTCCCCGTTTACATTTATGGCAGCGTCTCTCCGGACGGGATTTATTCGTTCATGCATTTATTCGTTCGCTCCATTACTAATAGAAACACACAGAGCGCATGTAGAGCATCGGAAATAATTCTTAAAATATATTTTAAAATCCAAATTGACTTTATTTAAGATCAGCAAATAATCTGGATAGATAGATAAATGAAATTAGTCAACATGACATGGTACGATAAAACAGCAAATTTTTGTGCGGTGTGCCTATTTTGTATCGCAAGTATGACGGCCAGAGTAAGTCATTGACAACTGTAACACCCATTGAATGTTTTGACGTTCACCTAATTTTTCGCGACACATATTAAGCCAATTAACGCGAAAAATTGCAAGTGTTTAATTGAAACTTTCCGAAACTCTTTACCAATCACTTTCAAATGTTGACCTTCCGTTCAATTTTCAAACTATCTGGATTGATCAGCTAGAATGCTAATGATCTCTGTTATTCATATTTCCCAAATGGAAAAATTCAAATAGGCTCCTTCTATTCTCATTACGACTCTTTGAAATTATTCTTACTAATTCAACAAAATGTACGCAGACAAACTTTTTTATATGCGTAGCAACGTACGCCGGGTCCTGGTAGTTTTAAATAAAATAATGTAAAGTTAATAATAAAATGTAAAATCAAAAAATAGGCTATAAACCAAATAAATACAAAAATTTGTCATACTAAATAATCCTAAGACAAGAAATAAAATAAATTTTGTTAGACCAGAATATTTCAGATCTATTCCAGCTCTGTACTTCAAAGCTCTGCGATCAATACTCGACATTTTTCAAAAAGAGTAAAAAGAGTCCATACAATCTACTGATTCAGCCCTAAGGCTTTCGAACAGCCCTTCGGATTTCAACCATCGAATAACCATGAGGTATGCAAAAAAATATTAAGTGCAACTCGTTAAAAAACAGAGTTTTGCTTGCTCGCTCCATTTCAGCTAAGTTATTTTTTTTAATAAAAAGTGTTGTATAATAGGAATCACAATATGTGTCATAACAACACATTCATACCTTTTAAGACCTAAGTTCCACAACAACATGCATTCTAGCGTTGGAAGACGCTAATTTTTAAATGTTTGTAGATTTATACTAAGTTTACACCAGTATCTAATTTGCTACGTATCAAATTAGCTAGTCATTTTCACCGTCATACTTTTTAAATTTGGTACGGTGATGTAAACTCGTATAATTAGGTATGACATTTTAATTTTTAGCGCGTCTTTTTCATTGTTAGTTTTTTGGTTAAAAAAAAAGAAGTTCCATATATATTTTTTATAAAAAACTGTAAACAGTTATTATATTCTTGTTAAAATTTTTTCACTTTTCATTTCAGCAAAAAAATCACATGAAACATAAATATATATTTATAAAATAAGTTGATTTATTTTTATTTTAAATGTCATACCAAATTTTAGTGTTCACACCGTAAAAACGATACCTATTTGCTACGTACCTAATTTGATACGTAGCAAATCTCCTACCAAATATTTGGTACGTTCTTTTTTGATACCTGTTTACATCGACCATAGTCGACCTAATAAGTATAGTACGTACCTATTAGATACTGGTGTAAACTTAGTGTTAATTTACTTTGAGCTGGTTCCACAAAGAACTATTATTCATCAAGTAATACATTTGAATAACATTGATTATAGGTGCAACAGTTACAGGAACAACATTTACAATAAAGTCAAAACAAATCCGTATTTTTAGACATAATATGTTTGAAATAAATTTTAACAATGAAATTTGGTTACCAAAGCTAAAAACCTGAATCATCTGTATATATTTTAATTATCATTTAAAATGTTTTTCTTGTTGTTGCTTTTAAATTACGTAAATAACTTTGACTTGCACATTTTATTTTAATAAATAGTAAAGCAAACAATTACGTCGACAAAAAGGACAAATAAACAGAAACCTTCCAATCGGGAAAGTAATCAGTTACACTAGTAAATAGACAAAAAATGTTATCATTTTAATTAGATGTCGTAGGGGTTATCAAAATTGTCACGCTAATGAAAACCAAAACCATATAGATTTAATTAATTTAATTTCTATTTCCGGTTCTAAAACGAGCTTTAAAAATCGGGTTTTCTTTTTATTCAATAAAGTTTTGTATTTATTTTATAAAAAATAAATATTGTATGTTGACAAACTAGGCACACAGGAAACATTAACATCTCCGGCACAAAATACAAAGAATTTCGGTTTATTTATGATACAAAAAATATTCCAAAAGCCAAACTGAGCAACTAAATTTACCTATTGCATCTTTTAACTGATTTTCTAAATTATGTTTTATTCACTTTGTTCTTGTTGTAAAGCAGTTATTTTCATTTTATAGTCTAGAAAAACTAGAGTTTAGTACTTTATCAGGGGAAGGTGTTTCAACTAAAATTCAGATTCCCATTAGCAACTAGATTTGCCAATTAACCCAAAGTGAGTCAAAATTATTGATAAGCATCTATAAAAATGTTTCCATTAATTGAATTTTTTAAATCAATACAAGTGAAAAATACTTGTTAACAGTCAACGCCCTCTCAATAAAGTATCAAAGGTAAAAACATTTAACTTCTTGGTATCACTTTAAGTTCTTGAACAAATTCTTTCAATTTTTTAATAAATGGAATTGAGGAACAATTAAAAAAATCAATATATAGTAGGAGAAGATATCTGACGTACGTACAATGAAAAATGCAACAGAGTGTATTTTTTTTATTCAAGAAAACTTAATCAATAAGAAAACTGTATCATTTTCTTTACGTATGCATTTGTTTGTTAAAATTTAACCCACTTTAACAAATAGAGCAAGCATTCTCGAATTTATTTTTCCTTGATTTTTCACGTTATTAAACTCATGGGGGTAATAATTAACTACTTAAAAAAATACAAACCATTAAATAATCCAATTTAAAATATTATCTTTCACAATTATCTCAATATTTCGCTAAGATGACAAACAAAAATTATTCTGAAAAGTACACTGAAAGCTTTTTGTTTTTTTTAATAACTATGCACACATTGAATCTTAATTTTTTTCTATTACATCAAAAACATACATTTACATACACATAATAATAACTGGAATCAGATTATTTTTTTTTTAAATGATTTTCACAAAAAATTAAATCTGCTAATCTCATAAAATTTATTCACAATTTAACAAACACACAAAAAACACTTTAATTCTTAACAAAAAATTATTTTGATTTTCCAAAATCACACCAGAAAAATCATCGTAATTTATTACAATTAATTAATAATTTTTTTTCATTTTCACTTCCAAATTTATCATTTTGTTTTAGTAATAAAAACGAACAAAAAATAATTATATATCACCATCAAAGAAAATTGGAATGATTTCGCAATAAACGAAAATTTAAAAGTTAATATTATTTCTTTATGATATTAGAATACAAATCATAAAAAAAAATTTATTTGAAAGAAAAACACCGAATATTTCACAATTCACAAGAAAAATCAATCGAATATTTTTTTCGTTTGGATATGAATTGAACGTAAAATTCACTTAAAGTTTTTGTTTTTTATTTCAAATTTACATTGTTTTTTTTTTTTGCAATAAAATTTTATTTATTGTTTTTTATCTTTGTTAATTATTTAAATTTTTATTTAACTATTTTTTATTAAATATAAACTCAAAACAATATTTTTTTAAATAAAAAAAAAACAAAATCCAAACTCCACAAAATTTTCTTTGACAATGGGAAATTCGGGAAAAACTGTATATGTGAATTGTTTTTGTTTTATGTTTTTGATTTGATAAAAGTAGTAGTAAGTGATACTACATCCATTTCACACTCGCAACATTAACGTTGGAGAGAGATAAATAATAACGGGGAAAGAGATTAGCATATAAATAGAAAGAGATATTGCTAAAGATTGATATGTATGATTTATAGTGGAGGAAATGTAAATTTTTGGTTTTGTTATTTGGAGAAACAGATTAGGTTAAGATTTTTGTAAAAATAATTTAAATGAGTTTGAGAAAGAATTGAAAATTCTAAGCGAAAAGGTTACTCAAATTACTTCTATGAGTTTTAAGATGCATTATTATTTTTTAATTCAAAGTAAGACATTGTTAGTGTATAGCAGCAATGCTATAGAATTTCAGAGATATGCGATTCTTTTTATATTTCATTGAACTAATATTTTATTTGAAAGTATTTATAAGATATAAAATAAATTAAGTGCTAAACTTTTTTGTATAATTTTCAATTTATATTAATAAAACTATTTTATTAATTACACTGTGCGACAGCCAAAATTCGCTGGGGTTCTGACTACCGGGAAAAGTTATATCGGTAAAAAAATAAGTTATACGTGTCCCAGCGTTTCGCTGGGTCACGTCTAGGAATCGAGATATATCGATTTGAAGTTAGTAAGTATCATATAGGAGAAATTGTCACGCATGGGGTTCTTTTTTTGACATAACTTGAGAACGACTACCTAGTCCGATTTTGCTGAAACAAATTTAGAAATTAAGAACTACAATTCCTTTAATCTACTGATATACTATACTGAAAAAGTAACGAAAAAATAAAAAAATTAAAATTAAATAAATAAAAATACAAAAAAAATAAAATAAATAAATAAATGAAATAAAAATAATAAATTGTTTGTTGATTTTTTTCACCATTTATTACGTGGATAATTTGTTACGGGAGTTTGGTTAAGGTGAATTTAATATCATATTAATATTGAAAAAATTGATTTCAGGTTCGTTATTCTCTCAGTTGTTATTTATTAAACATAAGAAATACGAACTATCAAAAAATTTTCACCAGACTTAAAGATTTAACTCCTAAAAACAAAACATGCAACACCGTCTACAAAATAAATTGTAAAGACTGTACTAGCTGCTACATTGGTGAATCATCTCAATATCTCGAAAAAAGAATGTACCAACACTCTATGGATTCCAAAAGAATGATGAATTCCCCAAGAACAATACCAAACGTAACAAATAGACTACCCACTGTTACTGAACAGCAAACCTCTTCTCCCGTTCCCACTAACAGCCCTATCTCTAATTTACTCCAACCTCCCCTTAACCCTTCCCATCTAGCACCAAATCCTCTTGATACCCCCAAAAGAGATTATACGACTGCATTAGCTTATCACATAGGTGACACTTCACATACTTTTGACTTAGATAATCCAGAAGTCTTATGCCAAGAAAAATCCCGTTCAAAACGTATCACTAAAGAATCCTTATTTATCCTGTCTTTTCCAAACTCGATTAATAAAAAATCTGACACTATGGGTATTGCCAAAATATACATTGACCTCATAAAACTAAACACTACATGAATACTAAGCCACCTCATATCTACACCAAATCTCCAATTTTTTCCTAAGCCTGTTTTACCAATATCCAATTCATGAACCCACACACACTAAACAAGATAATAATATTAAAATTACTTTTATTTTTAACAGTTTCATTTAAACTCTGACATTCTGTGATTAATACTAGTCCTATAACATTCAAATTTTTATCTTAAACGTGTATACACATTTTTAATTAAGTTTTTAAATTAATTTATTTTAGTTAAGTTATGTTAAGTTTTAATATCAGACAAATTTGGTGTTTTTTTGTGCAGTGTTTTTCAATAATGTTAATATTTCGTCTTAATAGTTCTCTAACTAATTTATTTTTGTTATTTTAAACCGTTCCTTACTAAAATCATGTTAATGTCAAACAAAAATTATAGAATAAATATCACCACAATTGCTAAATTCTAGTTACCTTCAATTGCTCATTACATGTAAGTTGTTATATATATATATATATATATATATATATATATATATATATATATATATATATATATATATATATATATATATATATATATATATATATATATATATATATGTCGTACTAATAATTATCAGTTATATTCAGTTAGTTATGTCATAATTAATGTTCATATTTGTAGTTTCCTCCTAATATAAATTTACATTTATTTTTCTTTTTTTGTATACAGTATCTTGATAATGACGAACAATATCGTCGAAAATTTGATGTTTAATAAATAACAATTGAGAGAATAACGAACCTGAAATCAATTTTTTCAATATTAATATGATATTAAATTCACCTTAACCAAACTCCCGTAACAAATTATCCAAAACTAATAAAGAAAACTAAAATAAAAATAAAAATAATAATATAAAAATATAATAAAAATATAAAACAATAAAATAAATAAATTTAATATATAAATAAAATAAATAACGTATAAATAATAAAAAAATAATAATGAAATAATAAATAAATGCTAAATTGTAGATAAACAATAAAAAATAATAATAAATAATAATAACAAATAATGAATAATAAATAATAATAATAAATAATAATAATAATAGTAACAAATAATAATAAATAATAATAATAATACAAAATAATAATAATAAACAAAAGTAATAATAATAATAAATAATAAAAATAATATAATAAACTATAATAAAAATATAAAAATATAAAATAAAATTATACTAAAAATAATAAAATAAAATAAATAAATAAAATAAATAAATAAAAATAAAAAAAATAAAAAAAAAAAAAAGTAAAAAAAAAATAAAATTAATACACAAAGACACATAGACACATGTCCAAATACATTTAAAACAATGAATTTTGGAGTTTATTCCAGTAATAATATTAAAACAAAATTTCTGTGAAAAATGAATATTCTTGTCAAAATGAGATACCTTTACTTAATTGTGAATAAAAGCGAAATGCGTTCATCGATTTTCATGATCTATGTCTCGTTTTGTGCACAGATTATGTGACTTTGCGTCAAAGTAATAAGACTTGACACCTTTTCCTGTTTTGAATTTTTCATGATTTTTTAAAATAGAATTTTTTTATTTTTAACTGCAAAACTGTTGATTGTGTAAAGAAATAGTGTATTAGTAGATTAAAAGAATTGTAATTCTTAATTTTTCTAAATTTGTTTCAGTAAAATCGGACTAGTCGTTCTCGAGTTATGTCCCCAAAACGTGACTATTTCCTCTATATGATACATATTAACTTCAAATCGATATATCTTTTTTGTACCGATATAACTTTTCCCGGTAGTCAGAACCCCAGCGGATCACTGACCCCTATTATTTGTCGCACAGTGTTATTTATAAGCTATTGCTATAATTTTGAATAAAAATAACAAAAATCTTCCATGGTTTAATAACAGGCTAATAAATTTACTTGATCTTTACTTAAAATTCAAACTGTTAACAGGCAAAATCTTTATTTGTGAGATAAAACTGCATTTGATAAGACGCAGCTTGAAACTATTATTAAACTACAAATTTTTTATTAAACTGCATTTCACGTATGTTAATGAAACAGCATTTCCGTAAATGATAAAAACACAAACGTATACCCGTTTACATAACAAATTGATTTTTGTTTAATTCCGAAATTGTCCCTTATATTGTTTTAAAATGAATTTTGTATCTATATGGCGCAAAACCAACGCGTTTTCATGTCAACTAATAGTGACAGTAAATATTTTTAGCGCACAATATATAAGCACAAAAGAATTTTGTTCTTATGAATTTTAGAATTTTCAAATGTTTCAAAGTCAAGACCAATCAAAACCCTAATCCACCAACAATACAGTTTTGTTTTGTATCTCTACTAAAAAGCTACATAAACAAGCTACACAAACAAAACTACAAGTTGCCAGTATCAAGATATGGTCCTGGATGTTGTTAGACGTTTATTTTTGCCGGCGTTGAAGCATAATCCAAGTCGTTTTGTATTTCTTTCAATTTGTGAAAGATTATCATTAAAATCACAAGCATCTTTTCTCAGATACCGTGCGTTGGCAAAGCACTCTTTAGAATTTCCATTATCCATATATTGGTTGATGTTTTCAATACAGCTCTTTATGTGTTCGCATTACTGTGTCCATAGAAGTTTTTCTGAGGCTTTTCTGGCGCAAAGAAGAACAGTTTGGGAGCTTCGAAATCGCAGTTTTTTTTTATGATCAACCCTTTACCGACAATCGTCGTCAAACCATTCGTTACGTGATTTCGATGGTCGTTATCAGATTGTTGTTAGCAGTACAATATAATGGTTGATTGAAGCATTTCCCAATCTTCTTGTATGTTTAATGGCATAATCGACAGGATGTAATGCTCTTCTTTGCTTTGCGTTCCTATTTCCTGATATATATTCAGCGTTTCTAGATGTTCAAATGCTTCAACATTCTCACGCACGGCCTGTTTTGCTTGTCTATTATATATAGATTACAAATGGGACTTGAACTTAAAGATGATAAGCATATGATTGTCGTCTATATCAGCACCTTTGTATGATCAAACGTCAGTTACACTTGTAGAGTGTCTCTTAGCGATCGATTGATAAATATGCTCAAGATTAAGCAAACACACAAACATTTGGTTTTTAATACAAAAATGGAAAAACTTTTATACCGTAAGTGAATAACCGTAAGCTGGGATGCAGAAGTTTTTTGATTCTATTTTGAATTTCGATTATTAGAGCTAAAATTTGCTAAAGTTTTAAATAGTAGTTCGGAAAGTTTCTACCACTTTGATAAAAAACTATAGTTAGTTCCGAAATCGTTGTTGTAATCTGTTCTTTGCAAAATATATTTTCAGCTTCTGTCAAAAGTTATTCTCGTACGAAGTTTGTATGTGCAAACATAAACCCACATAAAACATAGTTAAAGTTCAAATTTGTATAGTAAATTTCACCCTCCCTTCTCCCAACCCTTCTTGGTATACTAGAATATTAAAAACATTACAAAAACCGTATACAACAATTATTAACAAAATGTACTCTTAGGATTAGAAGTTGTTGTCGTTTTAAAAAAACAGTTGTTAGGAAGACCATCTTCCATATGAGCACGGATTATATCCCATGTTTCATCATGGTCTCATGCGTGGGGGTTGTGTCATTCCTTGACAAAATGTTTGTTTATGTCCCATTTTATAAAAACTTGACAATGTTTACGCTTGATTATGAGTAGTAAACTCCCAAGGGCGGTGATAATTCGAAATAATTTATAGCCAAAAATTTCGAAAGCAAGCTTGAGGAATTTTCCCAAAAATTTTGAGAATTTATCAACGAACGAGGGGAATTCGTTTAGAAAATTTTTTGCCATTTTTCATTTCTTTATATATTTTTTATGAATTATACGTTGGCCTACTGCAATATCATTGAATTATTTGAAAAATTATTTGATAATTTTTAATACCGCAGTAAGCCAGACGTATAACTATTTGTTATTAGTATAATTCAAATGTTATTGGTGAAATTGAATGATGTTATTACGTTTTAGAGAATTTCATTGGGTTAAATTAAAATAAAACCAAGGCAAAAAGTTTTCCGTTGTAATTTCCCAAGGGTGGTGATAATTCGAAATATTTTTTTGCCAAAAAATTTGAAAGCAAATATACTTGCTATAGCATGAAGCCGTGGGCTATTATCAATACCACTTGCTTGAGGAATTTTTCAAAAAATTATGAGAATTTATCAACGAACGAGGGGAATTCGTTTAGAAAATTTTTTGCCATTTTTCATTTCTTTATATATTTTTTATGAATTATACGGTGGCTTACTGCGATATCATCGAATAATTTCAAAAATTATATGATGATTTTTAATATCGCATTACGCCAAACGTATAACTATTTGTTATTAGTATAATTCAAATGTTATTGGTGAAATTGAATGATGTCTTTACATTTTAGAGAATTTCATTGGGTTAAATTAAAATAAAACTAAGGCAAAAAATGTTCAAGGAAATTGATCGTCTATAGTCTGATAGTTTTTGTTTTCTAAGAAATCGAATTGGAAAGTTATTGCGAGACAGTAATAACTGATTTAGTTTTAAGGTGAAAAATACTAGTTTTTGATATCTATAAGAACTTGATTTTACCAATTAGTTTTAATGGCTATCCTATAATTATCAGAGTAATTTCGAAGGGGATTATATACTTATAAAACTGTCGTGATTATAAATCTGTCGAAATTAACTGTTAAAAGTAAATTCTCAATGATATTAAAAGTTAGTGTTTCATTCAACTCAAAATAAATATGAAAATGATATTTAGTTCTTAAATTCAATAAAAAAACTACTTATAAACTATAACAGTCAAACATTTCTTTAAAAAAAAATAAATCGAACAAAACCTTGTTTTCCAATCTTATTTTACTTCCACTATCACTGTTACCAAAACCATCAATCGGGGAACATTTGAGGCTTGCTTTTTTGCATCCAAACTTCGCGCTTACGCAGTCTTTCGTGCATCAGCAGAAAATCATTTTCAGGCAATGACCTGCCTCCTCAGATGAAAAAGCAAGCCTCAAATGTTCTCCCGCATTCCAAAATTGCCAGAGGAACTGCCTGAATAGGGTCCCTCAAGTTGACTCCGAAGATGAAGAAGAACAAGAGGATTCTCTGACCGTTTCCCTACAGGGGTCCGACGGAGAAGATGACAGAGAAAAGGAAGATGAAAACGAAGACGAGGATCAAGATCCTTTCCTCCCCGAGAGAGCAGATATTGACTGAATGGTCCTACAATTGTAAATTTTTATGTTAATTTACGTTTCTATGCCCACAAAAGTCGTTTTCACTTTATGATTGTGTTTTGTAAAACTATCACAATGTCTTTTAGACACTCATATATGCACAAACATGGTCATAGCTGTATGTAGTAATTAATAATAAGCTGTAATATATTTTCCTATTGAAATGGTCTAGATCTTCTTTAATTTAGTGTGAGGAACCTGGTCAGCGGGCCTACAAGTGTATATTCTAAAATGAGTATCTGTGCTATTTAACCTTCCAGTACTAAATATATGTACATAATGGTGCATATTTTGACCAATACGTTGACCAGAAATGGTGAGAAATTGATAGATTCATTAGTCGACAGTTGTCGCAAAGCTTCAGATTTGACGCTCAACACTGAAACTGCCTTAACATTTGAAGGAAAATAGATAAAATAGTAAAGTAATATATATTATTGAAAAGAATTTAATGCTCTACAGCCCTATGGCCAGCATTTAGTTTTTCGGTGCATCGTTGAAGAGTTATCCGGTCAAAAAGAGCAAAAATGTGAAGCAACCAAAATTACAGACTTTCAAGAGCGGATATCTCGAAAACTATACAAGATATCAAAAAACTTGACTGTGTAAAACTTTTTGCAAATTTTATCAGTTTTCGTTTTGTGCTCAGTGGTCAGGTCGGTAGGACGCACAAGTCTCGAGATATAACTAAAACGCCGAAACATGAGACTTTGTTACGAGACGCGTTAGCCGAAATTTGCCGAGACGCGTTAGCTGAAATTTGTTCACGAGACGCGTTAGCCGAGTAGGGCCGAGTATTGCCGAGTAGGGCAATTTCGCAACCGTAAAATGTTTTCATCTCGCGTAGGAAATAGAAGGTATAAAAATTATTTATCATAAGTTAGAAATCGACAAAATAACATTCAAAATTCATATTCTATTTTTTCATGGTTGTTTTAAAACTTTGTAAGATTATATGAAAATCCATAGCAACTACAATTTGTTACACTAGTGGAAAAGAACCCATTTTCACAGGGGATTAAGCGAGATGAAAAAAGTCTTTTTATATGCTATCATAGTAAAAATAGAAAATGCATTTAGAAGCATGGAAATATGTATTTATTTATTTCTATTCGTTTTTTTTATACGAGGCAGCGCATTAGATTTTATATCAAAATAGAGAGTAAACATTTTTGCTCTCTAAAGCTTGCAATTTCTTGTTACGTTTACGTTCTTTTAGGTTCATGGAGGAGAAATTATAACATAAATTTGAGTATTCGTATCGTGGAGAGAACAGTGTAATTAGATTATTAATTTGAACATTTCGTTATATATAATACATATTATGTTTTTATTTTAGAAATTTCTTCTTACTTAAATATGTTTTTAGTTATATTTATATATCAACTTGTTGGTGTTTTTGTTTTTACAATTTATTTTTGGAAAATCTAAAATTAAAAATTTTTATTAGAAAATGAAGAAAAATTGTTGATTTTTGTTTTATAGAAAATAAATTAATATGTGAATTAAAAATGGTTTATAATTTTATTGTTGTTTGATGAATTAAATTGTTTAACGAAAGTAATATTGACCCATTTTACATTTATCATAACTCACCAGAAAAAGATTGTTGCATTGTTCTCAAATCAGATGGATGGATGTTCAAAACATAATTGAGAATTCTATTTATTTTTGGCGTATATAATTCTCACATTAAACAAAGGAAAAAGAAATTTAATGTAATCTTAAATACAATAATAATTTATTTAAAATAAATTTATTAAGATTTTACTAATTTTATTTTGAAAAACAATTTTTGTAATATTTTAAAAATAAAGCTTTTATTTATTAAAAAAGTAACAGTTATTTTTAATTGGTCTCCAAGTTGTTGTTATTTAAATAAAATCAATAATTTATATTAATAAATTATTGTAATTATAATCAACGGAACAAACTTTTTTGGTATATATTTTCGAAGTGTCTATTGGCACCCATCACGGAAATATCCGTAACTCTAATTTCAACCATAGAGACACGGACATTTTTAAAGAAATGAGCCTAATGAAGCTTTATCCGTTTGGCACCCTCCACGGAAAAATCCGTAACTCTAATTTCAACAATAGAGACACGGACATTTTGAAAGAAATTATCCGAATGAAGCTTTATCCGTGTCTCTAATATCAGCCGTGAATATTACGATAATACGCTTTAACTCACGGATGAATACTGTCCACGGATAAATACCATCCACGGACAAATATCATCCACGGACAAATACCACCTACAGATAAAATCTGACATATATACCATTTCTAATCCCATATATTTTTTCTAATTCATTTAGAACGAATTATACAAAAAATTTATTAATAAATTATTTGATTGTAAGAATAACCTTAGTAATAAAGAATTGATGATACTGCTATGAGTATATCTCGTAATTTATTCTCTGACTCTTATTCTAAGCTTGCTGATAGTGCACCACGTTACACGAGTGACTAATATCCGTGGCAATTGGACACGGATGATTCAAAGTTCAAAATTTGAATCGAAAAATTCAAAATTTGAATTGAAAAGTTCAAAATATATGTTTACTATCAATAATAATTTAGCAACAACATTATATTTTTCCTAAAAATAAAATAAAATAGATAAAAAAAATTGTTCACAAATGATTCAGGTAAAAAATTAAGTTTTAACGCTATTATGAAGCACAAGCATAAAAAAAAATAAAATGATAAATATAGTAAATTATGATGCTAGGACGTAAAGCTAAAGATTTTGGACGGATGTGGAGTTTGCAAATCGAGGCGCTAGCCGAGATTTGCACCCACATTAAGTCCAAAATAGCTTAAGTCCGTGCATCATATACTATTTTTTATTCGCCGCAAGCAAAATATTTTAAGAAAACTTGTTTATTCTAAATTAAAATTATAAATTTTCATAAATTTTAAAATGAAAATATGTGGAACAAATAACCTTTGACAAAATATTTATTATTTTTTCCAAATTATTGTATAGCTATGACAACAAATGATAACAACTATTTTAATTGGATAATGAAATTTTGAATTTAAGGGTTGCTTTGATAAAAAATTGTATTTTTCATAGAATTTAAACAAATACAAATGCTTTTTACTTTTTTGGACGTACCTATGACAACAAAATAAATAGTTGAAAAGTGATACTTTAAAGCCGCAAATCACAGTAATAAAGTAAAACTTTAATATGTAGGCGAATAAAAAATTCTTTTTAGAAAATAATTTTATCATTTTGACACTTACGTTACTTTAGAATGTTTTTAACGGTTATTCAAAATTGTTTACAATTAAAAAGTAATGTAAGATAAAATATTTTATCCACGACTACTAAAGAATATATACTTTCCATGCGTATATCTTTCATTGTAATTGTATTCATTCCTTTTTATATATAAAATTCTTCTTTATTTATTTCATTACACTTTATTTATTAAAAATTCCCCTAACAAATTAAAAACTTGATTTGTTGGTATAGTAATATAAACCAGTTAAAACAAGAACAATACATATATAAAATCTAAAATAAACAAACATGTTTTGTTTTGTTTTTTATTTCATTCAATATGGCGATATAAACTTTTACAGGAAAACTTGAATGAAATTATTTGAAATATTTGTAGTCGTGGATAAAATAGTATCTTGTATTCGCTTAGGATGAAGGCCATTCTTCACTCGGATGATTCCCTCCACTCGCTACGCTCGTTCCGGGAAACTTCATCCTCGTGAAGAATTGCCTTCATTCTAAGCTCATACAAGAATCTACTATTATCCACGACTACTAAAGAATATATGCTTTCCATGCGTATGTCTTCCATTGTATTTGTATTCATTCCACAACTAGTGAATTTGATTAAAATTCTTTAGCAGTTCTATAGTTTATTAAATATTCCCCTAACAAATTAAACAATAAACTTGTTTTGTTTTTCGCTACCTTTTATGTATTTATTTCAATATGGCGATACAAATTTTTGCATGAAAACTGGAAATTAAACGAAATATTTTACAATCGTGGTTAAAATAGCATCTTGTATTCGCTTAGGATAATGGCAATTCTTCACTCGGATGATTCCCTTTACTCGCTACGCTCGTTTCGGGAAACTTCATCCTCGTGAAGAATTGCCTTCATTCTAAGCTCATACAAGAATCTACTATTAAAATATCTTTTCAGCATTTAATTTAGCGCCAATTGTATCTTTTAGTATTCGTATTTATCACTGTTAAAAAAAATTTTTTCAACACTTTTTTTTTAAATATTTTAATTATTCTAGGTTGTTTTATAAAATCAATTTCGATTAATCTTCTATATAAGGCTCTTTAATAACAGTTTTAAGCACATTATAGACAAACAAAATTTTTTTTTGCTAAATTTTATAAGTCTAGAGTTATGCTGCGAGTTATGTGTTACGCGCGCGCGTTGCATGTCTGTCCAAAAAAATAAATTTATTTAGTGTACAGCATATGTTGGTGATAGTAAGAAATAGTAGATTGTATTACTAGTGCGAATGAGTTTTCCAAACAAGAGTTAGTTTGCCAAATAACTCGCGTTTGGAAAACGCATTCGCACTAGTAATACACATTTTTTTTTGTAACAAGTGCGTAAAATTTATAAATATTTATTTAATTGTTCATTTAATCATTTATTTAACAAAGTTATAAGCAAATTTAAGCTTTTTAAATAATTAAAGTGCGCCATCTTTGTTGTAATAGTTGTAAATTATACTAGCTCGAAAATATATACATAAGAATCCAACTAAAACAACACATAGGAATCTAATAAGAGCTGTCAAAATTATAAACTTTGAAACCCTAAATAAATTGTTTTTTTTTGCAATTCAAATGATGCAATGTGTTTAAGTTGTTTTTACTATATGGTAAGTTATTTAAATTATTATTTTGATATTTTAGTGCTATAAAAATATTATATATAGATAGATATATGGATAGATTTAACTACAAATCTCACATGCAGGTGGCGTTACGGTCCAGGCTTACAAAATATTTTGTGGTCATATGTGCGGAAAAGTAGTTTTTTCTTGTATTTTATTCTAGTACAAAATTGAATATTTTTTACGCATGTGCTACAAAAAGGTATATTGTTGTTTAATTTAGATATATTTTTATGTTTTCGACCAATCACGTTACGAATAGTTTGCTCCACATATATTTTCATATTTTTCATCTAAATTATACTTGAGAATTTTTAAAAAAAATTTCACTCTGCCATCATCGACCCTATTTTGTCAAAAATTATAAATTTTGATTATTTTTCGAATTCACTAATTAATTTTACTATAAGCTACAGAAATTCTTGAATATAAAAATAAGCCACGGAAATCTGTATCTGTATCAGAAATTCTTGAACGTAAATACAAGCCACGCATTACCGTAGCTAGAAAGGATAGATATTTGTTACATTGAGCAATAGATTTCCTTAACTGTAAACACCAGTCATAGGTTTCTGTAGTTGTTATTTTTGCAGTGAAATTTAATATAATAATAATAATAACAACCGCGTGGAATCTGAAGGTCTGTTTTATGGCCAAGGATCTCTGAAAACTTGTACAATGCTGAATCGTTGCGGGAAAGTTTATTTAAACAACATTAACAGACCAAGTGTCTTGTTACACTGAACATAGGTAGTTTAATGCGTATTTATACAGAATGGGTTTGATAAACAGTCATATTATAAGTACTGTTAGTTCACGATGCTGAGAATACTTTTTTTAAGCGCCAGTGTTAGACAGTACGGAGATCGAAGGCTTTTAATTTCTTTGATGACCCACTGACAGTGGATAATATCATAACCGGAATGCTAAACTCCAAAAAGAAGTAGAACGCTGTCAAACTACTGGCTGAAAAAGTCATAACTAAAAGACGTGACTAGGGCCAAAAAATGAGTAAAAGGCGCTGGACATACAACTTATGCAAATTGGAGATCGATGAAGAAATCAGCAGTATAATATGTGATACATGCTGATGGTTCCCCTTTGAATGCATAAAAGTTTGTCACCTACCCTGGATCAGGTACAACTGGTGAACTAACTGCTTTGATTAAAATACGGTTGTAAGTCGTATAGTTAACTGATTTATTGTACTTAAACTTCCTCGTTATATACAAGATAATGAGGAAGTTTATTATCCGGAAATATTTAGAGAATTACATTTATTTTGTATAAAACCTAAATATTGATCGTTTAAAAACAATGCAATTCATATTTATATGAAACATGAATATTTGTTTACTAAACAATTTTTATACTATGTGAGTTTTTTGTTGTTTATAGCTGTTAATTGTTTTAATTTGGTTATATGTGATGACATATTTGTTTATTTATGTTTCCAATTTCAATTCCTGGTTAGGTTGGATGCTAGATTCAACATTCTCCCGGGCCGAAGTTAATGATGTATGCCGTGGGGCCGGTATTGGTTTTGTTTGATCAATTGTCCGATGATGATGTTTATAGATGATAACTCCGATCACTAATACAACTAGGAGAAAGTAACTTATGGCATATTGATGGATGTTATGTAGATTCATTCCTATAGGTGGGAGTTGAGTCTCCTTGGTTTTTAGTTCCTTTAGGTTGTGTTGTAAGGTTGATATATTATGGGATAGTATATTGTATGCATCATCGGATGGTGTCGTAGGTAGTCTTAATATATGTGATGATATATTTTGTTGACTGAGCGCTTGCGTAATATTTATTGTTGGTAATAATGACATGGCTAATCGGTTGGAAAATGTCTGTTTGCTTTTGAGTGTCATATCAGGTTCGCTTATGGTACATTTTGGTTGTATTTGTATGATCCCGGTTCCATTTAGTTGAACGTGATTTATGAAATTGTTGCAGATTATATCTAATGTGCGTTGTTTAGTGAATGTGTATATCCAACTGTCCGGCTGTCTTAATGTTTGCCAAAATGTTCCTTGATCAGGCTCTTTTCTTATTTCACATAAAGTTGGAATTTGATTGAAGCGTATACATTGGTTTATGAATATTACAAGTGTATATTGTAGATTTTGTTTTTCCGCAGTGAAGTAAGTCCATTTCATCTAAAGGAAGATTTTGGTTTCTTTTTAGATTTGTGGCTAAAGATTTTGTTGATGGTGATATATATATTACGAATACAGAAAAATCTAAACGATTACAGAAAGATCTAAACGATTACGGTCACTTCCAGGAAAATAAAATCAACAAACAAGTTAATGAAATGAATATTGTTGTTGTTGTCTCTTCTTAGAAATAGGGTCAACATAAACGATTTTATGAATCAAATCAACATAACGTAAAATAATCGAGTATTCTAATGTTTTCTGAAGGTTTCTGGAAAGTGATGTCGAATTATCTAGAAGTACTGCAGAAGGTATATAAGAAAAATACCTTTTGTAGTTTTTAATTAGTCTTATTTTAGACCTGCGACAGTAAAGCGAAATTAAATGTAGAATTAGTTTATTTTAAACCTGCGATTGTGAAGTTAAAAATTATAAAAGTGATCTTTAAATTAGTTTTTGTGTAAAGTTTTTGTAAATAAAGTTATAAGTGTTATTAAATAGAAATATTTTGTGTATTATTTTGAACGTTGTGAATTGGAAATTTCTACAATAAACCGTTGGAGTTTCGAAGCTGTTGGAAGAATATTCTAGTTGGGAATATTGTTTGCTGTATTGTTTTCCTGTTGTTGTGGAACAGTTAAGGTGTTGAATACTTAATAAAACCTGGTGTGTTTGCTTACTAATCAGTGATCGAACTCAGAAAGAGATTGGGAATTGCGTTTATCGAATTGTGAGTTAGGCCAATTCGAAGGAAGTTTGGAAAAACGTAACAATATATATATATATATATATATATATATATATATATATATATATATATATATATATATATATATATATATATATATATATATATATATATATATAAATATATATAAATATCTATATATATATATATATATATATATATATATATATATATATATATATATATATATATATATATATATATATATATATATATATATATATATATATATATATCGTGTAGTTGCTGTGTGGAACTGGTATGGATATTAAATAGTATAGTTGGAAATACTCCTTATTTATGAGAGGAACTGTTATTTGGATTATTATATTATTTTCCAAAACTCCAACTTTAGCGCTTAATTGCTTATATATTTCATCTATGGTTAGGGTTTGAGTGGCAAGTATTAACTCATTTGGTATAGATTGTTGAATCCTTGAGAATCTCTGTTCTTGTTGAAGCCCTGTTCTCAGTTGTTGTGGTGATAATAATCCTGGGTGTATTCTTCCATGATGTACATCTGTTACTGCTTCCGGAAGTATGCTTTGTGTCGTTTGATAATTGATTATCATCATTATCAGGTGTAATGATTTGGAATTGAATTGGTTCATAGATTTCATGTGTGACATATCATCATCAGCCTTGTTGGAAAGTTCAATTAATGAGTTTAGTCGATTTTGGTATAGTTTTGAGTGTTCAGCTATTTCGTGTGAGAGTTGATTGGCGATGTTTAGTGTTGAGTCCGTGATTGAAGTCTGATTTTTAATTAGTTGAAGTAAGTATTCTTCATTATTCTTGGACATCATAATTTTGTTTTCAATGATTTTAGCGTCATCTTCATCTAACACTCCTAACCAACAAAATATTTTGTGGTCATATGTGCGGAAAAGTAGTTTTTTCTTGTATTTTATTCTAGTACAAAATTGAATATTTTTTACGCATGTGCTACAAAAAGGTATATTGTTGTTTAATTTAGATATATTTTTATGTTTTCGACCAATCACGTTACGAATAGTTTGCTCCACATATATTTTCATATTTTTCATCTAAATTATACTTGAGAATTTTTAAAAAAAATTTCACTCTGCCATCATCGACCCTATTTTGTCAAAAATTATAAATTTTGATTATTTTTCGAATTCACTAATTAATTTTACTATAAGCTACAGAAATTCTTGAATATAAAAATAAGCCACGGAAATCTGTATCTGTATCAGAAATTCTTGAACGTAAATACAAGCCACGCATTACCGTAGCTAGAAAGGATAGATATTTGTTACATTGAGCAATAGATTTCCTTAACTGTAAACACCAGTCATAGGTTTCTGTAGTTGTTATTTTTGCAGTGAAATTTAATATAATAATAATAATAACAACCGCGTGGAATCTGAAGGTCTGTTTTATGGCCAAGGAAAGTTTATTTAAACAACATTAACAGACCAAGTGTCTTGTTACACTGAACATAGGTAGTTTAATGCGTATTTATACAGAATGGGTTTGATAAACAGTCATATTATAAGTACTGTTAGTTCACGATGCTGAGAATACTTTTTTTAAGCGCCAGTGTTAGACAGTACGGAGATCGAAGGCTTTTAATTTCTTTGATGACCCACTGACAGTGGATAATATCATAACCGGAATGCTAAACTCCAAAAAGAAGTAGAACGCTGTCAAACTACTGGCTGAAAAAGTCATAACTAAAAGACGTGACTAGGGCCAAAAAATGAGTAAAAGGCGCTGGACATACAACTTATGCAAATTGGAGATCGATGAAGAAATCAGCAGTATAATATGTGATACATGCTGATGGTTCCCCTTTGAATGCATAAAAGTTTGTCACCTACCCTGGATCAGGTACAACTGGTGAACTAACTGCTTTGATTAAAATACGGTTGTAAGTCGTATAGTTAACTGATTTATTGTACTTAAACTTCCTCGTTATATACAAGATAATGAGGAAGTTTATTATCCGGAAATATTTAGAGAATTACATTTATTTTGTATAAAACCTAAATATTGATCGTTTAAAAACAATGCAATTCATATTTATATGAAACATGAATATTTGTTTACTAAACAATTTTTATACTATGTGAGTTTTTTGTTGTTTATAGCTGTTAATTGTTTTAATTTGGTTATATGTGATGACATATTTGTTTATTTATGTTTCCAATTTCAATTCCTGGTTAGGTTGGATGCTAGATTCAACATTCTCCCGGGCCGAAGTTAATGATGTATGCCGTGGGGCCGGTATTGGTTTTGTTTGATCAATTGTCCGATGATGATGTTTATAGATGATAACTCCGATCACTAATACAACTAGGAGAAAGTAACTTATGGCATATTGATGGATGTTATGTAGATTCATTCCTATAGGTGGGAGTTGAGTCTCCTTGGTTTTTAGTTCCTGTAGGTTGTGTTGTAAGGTTGATATATTATGGGATAGTATATTGTATGCATCATCGGATGGTGTCGTAGGTAGTCTTAATATATGTGATGATATATTTTGTTGACTGAGCGCTTGCGTAATATTTATTGTTGGTAATAATGACATGGCTAATCGGTTGGAAAATGTCTGTTTGCTTTTGAGTGTCATATCAGGTTCGCTTATGGTACATTTTGGTTGTATTTGTATGATCCCGGTTCCATTTAGTTGAACGTGATTTATGAAATTGTTGCAGATTATATCTAATGTGCGTTGTTTAGTGAATGTGTATATCCAACTGTCCGGCTGTCTTAATGTTTGCCAAAATGTTCCTTGATCAGGCTCTTTTCTTATTTCACATAAAGTTGGAATTTGATTGAAGCGTATACATTGGTTTATGAATATTACAAGTGTATATTGTAGATTTTGTTTTTCCGCAGTGAAGTAAGTCCATTTCATCTAAAGGAAGATTTTGGTTTCTTTTTAGATTTGTGGCTAAAGATTTTGTTGATGGTGATATATATATTACGAATACAGAAAAATCTAAACGATTACAGAAAGATCTAAACGATTACGGTCACTTCCAGGAAAATAAAATCAACAAACAAGTTAATGAAATGAATATTGTTGTTGTTGTCTCTTCTTAGAAATAGGGTCAACATAAACGATTTTATGAATCAAATCAACATAACGTAAAATAATCGAGTATTCTAATGTTTTCTGAAGGTTTCTGGAAAGTGATGTCGAATTATCTAGAAGTACTGCAGAAGGTATATAAGAAAAATACCTTTTGTAGTTTTTAATTAGTCTTATTTTAGACCTGCGACAGTAAAGCGAAATTAAATGTAGAATTAGTTTATTTTAAACCTGCGATTGTGAAGTTAAAAATTATAAAAGTGATCTTTAAATTAGTTTTTGTGTAAAGTTTTTGTAAATAAAGTTATAAGTGTTATTAAATAGAAATATTTTGTGTATTATTTTGAACGTTGTGAATTGGAAATTTCTACAATAAACCGTTGGAGTTTCGAAGCTGTTGGAAGAATATTCTAGTTGGGAATATTGTTTGCTGTATTGTTTTCCTGTTGTTGTGGAACAGTTAAGGTGTTGAATACTTAATAAAACCTGGTGTGTTTGCTTACTAATCAGTGATCGAACTCAGAAAGAGATTGGGAATTGCGTTTATCGAATTGTGAGTTAGGCCAATTCGAAGGAAGTTTGGAAAAACGTAACAATATATATATATATATATATATATATATATATATATATATATATATATATATATATATATATATATATATATATATATATATATATATATATATATATATATATAAATATATATAAATATCTATATATATATATATATATATATATATATATATATATATATATATATATATATATATATATATATATATATATATATATATATATATATCGTGTAGTTGCTGTGTGGAACTAGTATGGATATTAAATAGTATAGTTGGAAATACTCCTTATTTATGAGAGGAACTGTTATTTGGATTATTATATTATTTTCCAAAACTCCAACTTTAGCGCTTAATTGCTTATATATTTCATCTATGGTTAGGGTTTGAGTGGCAAGTATTAACTCATTTGGTATAGATTGTTGAATCCTTGAGAATCTCTGTTCTTGTTGAAGCCCTGTTCTCAGTTGTTGTGGTGATAATAATCCTGGGTGTATTCTTCCATGATGTACATCTGTTACTGCTTCCGGAAGTATGCTTTGTGTCGTTTGATAATTGATTATCATCATTATCAGGTGTAATGATTTGGAATTGAATTGGTTCATAGATTTCATGTGTGACATATCATCATCAGCCTTGTTGGAAAGTTCAATTAATGAGTTTAGTCGATTTTGGTATAGTTTTGAGTGTTCAGCTATTTCGTGTGAGAGTTGATTGGCGATGTTTAGTGTTGAGTCCGTGATTGAAGTCTGATTTTTAATTAGTTGAAGTAAGTATTCTTCATTATTCTTGGACATCATAATTTTGTTTTCAATGATTTTAGCGTCATCTTCATCTAACACTCCGAATAATTCATGAGCCATTGTTCCTCCGATATTTAGAAGACCTCTTCGTTTTCTGGTGAGTGTGTCCTTATCATTTTTATATAATAAATTATTGGATTTTATTATTTTCGAGTACATTTGATTCAATTGAGGTAATAAGGTGTCACACGTTATTTCGTCTGGAGGAGTGTTGCACACGTGTTGTAGTGTTTTTAAACATTGGCAAATTTCATTAAGTCGGCTCCGATAGTTGGATAGGTTGTGATATGCTATTATAATCCAGGATCCTTCAATTAGGTTTAATTGACCAATATCCTCAAAATACAATCCTGGTTGGTGTTCGAATGGAGTTATGTTGTATGGTTTTAATAGAGATTTGGCCATAGTAATGTGTAAGATGCATAGTAGCATTGTGGCGTATAGCAATGGTTTTGCTGGTCGTGCATACGGGTGTATGTTGATAACATTTTTTCTTGAAGATATTTGAACCCTTTTTTGTAGCTTTTGTGCACCTTGTTTTGCTTGTCCTGTGTTTTTTCCACGCATCCAATCTCGAGCTGGTGGTGGTGATTTAGTATCAATTTCTGTTGGGGGTATCATTGATGTTTAGTTGTGTGGTGGTAGCTTTCGTTTTAGTGTACGAGTTGTTTGCATAATGGCAATAGTTAGTAGCGCTGAGCTGGTTAATGACTCCTTGTCCTTTGTTTGATTTATCTCATCGTGTATAGGAAGTGGAGATACATTTGTAATGGATCTTTTGATGATGTTGTTTTTTTTATTGAAATACTGCGTACTAAACCGTCCTTTCCAGGATGAAGTTCCGTGATTCTTCCCAAGGACCACTTGGTTGGAGGTAGGTTGTCGTCTCTGATCAATACTATTTCATTTACCTTGCAGTTTGGGTGAGTATGTTCCCATTTTGCCCGTTTTTGAAGGCCGGTAATGTATCCTGATAACCAAGATTGCCAAAAACGCTGAGTCATTTTTTGTGTTAGCATCCATCTAGTTTTTAGTGATATATTATCAGGATATATTGGCTCTGATGGAGCTACAAGCACACTTCCGATAAGAAAATGTGCAGGTGTAATGATTTCTATATCAGTAGGGTCACTTGTTATTCGTGTGAGTGGTCTAGAGTTCAGGCATGCTTTTATTTGTGTTAGTACGGTGGATAACTCTTCGTATGTTAGAGTGCTGTCTCCAATGGTTTTCTTTAAATGTCTTTTCATGGACTTAACTGCTGCTTCCCAAATTACACCCATGTGTGGGCTTGCCGGGGGTATGAAATGGAACTGTGTGTAATCGTTTGCAAGTATGTTTTGTAACTCGGGATGTAGTTCGTATATTGCCTTCTCAAAACTCGTCCGCAATCGTTTTTTGGCTCCAACAAAGTTTGTTCCGTTATCGGAGTATAGGTTACTGCATAGTCTTGAGCAGAAACGTTTGAATGCTGCTATAAATCCTTCAGAAGTCATGTTAGTTACTACTTCTATGTGAAAGGCCTTTGTTGCGAGGCATATGAATATGGCAAGATATCCCTTATATGACTTATTTCCTCTTTCCTTGGACATACGAATATTTATTGGACCTGCGTAATCTATTCCTGAATTTGTGAAGGGTCTTGATGGTGTTACTCTTGCTTTTGGGAGGTTTCCCATGAGTTGTTGTTGAGCTTTTATGTTGAACCGATGGTAGGTAACGCAATTTCGTAATACTCCTTTAATTGTGTTTGTACCATCAATGATCCAATAACTCTGTTTTATGTATGCTAAAGTTTCTTTTATACCGCCATGCATTTGTTTATGATGTGCTTCACGAATTATTATTGTTGATAAGTGATTTTGTTTTGGTATGATTATTGGATGTTTTTGATTGTATGACAGTAAGGAATTTTGTACGCGGCCTCCAACTCTTAGTATACCCTCATGATCTAAAAATGGGTGAGAGTGCCGGTAAATTCCATTATAGCTCATATCGTTATATATATATACCCGACAAACATTTTGTAACCAACAGTACCTCTACGGTCCCAATGTCACCGCCTAAAATAAAAGTTTTATCTGTAAATATGACGAAGACGAACTACGAACAGAAAACAAAATAAAAACAGGTTAAATAACACCATTTTCTAAAAAAAAAATAGCACATATTCATCTTTGCTTAAATTCTCATTTGGAAACAACGAAAATTATCGAAATACGACCGAGTTTGTCCCGACATTAAAAATGGTAGTGAAAACTGAAATCCTCACTTAAATTATATTTTAAAACTCGAACACAGTTTTATATATTGTAATTTGTAATGAGGCAGTTAGCAAACGTTACTCCTTGGCGAAACATGTTTTAATAATATTTAATTGTTTCTTGTTTTTATTTCGCAAAACTTGTTTTATTTTACATATTAACATTTATTTTAAAATAATAATAAACAATAATATAAATATCTAAATTAATTTCGGTTTTATTCAACCATTTTTAAGAGAATTAAAATAATAAGAATATGTTAAAATAACAACAATATGTTAGAATTAATCCGTCAAATTACCAAAAACGTGTCCATCAAATTACCAAAAACCCCCGAAATGTAACCGACACAAATACAATCAATACCTGAAATATGACCATAATTGTGCCCGTCGAATAACAAAAAATTACCAAAAATGTAACCGACAAAAACATCTAATACCTGTAATATAATCGTAATTGTGTCTGTCAAATTACCAACAGAAACCTAAATGTAACCGACACAAATACCATCTAGTAACTGAAATATAACCGTAATTCTACCCAGCAAATTACTAAAATCAACTAAAAAGTTACTGCAATAGTAACCGTACGAATACTGAAATGTTACCGACTCCGTCCTCGTTTGGTTACTGTTACTGCCTATTGTCTGACCAAAATACGGTAACAAATCAGTTACGTTACCACTTGTGCCCGAAAACAGTCACCGGTAACATTTCAGTCTTTTTACGGTTACAAATAGCGAAATTGTTTGTCGGGATATATATATATATATATATATATATATATATATATATATATATATATATATATATATATATATATATATATATATATATATATATATATCTTCTTATATATATTAATACGCTAGATTAAAACTTTGTGGAGCATTAGGCTTTTTTATTCGAATTTTGATTCATTTGAAATTTTCACTGCTAACTGATATTAGTGTAACCTAGATTTTAAAGATTTTTGGGATTTTTCGGATCATAAATAAAAAAGTTATTATATACGGAAAACTTTTTCTATACATATGCATTATAAGTTTACATACATGCAAAAACAATTTTCTTTTTGCTTTAAAACAATGCTTTAAAATTTTTCTTTTTTATATATTAGCTATCGAACCGAACAACGAATAACAAAAACGAAAATTTTTATATTTATTTTATATTCATTTCAGTCGTCGTATTTATTTTATATTTTAGTCGTCTTTTATCTTCCAAGAAGGACGGTTTTCGATATTTTTCGATTATTTCGATGCCAAGACTACGTCGTAAACGTTTGGATGTGAGTGGTACATCGAGTCGTCGGAATAAAAGAGATTATATGCGTAATATGCGTAATAATGTTGATTTTATGTGTGATGAAATGAATGGTAATAATGATGGAATGGATGCTGAAGCTGATGTTGTTGTGAAGATTTTCGGTTCTGTCAAAGCACTTATATATACCATTGAATTTCAAAAACGTGGTCTTCCGCATGCCCATATTTTGTTAAATTTATCAGATGAAGATAGAATTGATGGAAATGAAATGATTAATAAATTTGTATGTACTGAAATCCCTGATCCCATTATTTTCCTAAATTACATGAATATGTGAAACGTCATATGATGCATGGACCATGTGGTGCTCTAAATCCCAATTCTGTTTGTATGAGAGATGGTAAATGTAGTAAGAATTTTCCAAAACCTTTTTCTGAAAATACTAAAGAATCTGTGAATGGTTATCCTTTGTATCGTCGACGTGATAATGGTATGAGTGTTGATGTACGTGGTGCATCTCTTGATAATAGATATGTTGTTCCATATAATCCTTATCTTCTTGCAAAATTCAATTGTCATATTAACGTTGAAATATGTACGACTGTTAAAAGTGTGAAATATGTTTACAAGTATGTATATAAAGGGTATGATTCTGCCAATGTTGAATTGAGAGTGAATGGAGAGAATGCAGTGAATAATGATGATGCGATTGTGGGAAATGAAATTCAAGATTTTTTGAATGGACGGTATGTTGGTTCGACTGAAGCTGCTTGGCGCATATTTGAATTTCCAATGCATTTTCAATCTCATACAATTATTCGACTTGATTGTCATTTGCCTAATAGACAAAATGTTTATATCAGGAATGGTAATGTGGCTGGTGCAGTCGCAAATGTATCAAGAACAAAATTGTTAGCATTTTTCCATTTGAATTCCATTGATAATTTAGCTAATGAGTTTTTGTATACAGAATTACCATTACATTATGTTTGGCATGATCAAAGTAAATCGTGGAAAAGAAGACAACGTGGGGCTGATAAAATTGTTGCTCGATTATATATGGTTTCTCCAAAAGATATAGAATTGTTTCATATGCGTTTACTTCTGTTGCATGTTCGTGGTCCAAAATCTTTTTCTGATCTACGTATGTATGAAGGTGTTGAGTACCCTACTTTTGTTGCAGCATGTGAAGCTCGAGGTATTGCAACAAATGATAATGAATGGCGTGAGTGTTTACTTGAAGCTTCAGAAATTCAATCACCAAAACAGTTTCGTCAATTATTTGCATTTATCTGTGGTTTGAATGTTCCTCCGAATGCTTTAGCTTTATGGATTGAATTTAGAAATAGTATGATTGAAGACTTTTTACGAAATTACGATGAAGATGTGTCAATTAATCGAGCCTTGATTGAAATTAATGAAATTCTTCTTACACATAATACTTCATGTGGTGATCTTGGTCTTCCGATTCCACAATATAACTTACAGATTGGCGATGTAGGTCATTTTGATATTGAAGAAGAAGCTATAGTTTTCGATAGAATGTATGAAAATGCAAATAATGAGCAACGTAGTGTGATTGATATTGTTTTGCGTGAAGCTCAATTCCATGATACTGGAAGTAATGTTTTTTTCTTGACAGCTCATGCAGGTTGTGGCAAAACTTTTGTTCAAACGGCAATCATTCATAAATTTAATTCATTAAATCTTTCGTGTATTGTAACTGCCTTCAGTGGTATTGCATCAACTCTTTTGATTGGGGGGCGAACTTTGCATAATGTTTTCAAATTACCAATTCCATTATTAGAGAATTCAATGCCAAATATAACTCCAAACAGTGTACATGGCACATATATTAATAATGCATCAATCATTATTATAGATGAAATTTCAATGTGTTCTATTCATGCTTTAAAATTAATTGATCGTTTGTTAAGAGATTTGACTCCAAACGAAGAAAATAAAAATAAACTGTTTGCAGGTAAAACTCTTTTACTGAGCGGTGACTTTCGCCAAATTCTTCCAGTTATACCGCATGGCTCACGTTCTATTTTATTTGAAAATTGTATTACATCTTGGCAAGAATTTATTAACTTTAAAATTTTGAAATTAAATCAAAACATGAGAGCTCTCCCTCATGAAATTGAATTTGTAGAATTTCTTAGAAGACTCGGTAATGGTGATATGCAAAGTTTTCCACAGTTTGGTTCAGATATCATTGAAATTCCTCATAATTTGATTGGCAATCCAGACAATATTATTGAAGACATTTTTGTCGCCTTCTTGAAATGAATATAAAATAAATATAAAAATTTTCGTTTTTGTTATTCGTTGTTCGGTTCGATAGCTAATATATAAAAAAGAAAAATTTTAAAGCATTGTTTTAAAGCAAAAAGAAAGATGTATGTAAACTTATAATGCATATGTATAGAAAAAGTTTTCCGTATATAATAACTTTTTTATTTATGATCCGATTTGTTTGAATCCGGATCCGACTATAGGTTACACTAATATCAGTTAGCTGTGAAAATTTCAAATGAATCCATCTGCGAATAAAAAAGCCTAATGCTCCACAAAGTTTTAATCTAGCGTATTAATATATAAGAAGATTTCTCGACGTTTCGGTGTTTTATATCACCATTTTCAAGAGTAGTATTATCTAACGGTATAAAAAATTGAGAAACAAGAAATTAAAACTTCGACACAGATAAAAGATAATTACAATTAATGCTAAAAACTTACTTATAAATATAAAAAAATTTAATCTAATTGTTTAACTGCATACAATTGATAGTCACATATTTTAAAACTTAAATTATTATTATAATATCAATTATTTAACTTATTTAATTTATGTAATGTATAGATCACAAAAATAATACAGATCGTTCCAGCGGTTGGAAATAATTACATTTAATTTATTCTCCGTCTCTTGTTATCTATGGCAATGTACCGGTGTATCGTATTGTGTGTGTTGTTGATGTCGGTGTGTGGTAATGTTGCTGGTGTTGTATGTTTTCTCTTGTTATTGTTTGTGTGTTTGTCTTTTAGTTCGTCCTCTATGATGTTGCAAAAAACATGTGTTATGTTGTCAGTATCTCTTTTTATGTTGTAGGTATTATGTGTGTATATGTGTAGTGTTTCCAGTGTTAATGTGTCTAAACGATTAACGTTTTTTGCAACATCATAGAGGACGAACTAAAAGACAAACACACAAACAATAACAAGAGAAAACATACAACACCAGCAACATTACCACACACCGACATCAACAACACACATAATACGATACACCGGTACATTGCCATAGATAACAAGAGACGGAGAATAAATTAAATGTAATTATTTCCAACCGCTGGAACGATCTGTATTATTTTTGTGATCTATACAGTACATAAATTAAATAAGTTAAATAATTGATATTATAATAATAATTTAAGTTTTAAAATATGTGACTATCAATTGTATGCAGTTAAACAATTAGATTAAATTTTTTTATATTTATAAGTAAGTTTTTAGCATTAATTTTAATTATCTTTTATCTGTGTCGAAGTTTTAATTTCTTGTTTCTCAATTTTTTATACCGTTAGATAATACTACTCTTGAAAATGGTGATATAAAACACCGAAACGTCGAGAAATTATAATAAATAAAATAAAATATCTAAATATCTGACGTCTTTCAATTAAATGATAGAATAATTGAATATCAGATCATAATTAAGACCGATTAGCCGAAAGAATAAATCATTAAATCATTCGATTTAAAGAAAACTCATATATATATATATATATATATATATATATATATATATATATATATATATATATATATATATATATATATATATATATATATATATATATATATATATATATATATATATATATATATATATATAATATATGTATAATATATGTATATATATATATATATATATACATATATATATATATATATATATATATATATATATATATATATATATATATATATATATATATATATATATATTTATATATATATATATATATATATATATATATATATATATATATATATATATATATATATATATACACCTAGGCCTCGCTTTGCGTCGTTTCGTTTTGCGTTGTTTCGAACTTGCGTCGTTTTTAAAAATATACCAATTTTCGGTTTGCGTCGTTAATTATTGCGTCAATTTGCGTCGTTAATTAATTTTATTCCAAAATGTTTTCCATTTTTTGTGTAAAACATTTTTACGTTCCGACTATTTAACAACAGTCTGAATTCACCTTTTCATCAGGTTTGTACCATTTCTTGTCTATGAAGTTATTAGATTTGGGTTGTTTTATTAATAATTTCCGTTAAGAATATTTATTTGGGGATTTACCGTTTATTTATTTCTTCTTTTGTTTTTCGGTAGTGTGTTTCGGTAGTCGTGTTTCGTTAGTTTGTTTTAATATTTTCCTGCAATAAGTTGTCGTTTATCGCGAAAGTTAAACAAAACTTAATTTTTAAGTTTCCCAATGAGAAAAGGATAACAACTTTAAATTTAATGTGAAAACAATTTCATTAATTTAATTTTGTATCGTACGTTTATTACAGTGTTAATTTAAGAAAAAAGTTGAAAATTTTGTAATTTTTCTTGCAAAATAAAGGTGAGTTTTTATGAATCTCTTAAACAATTTGTTAATTGTGATTTATAATTTTTAGACCGTAAGCATGACTGGGAAAAACAAAACATCTGGTAAAATTGCCAAAAAGTCGAAAAAAAATATTACTTTAGAAATGAAATTAAACATTCTGCGACGGTTCGAGAATGGAGAGAAAGCTGTTGAGATATCAAAAGCTCTAGATATACCTCCAACAACTCTTAGAACTATACGCGATCGAGATGGAGCAAATATTAGAGAAGTTGCTAAATCTCTATCCTCTTTAGATGCTAAAACAGTAACTCGCAAAAGAAATGCTCTTATGATCAAAATGAAATCTCTGCTTACCATATGGATTCAAAATCTGGTAGCACAGAAAACACCTTTAACCGAAGTTGCAATTCAAACAAAGGCCAAAAGTTTATTCGATGATACTAAAATGAAATTAAATAGCAATGAAAGTGCAAGTGGTAGTGCTACTGAAATAGATGAAAATTTTGAAGCTAGCAACGGTTGGTTTGAGAGATTTAAAGTTCGTGGTAAACTGCACAATATTGCATTTACTGGAGAAGCTTCAAGTGCCGATAGCGTTGCTGCTGTACTCTATCCAACAGAACTAAAAGCATTAATAAACGAACGTAGTTATTCTTCGAAACAAGTCTTTAGTGTGGATGAGACTGGTTTATTTTGGAAACGTCTACCATCAAGAACGTTTATTTCAAAAAATGAAAAATCTGCTTCGGGATTTAAAGCCAGTAAGGATAGATTAACTCTTCTTCTCGGCGGAAATGCCTCTGGTGATTTTAAATTTAAACCGGTTTTAATTTATCATTCTGAAAATCCCAGACCTATGAAAGGACATTCAAAGGTTCAATTACCAGTGCACTGGCGGTCAAATAAAAAAGCCTGGATAACCGCTGTTTTATTCAAAGACTGGGTAGCTACTTGCGCTATTCCTGAAATTAAAGCAAACTTGAAAAAGGAGAACTTAGATTTCAAGGCTTTAGTTCTTCTAGATAATGCTCCTGGTCATCCGTTATACATTCAAGATTTGTCGGAAAATGTAAAATTTGTGTTTTTACCACCAAACACTACGTCACTTATTCAACCGATGGATCAGGGAGTAATATACACCTTCAAAAGTTATTACTTACGCCGATCATTTAAGCAAATGAAATTGATGGAGCAGATAAACCTACTATCCAAGAATTTTGGAAAAAATTTAACATTATGAAAGCGATAGAAATTATCTCAGATTCATGGGATGAGATTAAACCATCTTGCATGAATGGTGCTTGGCGTAAAACTTGGCCAGAATGTATTCACGCAAAAAGAAACGATTGCACTACTGAAGAAGATATATCAGCTGTTCGGATAGATATTGCCAATTTCGCCAAAGATTCCAATTTTGAAGGGATGGAGGAGCAGGATATTGATGAATTGTTAGCCTCACATACAAAGGAACTTACTAACGAAGACTTGATGGACTTAGATTTGGAATATGCCTACGAAGACAGCAATTTACAAGAAATTGCCATGCAACCTGAATTGTCAATGAAACAGCTGGGCAAAGCAATGAGTTTGATTGATGATGCTGTTGAAATTTTTTTAAAAAATGATCCTGACTTTGATCGAAGCTCTATAGTATCTAGAGCTATAGGTAATGGAATTAATTGCTATAAAGAGCTTTACAGAGAATTACAAAAAAGTGCAGTTCAGTCAACCATAGAAAAATATTTCGTTAAAGAAAAACTGCATGAAACAGCATCTACACCAGCATTAGTATCTACATCTGCACAAATAATTGATTTAGATGAATAATAAATATGGTTTGTTTGTTTTTGTCACTTTTTTAACTTGGTAATAAATTTGGTATATTTTTATGAATTAATAAAGGTTCTTTCGTTTATGTTTTTTAAACGATTTTTTCGATTAGTTTTCGTGTTGTGGATTTTTTGAAAACCTATCTTTAGTTATCACAGAGTTTTTCATATAAAACGTTAATTCACTTTGCGTTGTTTTAGTTAGCGTCGTAAAATTTTGGAACGTATCTACGACGCAAAGCGAGGCCTAGGTGTATATATATATATATATATATATATATATATATATATATATATATATATATATATATATATATATATATATATATATATATATATATATATATATATTTATTATATAGATTTTATACGTCTTAAACCCGACAAGGTAGGAATTTTTATTGAAAGAGATAATTAATTTCCTTAACCTCACTATTTGTGATTTTCGAAAGTTAGTAGGTATATTCCATACTATCCTAAGTCACGTGTGTGCAGTTATTATTGAATGCTGCCAATCAATATGAAATCAATTTTACGACATAAATGTCAAGTAAATTAGTGAATCGTATGAATTTTTCAATTCGAAATCAGTTTTTGGGTTTATCTGAATAAACCTTATAGTTATTTGTTAATAAAAACAACTTTTATCTCTGAACGTGTTTCGGTTCGGATTCGAACTTAGAACCTCATCAGTACCAACTAAGCTTGAATCTTTTTGGTAGACACGCTGTCAACTGCCCCTCGGCGTCGACATTTAGAAACATTTTTAATTACGATGTTGTAATTTCTTTTTTCTTAGTGAAAAACTTTTTTGTCATACTTCACTGGCTACAGAGTTAGTATTTTTATTATATAGATTTTATATGTCTTAAACCCGACAAGGTAGGAATTTTTATTGAAAGAGATAATTAATTTCCTTAACCTCACTATTTGTGATTTTCGAAAGTTAGTAGGTATATTCCATACTATCCTAAGTCACGTGTGTGCAGTTATTATTGAATGCTGCCAATCAATATGAAATCAATTTTACGACATAAATGTCAAGTAAATTAGTGAATCGTATGAATTTTTCAATTCGAAATCAGTTTTTGGGTTTATCTGAATAAACCTTATAGTTATTTGTTAATAAAAACAACTTTTATCTCTGAACGTGTTTCGGTTCGGATTCGAACTTAGAACCTCATCAGTACCAAAAAGATTCAAGCTTAGTTGGTACTGATGAGGTTCTAAGTTCGAATCCGAACCGAAACACGTTCAGAGATAAAAGTTGTTTTTATTAACAAATAACTATAAGGTTTATTCAGATAAACCCAAAAACTGATTTCGAATTGAAAAATTCATACGATTCACTAATTTACTTGACATTTATGTCGTAAAATTGATTTCATATTGATTGGCAGCATTCAATAATAACTGCACACACGTGACTTAGGATAGTATGGAATATACCTACTAACTTTCGAAAATCACAAATAGTGAGGTTAAGGAAATTAATTATCTCTTTCAATAAAAATTCCTACCTTGTCGGGTTTAAGACGTATAAAATCTATATAATAAAAATACTAACTCTGTAGCCAGTGAAGTATGACAAAAAAGTTTTTCACTAAGAAAAAAGAAATTACAACATCGTAATTAAAAATGTTTCTAAATGTCGACGCCGAGGGGCAGTTGACAGCGTGTCTACCAAAAAGATTCAAGCTTAGTTGGTACTGATGAGGTTCTAAGTTCGAATCCGAACCGAAACACGTTCAGAGATAAAAGTTGTTTTTATTAACAAATAACTATAAGGTTTATTCAGATAAACCCAAAAACTGATTTCGAATTGAAAAATTCATACGATTCACTAATTTACTTGACATTTATGTCGTAAAATTGATTTCATATTGATTGGCAGCATTCAATAATAACTGCACACACGTGACTTAGGATAGTATGGAATATACCTACTAACTTTCGAAAATCACAAATAGTGAGGTTAAGGAAATTAATTATCTCTTTCAATATATATATATATATATATATATATATATATATATATATATATATATATATATATATATATATATATATATATATATATATATATATATATATATATATATATATATATATATATATATATATATATATATATATATATATATATATATATATATATATATATATATATATATATATATTATTTAAATAATAAAATCTTTGGATGAAGCCAATAAATAAAACAATAATTATAATTTTTTATCGACAATTGTTTCGGTTTTTAATGATAAACCATCTTCAAGGATAATATTTTGGTAAAAATTCTTATTCAAAAATAATATAACATCAATAAATTGACATAAATATGAAAAACTAACAATCAAAAAAGAAAAAGCTAACTATATAAAAAAAATATATGATTAAAGAAAATGCAAAACAATAATACAATGAAAAAATTAGAAAATACAAGATGTTAAGTAGTAACATAATACTTATGATTATATTTCTTCATAATACTTATGATTTTGTTCTAAGTTGATTTTTAACAAAAATTAAAGAAATGAAGGTTTTACTACTTAACATCTTGTATTTTCTAATTTTTTCATTGTATTATTGTTTTGCATTTTCTTTAATCATATATTTTTTTTATATAGTTAGCTTTTTCTTTTTTGATTGTTAGTTTTTCATATTTATGTCAATTTATTGTTGTTTTATTATTTTTGTATAAGAATTTTTACCAAAATATTATCCTTGAAGATGGTTTATCATTAAAAACCGAAACAATTGTCGATAAAAAATTATAATTATTGTTTTATTTATTGGCTTCATCCAAAGATTTTATTATTTAAATAATATATACAAGCCAAATATCAAATCTTATATATATATATATATATATATATATATATATATATATATATATATATATATATATATATATATATATATATATATATATATATATATATATATATGTATATATATATATATATATATATATATATATATATATATAATATATATATATATATATATATATATATATATATATATATAGGAGTTTGCCGAGCGCATTTAAAGAAGATGGACGTGGATAAAACTCTCCGTCGTGATAAATATATATATATTTTTTACTTTAATAATTTACCATATTTAAAGTGTCTTATTACTCAATAAAAGTTATCTAAAATGTGTTTCAAACCAAGTGCTTCAATAATATATAATATATGATATATAATAATATATAATAATGGTGGTATTTTAAAAATAATTTAATTTTTCTAATTAAAAGATTGAAAAAATCAGGAAAATAATTTTTTTTCTCTTGAAATTCTCGTAATTTATCGGTTTTCAATTCGATACAACATTGTTGTGTCGTTGTTTATTTTTATTACTTTTTTTGATTTAAAATTAAAATGAAATTAAGCCGTAGTGATCTTAGTCGATGAAAATTATTAACATTTTTAAAAAGGTTATAGAATTTATCTGATTTTTGTAGTGTTAAATTAAGAAACGATCTAATCAACAAGTCGTGGTATATAAGCCGTGTTCGATTTGACTGAAACAACTGAAGCAACTGAAAAATTAAATGCAATTGTTGTTGTTTTTTCAGTTGTTTCAGTCAAATCGAACGCACCTACAGTTGGGTATAATTATGAAAGAGGACACTCTTACATTAAAAAAAAACAAATGTCAATTTTGTTGTAGTATTTCGAGAATACACATAAACATTTCTAATTGGAATTTCGTGTTTCTTGTTTTGATTAAAAAAAAAATTTTGTTTGTTGATTTAGAGAAAATAAAAAAACTTATCAAAATGCCATTACCAGGAATAAATGAATGTAAATAAAATGGAGTATTTTAGTTTAAATTTCATAATATAATTAATGAAAATGCAGATTTATTAGAAATAAAGATACAAATTTCGTCAACTTGAAAAGGTGTCATGGCGTGTGAAATATTATTCTTAAAAAACATTGATAACATTTTTGTTTCTTAAAAAAACTGATGGTTTGATTTCTTAGGTTCGCTATTCGAAATAATTGAATTTTCATATATATATATATATGAGATTAGCTGAGATTTGGCATTAATTTAATTTAGTTTTAATAAATTTAATGAAAATAGAACTTCGAATTAATTAACTTTCTTTGATTTACAGCTATAGAATTAGAGATTGCGATTTCCCGACATTTTTCATGTCTCGAGACATCGAGACTTTGTTGTCTTGCTATATTTGTGGTCTCGAGAATTCGAATTTTTTTTTTC
>OY856187.1:295787655-295795155 GCA_963693315.1 Diogma glabrata | reverse complement strand
AAGTTGAATTTTTCCACTGTCATTAGACTCCATATTATGGAAATGCTTTTACATTATATGGGATTTTTTGCATTAAATTTCTAGACAATACTTTGTGTGAATTCATAGAATGGGGAACATTTCTATTCGAATTTCCATCTTTTTTTTTATTCAAAGTTTGGCATGTTTTGTGTTAATCATAATAAATTATAAATTAACGTCTCTGAATATCCAAAGATACCATGCCCAACTAGGGATTAGGATTAAGTTTGAATAAATTAAGCTTCTTTAGGAAATTTCTGGACGTTAACTTTAAAATTTTGAGGATTAATTCTATCAAGGAGAACCCATGTAGGTAAGACATTCCATAGACGCAAACTCTGTTGAAAAAATAACGCTGAGCAGCAACAGCTCTGCACCTTTTTATATGAAGTGTAAAAGGATGGGCTTTAACATTTGCTCTGGTGTAACGCGATAGGTTTGCTAGTTCAGGTAAAAATGATGTGAACTCAGCGGAATTGTTCATCCTTTTGTTCATCCGTAATGTATTTCTAGAAAATTATGGGATCAGCAACATTTCTTCTGTGCTGCAAGGAATCAAGCTCATTAGTGAGAATTGAGTTACCAATCAGTTTGACAGCTCTACGTTGAACAGAATCAAGATGCTTCAAACTTACTAAAACCAACCCAGATGTGAGGGACGTATAAATGAGAGGGGGAATACAGGGACGTATAAATGAATTATATATTAAAAAAAGCTGTTCGCTATTGAAAAACTTGCGACATTCTCCCGAAAACCAAATTTTTAACAGTGTTCTTAGCTAGGCTAAAAATATGAGAATTTCATTTCAGAAGTTTTAAAAATTCTTTCTCCACAAGATCTTTGGAGTCAAACTGTAATGAAAACGGATTGGGTGCGGACAACCTAGAAAAATAGCATACTTATGTTTTACTTGTATTAAATGACAACACTGTTGACAAAACTCCAGTCCCCAATCCATAATTCTCGTTAGATCATTGTTTAAGGAATTTATCAAATTTGACCTACAGTCATTAAGCAATTTTGAAGACTCTCGTTGTATTAAAAAGAAGCTCGTTATATTAAAATAAAAATAAATGTGCATGAAATGTGTTTATAAATGTGTATTATTGTATACATACAAATGTGTATTAGTGTATACATTCAAATTAAGCCATTTATTGTTAGGCATTTAGTAACACAGAAATTTCTTAAATATTTATTTAATATTTTCAAAAATTTTTAGAAATTTTTATAAATTGAATAATGAAAATTCATCGTTAAAAATTAAGATATAAAATAACCATTTTAATAATAATTATGGATATAACAAAATATTATATATCTAATTGTGCACTTAGTTACCGTAGAAGTTTCTTAGAAACTATTTCTTGCGTTGATAAAAATAAGAACAACTTGACAAAATTAATTTGCTTGCATCGAAATTTGTTCGCAAATGCCCCTAAGTGTCCTAAATTGTTTCCTAAGTGACATTTTAGACGTAAAGATATTTCTCAACTGCATCTCCTGTGTTTACTACAAAATTTGTTTATATCAAAGTTTCCAGTGAATAATTAATTAATAATTTTAACTTAAAATTGGAAAACTTCTTGGATATTTACTAATCATAAAATTTAAAACATATAAAATTATCTGAAAATTTGTTTAATAAATTATTAAAAAAACAACCTAATTTTTTTACAAATTTTATAAATAAATTTTTTACTTAAAACTTAAAAGGGTAGGAAACAAAAGTTTTCAAAAAATGGTATATTAATATATTAGCTATTTTTAAAACAGTAAAATGTGGAAAGGAACCAAATTTCTTTTTTTATTATGTAATAATGGTTTTCAAGTTCATCTCTTTATCAATATCAAAACAAATTTTTCCTGGCTAATGTAGATGGCAGTTAATTTGAGCAAGTTTGATCTGCAATGGAACGCGCTAATATAGTGTTCATAACAATATTTTTAGAAGCTCAGAGTTAGTCGTGATCATAAATTTCGCATCTTATCAATTTTCACCGTTTTGAGAAAATTGATAAGATGCGAAATTTATGATCACGTCTAACTCTGAGCTTCTAAAAATATTGTTATGAACACTATATTAGCGCGTACCATTGCAGATCAAACTTGCTCAAATTAACTGCCATCTACACTAGCCAGGAAAAATTTGTTTTGATATTTTATTTATTTTAAAGTTCCCTCGGCGATCTACTCAAAGCTACTCCAAGCAAACTTTATAGCCTGATTCAAAATTATTATTATAAATTATAAAAAAAACAATAAGATTTGTTCATTTAAAGCTTTAATCCATAGTAGGCTATTGTGATAATTTGTCTCAATAATACATGGAAGAAATGTTATGAAAAATAAAGTAGAAAAGAATCTTCGGGCTTCAAGTTTATGCAAACAATATTTAATTTTCAAATATTTGCCATGTAAATAAACATATGTTTGAAAGACGAATTCTACGTAGTTTGATTTTTCCCAAAATTGTGCAATGTTGTCTAAGTTCCTTTTTGTGTAAGCTCGAATCAACTACCAAAGTATCATCAAAACTGCTTGATCACTACAAACTTTAGTGTTACTTTTGAAGATAAAAAAAACATAAAAAAAACAATTTAGCTAACCAGCTAACTTTAACAACCGTTAATTAATAATAAAAATTATTAATTAATATTATGCCGATTTATGTCTTGCTTTAAATTTTCTTTCAAATTGGGATCGTAGATTTTACAAATTCTAAATAAACAGCTGCTCGAAAGACTTCTTACTATTTTGTCCAATTTTTAGCATAAACTAATCATTTGGTATGTATCAAACCGAATCTCTTCCCAAAAATTCGTCAAAATCGCTATAAAACAAAAATTTTAAAAATTAAATTGCACTGGATTGATTTTATAAATGCCATCCAGAAACACATTTTTCATGAACATTAAATTTTACGTTTGTTGTTGCTGTTTTTTTATTTTTGTATGGATAGAAGAATGAGTTGAGTCTTATCATTCTTTTTTATTTTCATATACGAATTCTGTTTCATAGTTTTGACTGTTTGATCATTGAATGGTGTATTTTATAAAAGATTTTTGTTTTGTTTTGATTGTTTCGTGTGTTTCTTGAGAAAATGAGTAAAGTAGTAAAAAAGATTTTGATATCCATATTTTTAATAATAATTTATAATTTGAAACAAATTGAAAATTATTGAGTACGGAAGCACTCATTCAAATCAATATATAGAGGATTCGTGCCTGATATATATATATATATATATATATATATATATATATATATATATATATATATATATATATATATATATATATATATATATATATATATATATATATATATATATATATATATATATATATATATATATATATATTAGGGTGGCACTTATTTTCTTATTTTGCATTTTTGAAGGGCGCCGGTCAAAATTTTGTTCCTTTATATATGTGTAACTAGAATCTGAAGTTTGGGCTCAATTGAACAATTTGTCACGTGGCGACTTTAGCTCAAAGTTGAGAAATTTCAAAACAAATTTTTCTAATCAACTTAAAAATTGAAAAACTCGAACAAAATAAGTAAAGGGTTCGTCACTGTGACATGGCCTATGGCCCTTTGTAGTCTACGTGCTAGAACAAGTTGGGTCTCGTGAACCTGTCCGTCCCTATATAATTTAAACGTGTCTGTCAATAGGTGTGACGCAATGTTAAATTGAAAGAAAAAACACTATTCATATAACATAATGTCAATCTCTGGTTACTTTACGCAAATAACTTATTAATCTGGATTACTCCAGAAGATGGACTAACAAGCTGAAATATAGATAGAGTAACAGTAAAATTATAAAAAACTTTTGTTTTCGTTAATTTTTCTATTAAACTTATTATTTAATAAGTGATTTGCGTAAAGTAACAAGAGATTGACATTATGTTATTTGAAAACTAACGCCAAGTACAAACGGCAAACAGTATACAATTTAAAATGTATAATTTAAAAATTGGAAGCTTCATTGGATAAATTTATTGAATACCAAAATTCATCCCAGCAATTCTCATCGCCTCTAGTAGTATCTGGATTATCTCTATAGCCAACTTCAACATCTACCAAATCTGGTGAACACGCAGCAAAAATATAATAGTGCAGTTATTGACAGCTATATAATTGGTAACCCCGACGTAATAATTGGTGACCCAAGAAATGATCCTGTTCATCCGAATCGATAATTGTAAGTAAGTACCTAAAAGTACCTAAAATTTTCTTAGTTTATTGCTAAATTGCTTTTAAATTAAAAATTTGTTCTTGTTTTATGATTATTGCGGTTGGTTTATTTTTGTTTTAATTTTAAAAAGGGGGGAAGCCCCCCAAACAATTCTCCCTCGCGTCCTGCCTCACCTGTGAATGCCTTGGGTGGTAATGAAGCACCCATGTTAATGACTCATCAGCAGTTAGCTGATATTATCCAAGCAAACTTGCAGCAGTTTGCCCATCAACAGTTCATGGCACAGCGGCAGATGCCACCACCTTGCTCACAACCTCCAACAACTGAACCAGATTTAGCTACAGTGAGCAATATTAATTTTGTTAAATTTAAAGCTCCGCAAAATTTGTTTGACCAAAACCCAATTGTTTAGTTCAGGATGTTGAAACTAAAATTTTTTAGTTCGCATGTTAGGTCGAAATTGACCAAATATTCACATGCATTAAGTGCAATTGATTCACGATTGGACAACAAATTTACCTCTAAGACAGAGGTAATTAAAATTTTGGGCGATAAGGCAAAAATTAATAATATTTTGCATAAATTAGTATTAGGTGATGAAAAACCTACACAGTTGCTAGCTGAGTTCCGAATTAACGGTGCTGATATGTACGATGGCATTATCAAACAACTTTGGATGGCACGTCTTCCTGAAAGCATCCAACTTGTTTTATCGTCTTTCGAAAACGATTTGCCATTAACGTTGTTGGCAGAACGTGCCGACAATCTTATGGAAACGTCGTCACAGAGACAAATTTTCGCAATGAACGTCCCATCTAATTCTACTTCTGCACAATCAACTAACTCAAACCGGTTTCATCAAAGTGTTTCTCAACCTCAACAAAATCAAAACATTAATGAAATTCTTAATAATTTTAAAACGCAAACGCTGAGTGAAATTCACTCGATAGTAAATGCTGGTCATAGGTCGCGCTCTAAATCTCATGATAACCGTCGGAGTACTTCTAGATCAAAGTCTAGAGAATTAAAAATTAATTCGGACATTTGTTTTTAACACTCCAGATTTAAAGACAAAGCACAACGCTGCGTCACTCGATGTTTTTTAAAAAGGTTTAATATTTTCACAACATTTTTAAAAGCACATCCATGCACATGGAGTAACTTAAGTGAATACAAAGAACCGCAAAAAATAGTAAGTTGTTTAATGGTAGTTCAAAGGTAGTCAACTAAAGATGAAGACCAAAAACAATTTTTGTTAAAGGTAAACAATAAGCAATAATTTAAGATAATTTAGGCATATATAGAATGAGAATTAATTTTATTTCATGCATTTTCAGACCGTTCAAGACTACCGTAAGAAATATCCGAAATCTGCTACATTGCAGGATTTGAAAAGGCTTTTTTAATTTTGTTAACATTATAAAATAGATTCCTGTTTTTAAACATTAAATGATACTTTAGAAACTATTATACGGTTATGTTTTTAATACAGACTCGACTATGTGAAAATTACAAAAAATTTTGTATGTAAGCGTACTTAAGGATCAAAGTCGCCACTTGTTAAAATTGTAATAGAGTGATGAAACTTTGTCAGTATCCTTAAATTACCCAAAGGAACAAAATTCCGGCCGGCGCCATGCCAAAATACAAAAAAAAAAATCACCCATACAAATAAGTGCCACCCTAATATATATATATATATATATATTGAAAGAGATAATTAATTTCCTTAACCTCACTATTTGTGATTTGTGATATATATATATATATATATATATATATATATATATATATATATATATATATATATATATATATATATATATATATATATATATATATATATATATATATATATATATATATATATATATATATATATATATATATATATATATGAGCAATTTCACGAAGATTCCACAACGTTTTGACTTGACCCCTTTTAATTTTGATTATTTTTTGTTTATAGATAGTCTTTGATAAATAAACATACAAGTTCTCTTAGAATTTTTTTTTTCGACCAGGGGTCTTCACAGGGTGCCCCTCAATTTTTGTTATTTTGTGATGTGAGTGCATTTTGACGAGCGATTGTAGAAAAACTACTCAATCGATTTTCATAAATGATATGTCGTTGAATAGGTATTAGAACAAAGATTGGTCTATATTTAAAAAAATTCTACTTGAAGCCGTATTTTTCATTTATTATAGGCTATCTATAAACTAAAAATAAACCAAATTAAAAAGAGTCGAGTCAAAATGTCGCAAAATTTTGCTGAACTTGACTGAAATTGCTTTTTAAAAAGTTCATTTAATAATAAAATATTTGATATTCAACATAAAAAAAAAAAATCTGAATCTAAAAATCGCCATTTTTATAATTTTCCTTCAGAACAAAAAAAACTGATTCCCGACAGTCATATGCGCAACGAATTTTATCTCTAAAACAAAAAATGATGCTAGTCCTAAACTTTCACAAGTTGTTAGATATAAAATAAGCTTCAATTAAGTTTAAAAAAAAAAAAAAGGCTATGCCATCTTTTTTTCAATTACACCATTTTGTTCTTATGTTACACCGTTAAAAATTATTTCAAAAAATTAACTGTGTACATTTTTAAAAACTTTGTTCTAATACCTATTCAACGACATATCATTTATGAAAATCGATTGAGTAGTTTTTCTACAATCGCTCGTCAAAATATATATATATATATATATATATATATTATATATATATATATATATATATATATATATATATATATATATATATATATATATATATATATATATATATATATATATATATATATATATATATATATATATATATATATATATATATATATATATATATATATATATATATATATAAATATATATATATATATATATATATATATATATATATATATATATATATATATATATATATATATATATATATATATATATATATATATATATATATATATATATATATATATATATATATATATATATATATATATATATATATATATATATATATATATATATATATGAGCAATTTCACGAAGATTCAACAACGTTTTGACTTGACTGTATGTGATGTGAGTGCATTTTGACGAGCGATTGTAGAAAAACTACTCAATCGATTTTCATATATATATGTAGTGCTATTAGTATTACAACACTACTATATTAAGATGTAGAGCCAATTTTTCAATTAGCTGTACCTATTTATGATGTGAACCAGGTTTTACTTCAATTGTAATGCGATTTGATTCACTATGTG
>OY856187.1:295553528-295787455 GCA_963693315.1 Diogma glabrata | reverse complement strand
GTCAATGCCAACAATATATCAAAATTTCAGATTTTTTAAAAATCAAAAATTTAAAAATCAACAAAAAAATGTACGTTTTCAAAATAATAGCCCATATGTATTTCATAAAATGGAATAAACGATGTCCAATATATTCAAGTTGATGGTATAATAATTCGTAACAATTGATAGTAATGCTGATGGTATTTTTTTATAATGCTGAGATTACGATATAGCATTTGATGTCACAACAAAACAAAATATAACTTTGTTGTCGACGATTTTCTTAATTTCTTAATCGGGTACAAACACAATACAAACAAAAAAAAATTTTTTTTTACATTTTTATTACTTTACATATGTATATTATTCAATTATATAAATCATTTTTATTTTATTATTGCACCACTATAAAACTCAAAAGAAAAAATAAGCGTACAAAATTTGTTAAAAACAACCGAAAAATAGTCATAATTTTTGTATTAACAACTATCTAGCTAGTATCTACGACCGAGAATTTTTCTTTTTAAAACAATAGCAAGACCCATATTAAATAAAAACTAATACTTAGCTAGTCACAAAACTAAACAAATGCACCGCACCGTATAAAGATTTCTTTGAAAAAAAGTCCGAGCGGCAAGCATATCCGCTAGAAATAGGTAGATTTCGGGATCAAATAGTTATGTGTGCAAGTAGAATCGGATTTATCAGATTACTTCATAAAAACACTAATTAAAAACAGAAGCATTAAACAAACTTTAAAATAAACATTATTTTATACAGTTTTTGAGCTCTAGGTACTTAACCTGTACCCTGAAATGGCCAATTGTCAAACATATTCAGGAAACTGTTTGCCGCAACATACCCAGAAAATATTTTTAGCGTAAGTGAAAAAATGCGACCGTTAGAGTGCCACTAAATGCCGTTGTACTTCACGCAGTTTATTGCAGATAGCTATAGATCCTTTATTGCAGATGTCTGGTTTTTAAAAAATGATAGAAATATGTTCAAATATTTAATATGTATAAATTTTGTTTACATATTTTGCCCTAAACGGCCGTTATAACGCTTTGTTTTTGACAGTTTTAAGGCTCTAGACTCTTAACCTGTACCCGGATATGGCCAGTTGTCAAACTTATCCAAGAGATTGATTGCCGCAACACGCTCAGAAAAAATTTTTGGTCTAGGTCGAAAAATGCGACCGTGAGAGTGTCGCTAAATTCCGTTATACCTCATATCGTTATATATATATATATATATATATATATATATATATATATATATATATATATATATATATATATATATATATATATATATATATATATATATATATATATATATATATATATATATATATATATATATATATATATATATATATATATATATATATATATATATATATATATATATATATATATATATATTAGGGTGTTTCATTTTTTAAGGCAAAAAATAAAATGTAAAATTTTTGCAGACTTTGCTGATGCCCCGAGTCTCAGTGATATAAAAGATATATATGCCAAATTTCAAGAAGATTGGATATTATTTAGAGGTTGCACACTTTGATCAGTTTTATAAAAGTTGGCAAAAAATACGATTTTTTCAATGTTAATTATTTTTATTGGGAAAACTAGAAATCACAAACTTAAAATAATATTAAAACTAGACACGATTAATAAGGTTAATAGGTAGTATGATAGGCAAAACATGTGTTATATTAATCCCCTTTGAACGATGCAATCCCTACTTTTGTTCGCTTGGGGACAACTTTTCTGTGATGCTCGACTACCCTCAACAATAACTGTTTTTTTGTTCGTCCCTGACCGATTTGTTAAACTTTTTTATCAGAGCAATTCTTTTTTTCTACGGTTTCATTGACCACCTTGAGAGCGTTCACATGGCTTCTTAGAGAATCACTGCAGTATTCTGTCACGTCGTGGATCCCAAACAATTCAAAAAACGTCTTTGTCTTATTAGTAACGAAATGGCTCAGGTCTTTTCCTTCTAAAGCTAGGTTTTTACCATCTAATCGTTTTATTTCCTTTTTCTTTACAGGTTCGGATTCTAAAATTTTAGTCATATTTTCCTTATCAGCCTGAGTAATGCGTTCGTCCAAAAAAGCCAATCCTACGTTTGTTTCTGACAGGTACCAAAGGTGTCTCTTAGCAAGTGTGAGAGCACTTTTTGACGTCTTCATCTGCGTAAGTGCTCAGAACTGTAGCATATCCAAATCATTCTTTGGAGCCCATCGACTTGCAATCGCTTCGTGCCAAAAGCGAACATATATGAGGCTGATAAAATGTGCAACTCGTTTCATTCCTTTCAATTCTCGTTGAGCAATATTTAACTGTTTAGTGAAGAGGACAATTTTAAGTGCATATATTGCCTTTGCCATCCACCTCGCTTGATGTAGAGCCCCTGGGATCCTGATACAAAGTACTTCAATATTAGAAATTTCACTAGTTTGAGATAAAAGTGATCAATGTGTGCAACCCCTAAATATTATCCAATCTTCTTGAAATTTGGCATACATATCTTTTACATCACTGAAACTTGGGGCGTAAGCAAAGTCATATGAAAATCATATCTTTGGAAAAATGAAACACCCTAATATATATATATATATATATATATATATATATATATATATATATATATATATATATATATATATATATATATATATATATATATATATATATATATATATATATATATATATATATATATATATATATATATATATATATATATATATATATATATTTATTTTGGTCTATATTTAAAAAAATTCTACTTGAAGCCGTATTTTTCATTTATCAAAGGCTTTCTGTAAACTAAAAATAAACCAAATTAAAAAGGGTCGAGTCAAAATGTCGCAAAATTTTGCTGAACTTGACTGAAATTGCTTTTTAAAAAGTTCATTTAATAATAAAATATTTGATATTTAACATAAAAAAAAAAATCTGAATCTAAAAATCGCCAGTTTTATAATTTTCCTTCAGAACAAAAAAAGTGATTCCCGACAGTCATATACACAACGAATTTTATCTCTAAAACAAAAAATGACGCTAGTCCCAAACTTTCACAAGTTGTTAGATATAAAATAAGCTTCAATTTAGTTTAAAAAAAAAAAAAGGCTATGCCATCTTTTTTTCAATTACACCGTTTTTTTCTTATGTTACACCGTTAAAAATTATTTCAAAAAATTAATAGTGTACATTTTTAAAAACTTTGTTCTAATACCTATTCAACGACATATCATTGATGAAAATCGATTGAGTAGTTTTTCTACAATCGCTCGTCAAAATGCACTCACATCACAAAATAACAAAAATTGAGGGGCACCCTGTGAAGACCCCTGGTCGAAAAAAAAAATTCTAAGAGAACTTGTATTTTTTATTTATCAAAGACTATCTATAAACAAAAAATAATCAAAATTAAAAGGGGTCAAGTCAAAACGTTGTTGAATCTTCGTGAAATTGCTCATATATATATATATATATATATATATATATATATATATATATATATATATATATATATATATATATATATATATATATATATATATATATATATATATATATTTATATATATATATATATATATATATATATATATATATATATATATATATATATATATATATATAAATATATATATATATATATATATATATATATATATATATATATATATATATATATATATATATATATATATATATATATATATATATATAATTTTTTTTTTTTTGTTTTTCCGTCTCCGCTTTACATATATAGTCGTTTGGCATCAAAATTTTTCCGAAATTCCGAGATGACGGTCATTGCAATAGGTAGATTTTTATATGAAATCTACCTAAAACGAAATTTTATTTTAATGTTTAAAATTTTTGGTTAAACTTCGATAGAAAACCAAAGACTGAACCAAATATACAAATTAATCAACCTTATATACTTTGTAATAATTCTGTTGTACATAATGTAACAAAAGCAAAAAAATCTTCCCGTAAATTATTTAATCTTAAATTAACTTTTACATAGGAAACATGTTTAAAAAACAATTACTTGTTTTTGGCCTCCAGCTACACTGGGCCAAGAAATTTTATGTTATAAAAAAAATGTATTTTATTTTTCGTTTAACAATTATCAACAATTGTTACACATTAAATATTAGTGATCTCAGCCAGACTAAGCTGAAGGATGAGTTGAAGAAAAGGAATGCTCAAATCCATGGAACGAAGGCAGAACTTGCATTCCGGCTGCGTAAAGTTTTAGAAGAAGCAGGCCAAAACCCAGAGTTCATAGAAATAGAGCTGGAGAAAGCTCCGGTTCAGAATGCCCCAGCAATTAATCCGATGATGGCGTTGATGAAGGAAATGATGGCACAGCAGCAACAACAATTTGCTGATATGATGGCCAAACAAGGAAACAATCTGATGGCCCGACAAGAGAAACTGGCAGCAGAACAAAAATTAGATCAACAAAAACTACGTGAAGTAATCGAGTCACGTATATCCAGTGTGGAGGTTAAAATCAACAACATGGAAAGGGAGCTGTGGAAAGTTACCGAAGAACATGAAGAGAAATTACGCAATCTTTCGAGTGAATTCCGCCAAGAAATAGCACAAGTGAAGTCAGGTAACATGATCAATCCAACAACTACTTCAGCTCCAGCTAGAGTGAAAACACCCGCATTTGATGGATCTACATCGTATCAGATATTTAAGATGCAATTTAAAATAGCAAAAACTGGGGTTGATCATCAGCAAAAAGCAAACCCGCTTATTTTGGCATTGAAGGGACCTGCTGCTGAAATTTTGCAGACAATATCAGCGACAGAGCGTGATTACTGCAAGCTAATGGAGGCCTTAGAAGTAAGATATGGGGAAAGTCATATGCAAGCTCTCCATCGCATGCAGCTCAAAACACGAAAACAAGGAGTCAGCGAAAGTTTGCAAGAATTGGAGGCTGACATTGTGAGACTGGTAAATGTGTCATATCCGAACTATAACGCTGAACATCGAGACGAACTGGCAGCTGATACATTTATCAATGCTCTTCGAGATGTACAAATGAGAAATCAGCTGTATCTAAGCGGAAAGAAACTACCTGCGGAAGTCTTAGCATTGGCATTTGCAGGGAAGCTGGAAAAAGAGCGTATGGCTCAGATAGAGTACGTCAGATGGAAGTTGCTGAAGAGCCACTAAAAGCAGCGCTTGATGAAGTGATCATGCGTGTCAAAAGTTTGGAAGATAAGCCTGAACAAAATCAACGAAGAAGATCCAGCAGAGTAAGATGCTGGAATTGTGGGCAGTTAGGGCACATTAGACGGGAATGCAAAACACTAGTAACAGCAAAAGAAGGAGTAGTTCCAGTCCAGATGATGAACCTCTCAAACAAGCAAGTGGATGTCAAAAAGGAAAGGGATTTCCGCGTTGTACACCGTAAGGGAAGGATACATTTTAACGCTGATGATCTTTCAAGAAAATCCTGTATTGAGGAGCGCAAGTCATGTAGCAGGACTGTGAGAAAGGAGGCAATGAAAGTGAATCAAATTAGGTTCCAAACTCCTGACGATTGGTGTACCGAGGCAATTAAAAGAGAGCAGCTAAAGGATCCAGCTATGGCACCAATATTGCAATGGAAAACCGAGGGAAGGCGACCGGAATGGAAAGAGATAGCACCTTTAAGTACGGAGGTGAAATGCTACTGGGCGCAATGGGTCTCACTATTTATGGACAGCGGGATACTAAAAAGAAAATGGGAGTCCACTGATGGAAAGAAAGTGTTAGAACAACTGGTGTTGCCATCAAGTCGAGTAGAAGAGGTACTGGGAAAGCTGCATGGAAGTATTTCTGGAGGACACCTGGGAGTCAATAAAACCCTAGTCATAGTAAGGGAGAGGTTTTATTGGGTAAGGTATCGAACAGACGTGGGGCAATGGTGTCGGCGATGTAATAGTTGTGCGGCGAGCAAAGGACCAAAGACTAGAACTCGAGGAGAGATGCAACAGTACAATGTGGGCGCCCTAATGGAGAGAATTGCTATGGCCAGAAGCTTATGCGAAGCCAGAAGCTTATGCGATACCGAACCAGGAAGCAGTTACGGTCGCTGAAACGTTAGTCAATGAATGGGTTTGCAGATATAGAACACCGCTCGAGTTGCATACCGACCAGGGAAGGAATTTCGAATCTCAACTGATGGAAGAGCTGTGCAGAACACTCGACATTAGAAAAACACGAACTACACCTATGAACCCACAATCGGATGGCATGGTAGAACGATTCAACCGTACCATGGAAGAACATTTGTCGAAGGTAGTGGAAGCCAACCAAAGAAATTGGATTATTCTTGATGGCCTATCGTAGCGCAGTGCACGATACGACATGTGAAACGCCAGCGAATATCATGTTCGGAAGAGAACTACATCTTCCTAGTGACATCGAGTTTGGCATCCCTGGAGGCCTGGTATCTACGAAAACAGATTATGTGGGACAACTAAGGGAGAAGATGAATAAAATCCATCAACAGGTTCGAGACCACATTAAGATTGCCAGTGACAAAATGAAAACCAGGTACGACATAAATGCAAATAGTGGCGGTTTTCAAGAAAGAGACTTGGTATGGTTATACAACCCCAGGAGAACTAAGGGAAGATCACCCAAGCTGCAGCCAGATTGGGAAGGTCCATATAAAATAATCAAACGAATTAATGATGTTATCTACCGCATCCAAAAGGGACCCCGTACCAAGATGAAAGTGATACATCTGCAAAGGTTGGCACCGTACCAAGGTAACAGTACCAATGCGATAGCTGATATTGTTCGGGACGAACAAAACTAAATGGAGGGCAATGTAATAAACCTCGTCCAGAATGGGTTAATTTAATTTACTCATAAATAACCAATACATTCTGCAGAGATGAATTAAAAGTTAACTCCTTTTAACTAAAAAAATTTGCATAAATTAATGTAAATTAAATTTGTTATACAAATGTTTACATTAATGGAAGTAGGTGTGGCCTATTCTTGATGTACGTACTACGTAATATTGATTACTAGAAACTACAGTGAGTTACCAGAAGGTACTGCTTGTTTGTTTTTGAATATAAATAAGAGAACAAAATATCAGATAATCAGTTTTTTAATTTTGCAATTAAAAGTGTTTTATAAATATTCGAAAGTATAAGGAATAATCGGTGGTACTTGAGCCTGGGTACTAATAGTGAAAGAATTTGAACTTAGTGGAATAGTAAATACAGATTTTACGATTCCGAATATTATTGATTCAAATTGTGGAAAAGCGGTGAAGTTTATCGTACATAAATTGGAGACCCTGAAATTTATTGTAATTAAAATCGGAAATTGCTGTAACTGGTTGATAAATAAAGTTTGAGATTTTGTTAACTAAAGATCTGTCTTTTTACTGTCGTATTTGCTCAATAATCGAAAAGAACCGACGCAGAGTCGTTTCAATATTTTATACTTATATACACCTTAAACTGAATCATTCCATAAACTTTAAGGATCAAGAAACTGGTGGTCATACTAATGGGATTGAGGTATCTTGGCGTTGGAAAAAAAGAGAGATTCAGGCCAGGAATGCAAAGGTTTGATACATTCTTTTCACATTTGACTAGGTATAAGTTTATAAAGATGGGAAGGTAGAAAATTTGCATCTAGCATTAGTTTTTTTAAGATAGCCGGCGAAATATACAATCCTTTCAGCTAACCAGTTTTAGTTAGAATAGAATAACAAAAGGACAATCAAAGGACAATAATAAAATTTTTAATTTAACTTTATTTTGGCAAAAATATTTTAATTCTCCATAATTGCAATTGTTTTGTTATTCTCGGTCTTTAAACTTAAATTTAAATCCTTCAACAAAAACCAACTCCTGTAGATTTCTTTTAAATTAAAATCAACGATTTAATGAAATTATTTTCTTATGTAGGAACATAATATTCTATATTTTTTTGTTCATATTTTTTTATTTCTAATTCTTGAACTACCTTAAATGAAAATCCCATTGAAAAATGTTAGCATTACATTATTTGCCATAGAAAAATGCCATAAAAATTTCTGTGACATCAATATAACTTTCGAAAAGATATATAATAGAATAAAATTTAAAATTACGCAAAGTGAAAAGCTTTCTTTGCATACCACATACATTTTTTAATTCTGTTGGTGATAGTAAAGAAATTCAAATAGATGAATAATGAAATGGATTGATTCTATTTAGATTGTAGTCTAGTATATTTTCAAGTGGGAAATTGTGCTTTTTGTATGAATATATATCACATCTATTATAATTTTATTTTTAAGTTAGATTTTTTTATAAATTGAAATTTCAATCTTCTTCACATAAAATAAAAATCAGAATAAAAACAGTAAAGAAAAGAAGAAAATTCAATTGGAAATCTATTTGAATGAGAAAAATTGATTTCCATTTCGATTATGTTATTTTATTTTTTTTTCTCGTAAGCTGTCAAGAATGTTTTAGAATTTAGTATATATTACTTTGTTGTATAAAACTGCGTTTCTAAGCAACTACAATCGATTTCGAGGAAAGTTGTAAATTTTATTCATATGTTTTTTTACATTATTTATAAACTTTTCTTTTTAAATACAATGTGTTGTGTAAGAAGAACACATAAAAACCTTTTATAACCTAGGTCCTAGGTTCTACAACAACATGCGTTCTATAGTTTTGGTGGATTTTTTATATGTTTTTTTAAATAAATGGCTAACTAAACAATAAATCCTATCACATATAATATATGACATAGAGCAATATTTCATGATATGATGGAAGAAATAAAAATAAAATAAGAGATAATAAGCAAATATTTCACAAATTTACACCAACAAAACTAAAATTTGCTTGCCAGTACTTCAGCTAATGGCATATTATTTGATCATGTGACGCATTTGTCTTCCTCATTTAAACAAACCGACATATAGAGTTACTAGCAGGACCCGGCGTGCTTTGCTACGCCTATAAATAAAGTTTGTGCGTATACATTTTGTTGACGTAGTAGCAATAATTTCAAAGAGTAGTAATGAGAAATGATTTTCTTTTTTTTTTTTTAAATATGAATGTAAAAGGATCAGTCTAGTTGATCAGTAAAATATAAAAAATTAGTATTGTATGTAAAATAAAGGATATATAAAAAATACTCGATCAAATAAGTCTTCAGGTGTGTAAGGTTTCATGTGTGTCTCTATATAGAACATTATACGGAACAAAAATCGATTCACAAATTTTCACAGTGCTCATGCGGTTTAATATACGCTTTCTTTACCGGTAGGTTACTAAAAAAGTTGCAAACAGTTGTGATCGTGATGTCATCTTATTATCAGCAAGGGCAGTAAGAATAGCGACAACTCATTTGATGAAGGTGCATACAAACACATTTACAAATTTTAAACATACACACATTTAAAATCATTTCTCATTACTACTCTTTGAAATTATTGCTACTACGTCAACAAAATGTATACGCACAAACTTTATTTATAGGCGTAGCAAAGCACGCCGGGTCCCGCTAGTAAAACTATAAAAAAAATTGAAGCTGTTTTTTGAATTCAAATGTCGTATTGAAAAAAATTTCCACAAAAGAAAAGGCTCCTGTCAAAATAAACACAAAAATACAGGGTCCCATGCAGCATTGTTATCTCTTTCCATTTAGAGAAAAAAATATAATTTTATTCTTTTATTGCCAGATAGAAATAACTGCCAACAATATATATTTTATTTTAATTTCATTCTAAATAAAAACAAAACCAAAAACATTCAATCAAATAATATCCATTTCAAACTAAAGTTATTCTAAATGAAAACAAAACCAAGGCGTACATGATAGTTTTAGTTAGGATCAAATATTCAGTTTTAATATTATCAGTTTTATTTTTATCGAAATACTTTTGACAAAAATAAGATAAAATTGAATAAGGTTGGTCATTTTCCGATCGATAAAAATGCTAAATACAACATATCTACATAAGTCTGTTATTTTGTAAGCATATTTGGTCAAGCAATGAAAAATCTCGATGATATTTAATTTTCTAGGCTACTGTGTTTTTCCAATGCAAATTCTATCACGTTAAATTCGCACACTACTTTATGTTAATAAAAGAAACTTCAACTTAGAAAATATTACTTATCCTGTTTTTTCATAATCTAAGGTTTTATATCATTGAAATACCCAGGTTTAAAAAAAATCGAAGAAGGGCGTCTGATAAAGTAGATCTGTGCCGTATTATTATTATTTTAAATAAAATTACTATCGTTAAACAAATTAAGTAATACTTACTCATTTTTAATTTATTATTTGGAGTAGTTTTATACTGTCTAAACGAAAAACGATCATTTGAAATTTTGAAATGTATAAATATATAAGTTCATAATATTATTGTAGATAGAGGATTAGTGAAAGAAGGACAGAAAAATAATTTAATATAACTTCATGGCAACTACTACATATTTTAAAAAATTATTATTTTGTAGTTAATAATAATAAAATACAAAACTATATACAGCATAATTTGGATAAAATGAAATTTTTTCATACAATACACGACAATTGGAAAAATTAATCGTAGTGAATTTTCAAAATTTTGACATTAAAAACGTTTTAAATACAAATACGGCTCTATCTATTGGCTAACTCGAATTAATAAGGCGTATATCACACTATCAAATAAATTGGTCAGTAAAAAAAATTTGATATGAAATTGGAGAGTTGTAAAATAAACTTTGAAAGTTTTTCATCCGGTTTGATGACAATTTTTTTTACTTCTAGCGGGAATCGTTCTATTTTAATTAGCAATACAAATAAGAGTATTTTTCAATTTGATATTGATTTTTGTAAATTAACATTGAAGATCAATGATAAATTTAAAAAAATAAATAAATTTAAATTATTGTTTTCTTTAATTTTCACTCTTATGTCGAATTCTTTTCACCCAAAACCATAAAAAAAATTGATGTAAATCAAAAATTTTGTTCTATTGATGCAAAAAAATCAATTTTTTTTTGATTTACATCAAAAAGAAAAATGTGCATTTTTTCGTAAATTTTTTTGACATTACTAATATCAACAAAGAAAATTTAAAAAATAATCGTTTTGTTAACGACAAATTTTTATATAACTTTGAATTGTTTAATTTTGAAGAATTAATTATTGTGTTTAATATATATAATATAAATAATATATATATACAATAATGTAACTAACATTTAATAAAAGAACTCCTAATAAATAAAAAAAACTCCAAAATGGATTTATTAAAAGTAAAATACTATATTTCATTGGGCGGATGAAAAAAGATGCATCATAGAAAAAAACGAAGACGCTTTTCTCTAAAATGAAGTAATTTAAATTGAAAACAAATATGAATGAATAAAACAAAATTATTTTATTTACAAATTAATTGAATCTTTTATAAATATTTCAATACGCAATTGCAGAATATTGCAGAAATTTTTCAAATTTATAAGTAGACAACCGCCATTTAATATCACTAATAAAACCATATTTCACATCAATTTTTGTTTTTTGTTCTTTTCAGATCCTAATTTATAAATTGATTTAGAAAAGTGAAAAGATAGAAAACCACATTATTTTTATTCAAACTTTATAAGAACCAATACATTAATTTTTTTTACAGGTTTCGATACATTCTAACACTTCTATGATTAATAAAGAAAGGTTTTGACTAAGCATAATACGCTTTTCGTTTATTATCAAATAAAACAAAACTTTCTTTACTAAAACATATTTGATAGTCTAATAATGGCCCTAAACCGGGCATTCACATACAACGGAAACAGAAACAGAAACCGAATTTCATACAAATTTGACAGCAACTGAAACAGAAACCGAATTTAGAAACAGAAACAGAAACGGAAAATTCGTCTGTTTTGTCTGAAACGGAAACAATTAAAATTGAATTGTTTCAGTACCGAAACTGTCACATGACCAGAAACTGTCACATAATATTAATTATTATGTTGAATTGTGATAACAAAAGCTTTGAATTTTGAATTTAATCAATAGGTTTAATAAATACAAATTATTTGTTTTTGTTATTCTTCAATTTTATTATTCATAATGGATAAAAAATTCACAAACTCAAACAAAATTCGGCTTCCGTTTCTGATATTATTCACCACCGTCAACCAAATTAGAAACAGAAACAGAAACTGAAAATTTTCAGTTTCAGTTTCGGTTTCTGTTTCTGTTGTATGTGAAGGCACGGCTTTATACAGATGTTGAAGTTTACTATGAATTGAATAAATTGATTTACGCTGCCATCTGAAAGTAGGCTCATGAACCATCCGTATTGAACATTTAATTCGCAATTAAAAAATATTTAGGAATTTAATCAAAATAAAAACTATCCTATCTCTCAAGTTGGACCATTATACACACACTGAACACAATTTTATTAAGATTGGTTAGGTTGTTGCGGAGTTTATCGCGGATAAACATCGTGACACGTGATTTTTATATATATATATAAGATAAGATAAGATGCTCAATATTGTCAGTAATTGTCAGTAATAGTACATAAAGAAACTTAAATTATTTAATTGTAGTAAAATGGAAAATTTCATAGATAATTTTTAAAATTATTCAAGTTGTGTTTTGAATGAAATCCCATATAAATTTTATTGAATTTATTTTTTTTTTCCCCTTCTGAAGCGCCAAAAGAAATTTAAATTATTTAATTGTAGCAAAATGAGAAAATTCATAGATAGTTTTTAAAATTATTCGAGTTGTGTTTTGTATGAAATCCCATATAAATTTTATTGAATTTCGTTTCTTTTCCCCCTTTTGCAGTGCCATTGCAGCAAATACCGGAACAAAATAATCGCTCAATAACATATGATAGTCTATATGGGCCCTACATGTATGGTTGAAAAGTCGATAAAGCAGGTTTGACAGTAAATTAATTAATTTACGCCGCCATCTGAAAGTTTGCTTATGAACTATCCATATTGAACATTTAATTCGTAATTAAAAAATATTTCGGAATTTAATCAAAATAAAAACTATCCTATCTCTCAAGTTGGACCATTATACACACACTGAACACAATTTTATTAAGATTGGTTAGGTTGTTGCGGAGTTTATCGCGGACAAACATCGTGACACGTGATTTTTATATATATAAGATATGAAAACTCGTTTCTATGAGTAAGCACTAAGACTAAGGGTGCTACCGTTGACTGAATAGAGTTCATCCGCCAACACCTCTACGATTTTTACATTGATCTCAATGGTATTGCTATGAGTCGGTGGTTTCACTTAATTTATATGTCAACAGCAAGGACTGCAGAATGCGGCATTATTATAACAGTATTTAGCGTGATACAGTTAAACTAGGATATCTATATATACAGCGATTCCACACGAAACCGATCAAATTTTGTCCTCATCCCCTCCGATTTTTGTGAAACTGTGAAAAAATGTTCTCTATATTAAAGAAATACGAAAAATGATTTTTGTTTTTTTTTGCAGGGCTCTACTTTTTGGCAGGGGCGTGTGACGTTTTTAGGTTTTCGCAAAAATGAAAATTTTTAAAGATCTGTTACTCAAAAACTAAACAACCGATTTTAATAAACGTGGTCTCAAATGAAAGAAATTAAACGGTTATTTTAAAAATGTATATTTTTAGAATTTTATATTGTTAGTTTCTTGGCGAAAAATAACGATTTTTCGGAAGATGTGATTTTTACCACTTTCGAAAACAACGATTATCAGATTTTTTTATTTTTTTTTGTAAGTTTGATTATTCCTAAAAACAATAAAATAATAAAAAATATATGTTTATTACAGTTTTTAAGATATGATTTTTTGAACTTTCCATCTTTGACTATTTTAAAGCAAAAATCGTTATACAATCATAGAAGTCGTGCTATCATAAAGAAAACAAGTATATTCTATCTATTTAGCTCCTCCCACCTCGGATTTATTTCAGGAGTTGGAAAATATCAGTTAGTTGATTTTGAAATGTCTTTTTTGACAAAAGATGTATTTTATTTGTACATGATTTTACTCGAAATTGAGATTTTTTTTGTGAAGTTTTTTGACGTCATCTATCTCCTCCCACTTCGGACTTATTTTAAGAATTAGAAAATATCAATTAGTTGATTATGAAATATCTTTTTTTGACAAAAGTTGTATTTTTTTTGTATATGATTTTTCTCGAATTTGAGATTTTTTTTCAGAAGATTTTTGACATGATCAGAGCTAGATCACCCACCTCGGACTTATTTTAAGAGTTGGAAAATAACAGTTAGTTGATTATGAAATTTCTTTTTTGACAAAAGTGGTATTTTATTTGTATGTGAAAAATCGAAATCGAGATTTTTTTTGTGAAGTTTTTTAACATGATCTAGCTCCTCCCACCGCGGACTTTTGTATATCCGTGTTTTATTTATGATAGCACGACTTCTATGCTTGTATAACAGGTTTTGCTTTAAAATATTCAAAGAATGGAATGTTCAAAAAATCATATCTTCAAAACTATAATAAACATATAGTTTATATTATTTTAGATAAAACACGTGTTCTAGACAGTTGTGAAAACTTGACCATTTTTGATTTTCCTGAAACTTGACATACAAGTAGTATAGACAAAATAAAAAATACGACTTATTTTAGAATTTTTTTAAAGTGCTTAGTTTGAGCATAGGAGACACGTTTGTTGGGCATGCATGAAAAATGAAAATTCTGCCAATCCGATGTAACTTTGTAATTAAATTGCTCAAGAACGGCTATACCGATTTCATCAAACTTTTTTTTGTTTGGTAGATGATTAGTTAGTCGTTTGAAAAAAAATTAATTTATTGTTTTTAAAATTATTTTCAAATAAAAATATCAAAAAACTTTTTTAAAGATGGCGCTAGGGTCGAAGATCAATTGAAATTTAATTAATTTTTTTTCTGAAAACAGTTCTATCCTTACTCTAAAGTATATCAAATTTACAAAGAGGCGTAAATTCTTGTTATTGAGCTAATTGTTATTGAGCTTAATTTTAAAATTTTTAGTACGACTGAAATTCGAATTTTTCTTCATTTTTTCAAACAACTTCCATTAACAAAAAATTTTAAAATCAATTAAATTTTAACTTTTTTTTTTAAATATAGTTCTAACCTCACTTTAAAATATATCAAATTTACAAAGAGGTGTTAATTCGTGTTCTTGAGATATTTAATTTTAAAGATTTTTAGTCCGATTAAAATTCTAATTGTTCATTATTTTCTCGAACTTCAGTGGTTAAAATTTTTTGATGATAAATTTACTATTATAATAAAATGTCTATTTGATTGTTTGTTTTTGTCACTTTGACATCGATAAAAAGGGTGCATCCTTTTTTACAGCGATAAAAACCTCTCTAGCTTGATATTGATTGATAAAACTTTTTCTATTTTAAAATTAAGTTGGCTTTTGATTTAGTTGCTAGTGTATTGTTATAAACAAATATTAATCCATCAAACAGTTTTTCGAATAATGATAATGAGTCGTTTTGGACGAGTTTCAATTGGTATAATTGAAGAAATAATAGAAAAAAGTATTAAAAGTAAGGCCATGGTAATTCTATCTCCATAAAGCCATATTTACAACTAAACGCAGAGCATCATGAAAAACTTGTAAGTAGCTTAAGAAGTGATACAACATTAACAACAAGCAGGACAGAAAATTACTCTGAAAGCTATATAACACGAATCGGACAGAGCAGAACTTCAACTGACTTATCTTTATTACCCAATGAAACAGTGTATAATAACTGTGTTTTTAATAATTGTACATTTAATTGATGTTCTTTATTGTATTAAATTTGCATTAAAATATAATTAGCATTATTTCTTAGCGTCTATGCATGGAATCGTCAATTTATCTAGCCAAAAATCACTCGATCTTTTTTTAGGACCGGGTAAACTTTCATTTTATAAACTCAAACTAGTTTGCTTCTTAGCAATTTAAACTCGAACAAATGTACTAGATAAAATCGCTCCAGCTTCGCTGTCGCGTTTTTATCAGTTCGTTTGTTCTCGTTAAATTTCTAAGCAAACTATAGTTTTCGTAAAAAATTAAAGTTTATCCGATAAAAAAAAGCTCTTGTGCTTTTACGTATGATAAAAATTGTTCGAAAAAATAATGAACAATTAGAATTTTAATCGGACTAAAAATCTTTAAAATTATATATCTCAAGAACACGAATCAACGCCTCTTTGTAAATTTGATATATTTTAAAGTAAGGTTAGCACTATATTTTAAAAAAAAAGTTAAAATTTAATTGATTTGAAAATTTTTTGTTAATGGAAGTTGTTTGAAAAAATGAAGAAAAATTCGAATTTGAGTCGTACTTCTTCTTCTTCAGGTGCCTATCCGATTACGGATGTTGGTTATCAGTGACTTCAGGCAGACTTTATCTTTCACAACTCTAAACAGTTCTATCACCGTTATATCACACCACTCAGCAAGATTCATGATCCAAGATATGTACCTTCTTCCTCTGCATCTGCGACCAACTATTTTGCCTTGCATGACAACTTGGAGCAGGTTGTATTCCTCATTTCTTATGATTTGACCCAAGTAGTTTATCTTTCTCTCTATAATCGTGGATATCAACTGTTTATCAGCACCCATTCTTCTTAAAACCTCGACATTTGAAATATGATCACTCCATTTAATTTTTAATATTCTTCTGTACTGCCACATCTCAAATGCCTCTATTTTCTTTAAGTCGTGCTTCTTTAAAGTCCAGCTTTCAACACCATACAGCAATACAGACCATACATAACACTTCAGCAATTTGATTTTTAATTTTAGGTTTACCTCATTTCTGCCAAATATTCTGTTCATGTTGTTGAATGCTGCACGAGCTTGCTCCACCCTTGCATTGATTTCGTTTTGATTGTTTGTTGTACAGTGTATTATTGTTCCCAAATACCCAATTTTCTCGACCCTTTCCAACACAATACCATTTAACTTTAGACCATCATTTACGACATGGTTCCTGCTGAAAACAACATATTTAGTTTTATTCAAATTGATTTTAATATTGTACTCTTCGCAACACTTATCCAGCGCATCTAGCATTTCTTGTAACTCATTGACATTAGCCGCAAGTAATACCGCATCATCAGCAAATCTGACATTATTTATTATTCTTCCATTTATCCGAATACCCGCACCGCTGTTTATAATTAATAGATTCATTGAAAATGCATTCTGAATAAACGTTAAATAATAACGGCCATAAAATGCAACCTTGTCTCACGCCTTTTTGAATTTCTATGTTTTCAGTTTCCTCTGTGCTCACTACTGCCACCTGTTTACTGTATAAATTGACGATGATTCTTAAAGCTTTATCATCCAACCCTTTATTACTCAATATTTTCAACAGTTTTTTATGTTTTATTTTATCAAATGCCTTTTCAAGGTCGATAAAACATTAAAACACGTATGAATATCTGCGTTCATTTCTCTGTATCTTTGCGTTAGTGTATTGAACATAAATAAAGCATCACGAGTACCTAGGCCATTTCTAAAACCAAATTGCGTGTCATCAATATCTAGTTCTAAGATTTTATAAATTCTTGCATGAATGATTTTTAAGAACAGTTTTAAAGAGTGGCACATCATGCTGATAGTACGATAGTCTGAGCACGTAGACGCATTTGGTTTTTTTGGTAGGAGAATAAATGTTGACACCAGCCATTCTTCAGGGATTTTTCCCGTATCATAAATTTTATTGAACATAGTGGTCAATAATGTAATCCCTTCGTCATCTAACAGCTTGAACAGTTCATTAGGAACTGAATCAGGGCCCGTTGCTAGTCGCTCCTTGGTTTTTCTTATGACAGCTCTTACTTCATTTTCCATAATTGGAGGACCTGTTACTGCTGTTCCTGCAGTATTTGTATTATATTCCAAATCACTGAACAGCTCCGTGACATACTCCTTCCACCGTTCAATTCTCATTTCCGGATACGCTAAAAATTTTCCATTTTTATCTTTCAGGTTACCATTTATTGTTTTTTTCTTTTTACCGGTGACTAACTTTACTTTTTTGTGCAGTTTGAAACTGTTATGACACTTATCTAAAGTTTCAATGTCCCGGCATTGCTGCTTTCCGAAATTAGCTTTGGCCTCTCTGATTCTTTGCTTAATCATTTTATGTAATTCTTTGTAACTATTCATATTCTTATTCTTCAGTTTTCTCCTTTCGTACATTAGTAATATAACTTCGTCAGTCATCCATTCTTTTTTTTCCGATTTATGATTGCAGTTTTAGATTTTATTATATCAACAGCTTCTTTTAACGGCATATTGAAGGTATTTAGCATAAGATTTACGTTTCCTTCTAACAGTATGTTATCTCTCTGGTGGGCTAAGCTGGTACTAATAGTGCTAGTTATTTCACTTTTATTTTGCGGTGACTCTAAAGCTAGAAACACAACACGGGCGAAATCGTCCGACGACGACGTTAGTAACATTAGAATACACAGGATTAATACATTTCAAACACAACTACAGCGATAAACGAAAAAAAATTTTTCGTCGGAGAAAATTTAGATTCTATTTCTAATTTATCGTCGGCGATAATTATTGCCAGATATCAATTTTATTTTTATTTGGCTGCAAGGGTAATTTTTAATGTTATTGTGACAGTGCCGCCAACTGAAAAATATGATTTTCTGATGTTTTTCGCTTTTCTGAGGTTATAATCGTTTTGTTTTGAGTTGTCAACTGAATTTTCAGTTTATGTTCGAAGTTCGGTTTTATTCATTTATATATTTTCATAATTTGTATGTTGTATTTTATTTTTAAAATTAGTTATTAGTAGAAAAATTATTATTATTTATTTATTAGTAAAAATTAGTTGTTTTTAAAATTGAAATTTGTGAAATTCATTTTGATAAAAAACTAAGTATTTTAGTTTATGCAATTTTATTTTTGACAGATTTTCACGCTGACGCCTGGGTTGTGGTTACAACAGCGAAATTGTAGACTTTTTTTTATCGTCCGACGTTATCGTCCGTGTTGTGTTTCTACCTTAACAGGGAAAAATCTGGTTTGCTATTCTTAGCACTCTTACCGAGCTTCTTCAACTGAATTTTCATTCTTACAGCTAGCAACATGTGGTCCGATTGGATATCAGCACTTGGGTATGTTTTCGCAACTTTTATTGCATTGCGAAATCTCTCGTTAATTAGAATAAAGTCAATTTGATTTCTGACTATCGTATTATCATTACTTCTAGGTGATACCCAAGTGTATGTATAACCTTCGCTTTGGCATTTTAAAAAATGTGTTAGCGACCACCATTTTGTTGACTAGGCAAAACTCTACCAGTCTGTTACCTCTATTATTCGTTGTGCCCGAGCCAAATTTCCCGACAGTGTTTTCTACTTCACCTTGACCTACTTTGGCGTTAAAGTCACCCATTATTACCGTCGTGTCTTCTTTCTTTACAGTTGCTATCACTGCCTCAAGGCTCCCATAGAATTCTTCACATATCGAGTCGTCGTATTCGGTAGTAGGAGCATACACTTGTATGAAGTTAATGAAATTTTTTGAACCTCTTAACTGCATTAGCATTAATATGTCATTTACTCTTATTACGCTTGTTATATGCCTTTTTAGCTTCAGCGAAATCATAAATCCAACCCCTCTACTATGATCATGATCTGAACCTGAGTAAATAAAGTAGTTATCGTTAGTTGTAACTTCACCACAACCTTCCCAATGAACTTCAGACACTCCTATTAGGTCAATGTTAAGACGTTTTTTTCAATCTCGAGGTTGCTCAACTTACCCGCTTCCATCAAGCTTCTTACGTTCCATGTCGTTAATCTGATGTTGTTAGTGTCGTTGTTGATGTTCATACTGTTACCGTTTTTTTCGTTGATTGTTGATGTTTTCTTGGCCTTGGTATTTGTGTTGGTCGTGTTTTTAACATACTAGTCGTATTTCTTGAAGTTATATTTCTTTTATTTTGAATCACTGATTCTTTACTAGAAAAATTTTTAATGAGGTAGTATTCCGTTGCTTTCCTCATGTAGTTTTATTTCAATTATTGTTTTCGTTTTTATAATTAATCGTTGTCCTTTAGAGCTTGCCAGCTCGTGCCAGTATATTGTCAATTAATCAGAAGGAAAGAGACTGTTATTTAATGATATTTGCACCACTATCTGATACTAAATTTACCGCAGCTGATGTTTGTGGTACAGGAGTATTACTCTTCTTAGGCCTACCTACACTTCAGTCGTACTAAAAATCTTTAAAATTAAATATCTCAATAACAAGAATTTAAGCCTCTTTGTAAATTTGATATATTTAAGAGTAAGGATATAACTGTTTTCAGAAAAAAAATTAATTAAATTCCAATTGATCGACCCTAGCGCCATCTTTAAAAAAGTTGTTTTAATATGTTTATTTAAAAATTAATTTTAAAAACAATAAATTAATTTTTTTTTAAACGGCTAACTAATAAAAAAAAGTTTGATGAAATCGGTATAGCCGTTCTTGAGCAATTTAATTTCAAAGTTACATCGGATTGGCAGAATTTTCATTTATCATGCATGCCCTATGCTCAAACTACGCACTTTAAAAAAATTTTAAAACAAGTTGTTTTTTTTATTTTGTCCATACTACTTATATGCCAAGTTTCAGGAAAATCAAAAATGGTCAAGTTCAAATCTTGACTTTTTCACCTGCGTAGATCACGTTTTTCATCTTTATTAATTTTAGGAATAATCAAACTTACAAAAAAAAAATAAAAGAAAAGTTGTCGAAAGAGGTAATCAATCACATTTTTCGAAAAATCGTTATTTTTAGCAAAGAAACTACCAATATAAAATTCTAAAAATATATATTTTTAAAATAACCGTTTAATCTCTTTCATTTGAGACCAAGTATAACAAAATCGGTTTTTTAGTTTTTGAGTAACAGGTTTTTAAACATTTTCATTTTTGCGAAAACCTAAAAACGTCACACGCCCCTGCCAAAAAGTAGAGCCCTGCAAAAAAAAACAAAAATCACTTTTCGTATTATTTTAATATAGAGAACATTCAGTCACAGTTTCACAAAAATCCAAGGGAACGAGGACAAAATCTGATCGGTTTCGTGTGGAATCGCTGTATATATATATACATATATATATGTTTATATATATATATATATATATATATATATATATATATATATATATATATATATATATATATATATATATATATATATATATATATATATATATATATTTATATATATATATATATATATATATATATATATATATATATATATATATATATATATATATATATATATATATATATATATATATATATATATATATATATATATATATACACCTATCCCCCGTTTTACACGGTAGATACGTTCCTGATAAAAACGTGTTAATCGAAAATATAAATTTTGTATGGAAAACCGTGTTAAACGAAAAACGTGGGGTTTTGGTCATTTCTTGGGCGACAATCAGATTCGGTAAAACATAAAAGTACCAGTTTAATCACATAAGATATCGACATAACATTCAAATTCATTTTCAAAAAGAAACATGCAACATAACCAATAAGAAATTCACAGAAAAATAAAAAGTAATTATACATGCACATACTAGCATGTTGACCTAAATCAAACCTAACTTAACTTGATTCAGTTCGGTGCGACTTGGAAGTTAAATCTGCTTTCTTTTCAGCTAAATCTTGCAAACATCCTCATATTGAATTAAAAATTCGTTGAAACTTTGCAGAAATCAGAGAGCTAGTTCACTATTTGGATTATGTTGTTGAAAGTAGTTGTGTAAGAAATTGCAAGAAAGCAAATACAATTTATATTTATATTAAGAACTGCACACACTTTATTTAAACACGACTTTATTTCAAAAAAATTAAGAATAATTATATTTTTATTATAAAAGAATTATTAAACAATAAATTGAAACAAAGGAATTGTTTATTGGTAAATATTAAATAAGAACAATTGCTTACCTCCAGAGCTCGATCAAAAGTGAATTGCAAAAAAGAAAGAAGAATTTAAAATGTAATGTTTGGTATAATGAAATAATGGTATAATGAAATGATATAATGAAATAATGTATAATGAAATGATCGAGTTCAGTGGGTATCGGTTATTATTTACCGAATCCAATTAGGTATTGGTAGATATAAAGGGTGTATGCAATAATACTCACATAGTAGTGTCAACACTACACACCTCCCCCAATTAAGAAAAAAGCTAACCCCTGGTTCAGCTTTTTGAAATACCTAATTGCATACGGTAAAAGATTAAATATTTAATTTTATACAATAGTTCAAAAAACTTAAATTATCAAATTATTTAAAAAAGAATTTTTTTTTTTTGTTAAGTTTTAAATTAAATTCTAAAATCAAAAAAATCTAAAGTCAAAGGAAATTAGTCATTAATTAACTGATAAGAAACCATAGATAAATTATTCAAACTTTAATTTAAAAAAATATAAGAAAATATTTAAATGGCTAATGGGTTCAGTTATTACTAAATTTGATTCAAGTAAATACATATATATTTCATTTATGAAATTCTTAAAACTAATTGCTTAACTAAAAATTAATGTAAGAATGTTTAATTGTATATATACATATTCCATTTTTTTTATAATACATATTTATTTATTTTTTTTAATTTAATTAAATTCATTTATTACAATAATATAAAAACAAGAAAAATGATAATCGCCAACAAATTTGGATGTAAAAATAAATGTTTTGATAAAATTAAATATTAGATCTACAGAGTTTTAACCGATTATTGTGCAAAATCTTCGAACTTCTACCAACTAGGACACACGTATTTTCAGGAGAAATAATTCTTAAAACTTTGAATGGACCAAGCCAAAGAGCATCTAGTTTTGAAGAGCGTGCTTCGTTTTTGACAAAAACAAGATCGTCGACATTGAAAATTTTAGATTTAGTTTTTCGGTCATAGTATTTTTTGGAAACATGTTTGGAACTTATGAGATTATTTCGCGCGACAGAAAATGATGATTGCATACGAAACTTCAAATCATGTAGATAGTCATCGTAGTTATAATTAATATCAATATTCTTAGTAAATGAACTGGGAATGCTGGGCATTTGTCCAAATACAAGTTGGTATGGCATAAAGCCCGTTGAGGAATGAGGGGTCGTGTTATAGGAAAAAATGGCAAACGGCACCCAAATATCCCATTCAAGTGGATCGCTAGTAACATAATGACGTAAGTACTCAACAAGAGTCTTATGGCTGCGTTCAAGTGAGCCATTTGTTTGAGGGTGATATGAGCTGGTATTAAATTTCTTAATTTGTAACAGTTTACATATTTGCTGGAATATTTTGCTCATAAAATTAGAGCCCTGGTCTGTAAGTATCGTGGTTGGTGCGCCGTATATGCAAATAAAATTATTTACAAGAGCCTTTGACATTGTTTCAGTTTCTTGATTAGGGATTGGAACAGCTATGGAATATTTAGTTAAATCACACATCATGGTCAGTATGTATTTATTATTCTGATGAGTTGAAGCAAGAGGACCAACAACGTCTAGGAAAAGTTTCTCAAAAGGTTTAGTTGCTGTAGACGTGATTTTCAAAGGCACGTTTTTATTTTCGCAGGATTTATACTTTTGGCAAGACAGACAGTTTTTAATATAATTCTCGATACGTGCAAACATACGTAGAAAATAGAAATATTCACGCATTCTTTTGAAAGTTCTGTAAACTCCTTGATGAGCTCCTATAGGTGTATCATGAAATTCTTTAATAGCTGCGGTTATACTTTCTTCGTCGGAGAGTATTTTAATATTAGAATTTTGAAACTGATCATTTAGTGTGTTTAATTTTGTATCATTAAGCGTAGATGAAGTCAGTGTAGGGGACGAAATCGGTAATTGTTTTTTTCGAGTTCCAGTTGATAATGTGGATGAATTTATAGATGCGGGTGTAGCCAAATTATCACTATTATGAGTATTTAATGAATTATTGGATGAAGAAAGAGAGGAATCATGGGACGGATCTTGTTGAGGTGATGATGACGATTGTGGAATGGAAGGAGTATTTGCTATTGCGGTAGCCTTTGAACGCGTGACGACATTCATTTCAGGGTCGATTATAATTCTTCTTAATGCGTCGGCGTTTGTGTTTGACTGTCCATACTTATAATAAATCTTATAGTCGTATTCTTCCATCTTTATTTTCCAACGCATTAACCTGGAAGAAGGATTTTTTAGGTTGTAAAGCCATATCAGTGGCTTGTGGTCGGAAAAGATCCTAAATTTTCTCCCGTATAGATAAGGTCGAAAGTGATGTGTGGACCAAACAATCGAAAGCAACTCTTTTTCGATTGTCGAATAATTTTTTTCGGCTTTATTCAGTACCCGGCTCGCATAAGCCACTGGAAGGTCTGATTCATTTGTTATTTGTGACAAGACGGAACCTATTGCAAGATCACTAGCGTCGCAGGTAAGTATAAATTCTTTTGTGAAATCGGGAAATTGTAAAATTAGTGGATTTATAAGGAATTCCTTTAATTTTACAAACGCTTCTTCACAGAATGGATCCCATTTGAAATTCAACTCATCTTTGATTAATTCGGTTAGAGGTTTTGCTACCTTTGAAAAACGCGGACAATTTTCTATAATACCCAACTAAACCTAGGAAAGCTTTCGTTTCACGAGGATTTGTCGGTTTAGGATAAAGTTGGATAGCTTGAATTTTCGACGGATCGGGTTTAATGCCTGTGGGTGTTATGATATGACCTAAATAGTATACCTCTTTTATAAGAAATTGACACTTGTCGGGGTTTATTTTTAGATTATATCGACGGAGACAATTAAATATATCGATTAGTTTTGAATTATGATCAGCGAGGTTTTTTCCATAAACCACTACAACTTCGAGATAGACAAAGCATTTCAGTCCGGTCAAACCAGTTAGCACATTGGTCATTAACCGCTGAAATGTACTGGGGGCATGTCTCAGTCCCATACTCATCCGAGTAAACTGATAATGCCCAGTGTGTGTACTGAATGCAGTTTTAGAACGATCGCATAACTCCAGCGGAACCTGGTGGTATCCATTTGCCAAATCAATTGTGCTAAAATAATTGGATCGGCTCAATTGATCCAGAATGTCACTGATATTTGGCAAAGGGAATACGTCAGGGACCGTAATATCGTTCAGTTTACGATAGTCTATGACGATTCTCCATTTCTTTTCAGGGTTGGTGGATTTTTTAGGAACGCATAACAGAGGAAAATTCCAAGGAGACGTTGAATCTTCTATAATGCCTTCTTCTTTCATTTGAGATATTTGTTTATCCACTTCTTGCCTAACAGTTTGAGGTAATCTGTATGGTTTGCACGCTATTGGTGAAGAATTTGGTAGTAGATTGATACTGTGAGATATTGCTTCAGTTACAGTTAAAGTATCACCATCTAAGTAAAACAGATCATTAAATTTACGACAAACTTCGATTATAGAATTACGTTCTTCATGGTTTAAATGTTGTGTGGTTATTTTGGATTCTAACCTAGTCAGACGATCATCAATATTAGAATTGTATGACGCTAAACAAAATATTTCGTAATCATGTAGCATTTCAGTTGTAACTTGGAAATTACCATCAAGTATCACATCATATTCATTTGAATTGACAACGCTTACCATGCCAATGTTCTTTTCAATTGTAATGAGACTATTACCAATAAAAACACCTGGCTTAATTTCTTTCGAGTGGCAAATCCTTTCAGCGTTTTCAATTAGAGGAAATTTTATAGAAATACTTGTTTCAGATCTTGGTGGAATACGAATAGTTTTTGTAAAAGGTTCCGATAGTGTATATGTTTTATACTCGTTGTTTAAGAGAACGTTAATTTCGTATGAAGAAAAGTCAATTTTACAATTATGTGAACTCAGAAAATCTCTACCCAATATACCGGCACAGGATATGGGAAAATCATCGGACACTAAATGAAATGACTGTGAAAGGCACCTTTCGTCGGGTAAAAATATTTTTAATTCACAAAGAGCTTTCGTTTGAATTGAATCTTTTGTAATACCCTTTATAGTACAAGCTAATTCAGGATAACACTCAGCATCTTCATCAACGTGACCAATTTTAATTACGCTGATGTCAGCTCCGGTGTCAAGCAAAAACCAAAGATTTGTTGAAGGGTCGTGTGGTAAATATAAGTTTAAATATCGTTTATCGGTAAATGATTCAGAGGGTGTTATTTTGGAAATAGTTGAGTATTTTTGTTGATCAGAGGAATTTGAAATATCGTTGAGATTAGAATTAGTATGACATTGAAGTTCAGAGTCCTTTTGAAAAGTAGGCGAATCAACAAAATTAGTTGAACAAGCTTCACCGTATAATTGAGAAATTGGAAAAGAACATAAATCAGATTTCTGATCGTTTGAGTTCACTGAAACAGCAAAATCTTGAAATTCGTCAGTCGATAAAGGATGATTGTATAAATTAGAATAAATAACCTTTATATCGGCAGATCGATCAGAAGAATGCTGCATATTCAGGTTTGAACATACAGGCGGAATATCATGATTTTGTTTTTGAAATGAAGAAAAAGAAACGAAGTTGATATTTTTTGACGAACACTCTAATTCTTCAAGTCCCGGACTCTTCGCGGAGTGTTTGACACTTGGAGACCCGGCTGGTTTTCCGAATTTTGTTGAACGTGAGATAACTGTTGCTGACGATAATTCTCAGCATACATACGCTTTCGACATTCTTTTATATCGTGCCCTATATTATGACAATACGGGCAGATAAGTCCCCTTCTTGAAAAGTTTTGATTTCTGGTAATAATAGTAGAATTGGCATTCGGTTGGAATTTGGAGTCATTTTTATTTCTAAAAGCTAGATGTGAGCTTGATTGATCCGGTTTAGATTGCGTTTTAGAAGAACTCGTTAGAGAATAACAATCACGCGCAGAATGACCAAATTTTTGACATAATTGGCATTTTACTTTAGAATCATTGGAAGAATGACGGTCACTAGAATTGTGTACATTTGAAGTAGAATATTTGAACAAAATTTCTTCTTCACCCGATTTTTAACGGCTTCTTTTAGAGTTTTAAATCCACACGCCTTTACTATTAATTTTATAGACGGATTCAACCCTTCCTGAAAAGCATTAAGTGCCATCTTAGAATTTAGTAATGTCACATCCTTAATAGATTCTATACCTTCAATTGATAAACATGCGGCATTATATTCGTAAAGTAATTTTTCAACTCGATTCGCATACGTCTTAACGTCTTCATTTCGCCCTTGTCTAACTCTAATCAATTCAGTGTGTATATATTCGGGTGACTTTTCATCAGAAAATTGCTTCCTAAGTGTGGTTTTTAAACTTTTCCAATCTTTAAATGTTTCATATCTCGTAACTTCATATGCTGCACCAATCAAACGAGTTTTAACAAAATCAAGAAAATCTACGTGTTCTGCTGTCTTCAAAGGTTTGTAAACTAATTCACAACATGCTAAAACCGATCAAGATCAGAAACATTTCCATCAAAAGGTGGATGAATAATTTTTAAAGCTCTGTCATGATTAAGTATCGATTTATCTTCAGCCATATTAACCAAATCACACTTTTCACTTTCGTCAGACACTATCTAAATTATTCGAAGTTTCGCTATCAGACAGAAAAATTGAAGAATCACTACTAATAGAAATTATATTCGAACTAAAGTTTGCATTATCGACACTTTTGCTTCGGTCACAAACAACTTCGCTATTATCGTCACAATGAATAAGATTTATACTATCTGAAGTACGACAAATTGAAAGAGAACTATCACTATTTCTTCTAACAAGACGCGATCTCAGCTGCAAAAAATTCTTGTACACAACACGTCTTAAATCATCACTTGACATATATGTACAAACATATATGTATAACAAAACACTAAATATTTGCAATTCCCAAAATATTCACATATCAAAACATCTATCACTTTTATTACTTTGCACAAAAATCAATTGAAAAAAAAAAAAATCAAATAATTTCATATATATATATATATATATATATATATATATATATATATATATATATATATATATATATATATATATATATATATATATATATATATATATATATATATATATATATATATATATATATATATATATATATATATATATATATATATATATATATATATATATATATATATATATATATATAATTATAATTTTTTCTTATTATAAAAAAGAAATTAATTGGAATATATTATGTATGTATACAATAAAACTCTTACCCAAAATGCGGTATTATTATTGAATAATAAAAAAAAGGCCAATGTATAAAAAATGATGTTTATTGATTATCGATGATCCAGATGATGCGACGAAAAAGATTCTGAAGAATTTTGATTGCTAGTATCCGCAAAATGCATGTATGTTTGTTAATTTGAAGAAGTTGATGAATGAATGTTGAAAAAATGTGTCCAATTGACTTTGAATAAGGTGTTGAATTGAAAGCTTCGGTGAAATAATGATCCAATGATTATACAATAATAATTGTATTTTGGCAAGCAGATAAGCTCTCGTGTTGGATTTGAGCTTATTATATCCAGTGAATGATGAAATTATTTGTAATTCTATGAAGAAAATGATGATATAAAATGTGTGATGAGTTTTCCAGAGAGTATAGTTTTTTTTTACAGATGTTTTCAAAATTTGTTGATTTATTGAATTGAATATATACAGAAAGTATTACGAATCTTAATTTGTAGAGCTGATATTTGTAGCGTCACAGCTCATCGATCTCCAGATGGTAAAGCAATTGTTTGAGGAGAGAAAAAGGTATAGGATTAAAATAATGAAATTATAAATCGATAGAAAAAAAATTTCTTTGTGTATGAGTTTTGCAAAAATAGAAAAAAAGATATTTTGTAACAACAATTTCGTATAAATTTGCAACCGAGAATAATATGAATTTTGTACTTTTTAATATGAATTTAATACTTTTATGACGGTAATAATTGAATAAGCAATTGTATTGAAATTCTTATATGAAATGCACTGTGATTTTTTTTCGACAAACAAAAAAAACGTGTTTGGAATTGGATATTTTTCACCATATGCACTCACAAATCTTACTAGATCGTAATTCGAAAAAAAATATTATATTGTTTTCACGACCTAAACACGCTGTCACCAAAATGTAAGAAATTGCAAGAAAGCAAATACAATTTATATTTATATTAAGAACTGCACACACTTTATTTAAACACGACTTTATTTCAAAAAAATTAAGAATAATTATATTTTTATTATAAAAGAATTATTAAACAATAAATTGAAACAAAGGAATTGTTTATTGGTAAATTGCTTACCTCCAGAGCTCGATCAAAAGTGAATTGCAAAAAAGAAAGAAGAATTTAAAATGTAATGTTTGGTATAATGAAATAATGGTATAATGAAATGATATAATGAAATAATAGTATAATGAAATGATCGAGTTCAGTGGGTATCGGTTATTATTTACCGAATCCAATTAGGTATTGGTAGATATAAAGGGTGTATGCAATAATACTCACATAGTAGTGTCAACACTACAGTTGCATTATTTATTATCTTCTGGTATAATGGTTGCAATAAAGAAGTTTTAATTTTGGTAGAAATACAATTTACCCATTTGTAAGCTGCAAATCTTGTGGATGACATGGAGCATTGTCCAGTAAAAGAAGAACCTTAAATATTATTTTGATTAAATACTATTTTAGTTCTGTTACGTAAGAGTTATGAGACAAATCAATGAACAATGTGGCTTAAACCCAAGCTTTTGTATTGGCATTCCAATAAATGGAATGATTTGTTTATTCCTTTTTACCTGGACGCTTTGCCACCTAAGCCTTATCACTCTTTAGTATTGAAAGCCTGATCAGCAGCCCAATTCTCTAATTGTGAAGCGGTGAAGTGATAAGTTTTTGAATGAACAGAAACGATGGAATTTTTAACGCTTCACAGTTACAGAATTTGGTTGCAGGACAGTAAGATGTACCGGCATTAATTTCCGTTTAAGTTTTAAAATAGTGCTTTTATTAATTTATTTTTGTAAAATATTTTAATGTATTGTGTCAAATAAGGAAAAGAAAAAGATTTTTGAAAATGTTGGGAATGCCAACGAAACGTTAAATGTTTAGAATAGAAAATTAAAACAATATAAAATATAGGGCTATATACCAAAGAAAACAAAAATTTTTTTAATCATATAAATATATATATATATATATATATATATATATATATATATATATATATATATATATATATATATATATATATATATATATATATTATATATATATATATATATATATATATATATATATATATATATATATATATATATATATATATATATATATATATATATATATATATATATATATATATTATATATATATATATATATATATATATATATATATATATATATATATATATATATATATATATATATATATATATATATATATATATATATATATATATATATATATATATATATATATATATATATATATATATATATATATATATATATATGTGTGTATATATATAAAATTCAAAAACTCTATTTTTTGAATTTTGAAAATTCTAAAAACATTGCAAAAATTATAACAAAATCAAAAATTGAAACCTTTTTCAAAATTTCAAAAATATTCCAAAAATTAGAATGAAATCAAATATTGAAACTTTTTCTAAATTCCAATAATAATTCAAAAATTCTTAAAAAATCAAACTTTTTCCAAAATTCTAAAAATATTGCAAAAATTATTACAAAATCAAAAATTGAAAATTTTTTCAAAATTCCAAAAATTATAATAAAATCAAAAATTAAAAATTTTTCAAAATTCTAAAAATATTCCAAAAATTCTTACGAAATCAAAAATTAAAACTTTTTCCGAAATTCTAAAAATAATGCAAAAATTATTACATAATCAAAAATACAAACTTTTTCAAAATTCCAAAAATATTTCAAAAACTATAACAAATTCAAAAATTTCGATTTTCAATTTCATTTTCAATTAGACGTACATTTACGTCATAAAAACAGCTACATTTTTTTTCCAAAAAATTGGCTAAAAAATAAATGAAAGTATTTTTTGACACACTTGACAACATTTTTTTGACAAACTTATAATGCCATAATTCTCAATAATAATAATAAAATTTCATTTCAAACAAACAATTTTATTTTTTCCAAAAAATTTGGTAGAAATAAAAAAAAATCTCTCTTTTGACATACTTGACAACATTTTTTTGACAAACTTATAATGCCATAATTCTCAATAATAATAATAAAATCTCATTTCAAACAAACAATTAATTTTATTTTTTTTTTCAAAAAATTAGGTAAAAAAATAAATAAAAATCTTTCTTTTGACACACTTGACAACATTTTTTTGACAAACTTATAATGCAATAATCTAGTTTTTGATCTCACATACCAATCCCTACCATCAAGATTTCTCCAAATTTAATGTTCCTACTCGTAATCACTTAAAATGAACGTTTTTTAAGCCAAAAATATGAAAATTTGCTATTTTTGACACACATAACGATTTTTTTGACACACTTCCGGTACAGTTATCGAACACAGCGTCCTTTCGGACCTGTCCCTTGAGTATATCTATTTTTAGAAAAAAAATTTTTAAAATCCCTTTAGCGGTTTTCCCTGCAGCGTAGGTAATGAAGGCAGCCGGCTGGCCGGTCGGCCGGCAGACAGACATACATTTTTTTTTTTGCTTTTTTAGAATCAGGAGGTCCTAAAACTTTTTTTTTCATTATTTTTTTCAGACCGAATTAATTTGAATTGAATGAACAATTGCTATGAAAAATGAAAAAACCAAAACAAACTCTTATCCCAATTCCAACTCGGGATCGAACCGGTTCACTCGACCAGTGAATAGTTGGGATTTGTCTCCTATATTCGTAGATTCATAATATTCTTCATTCAATGTCAACTTAGTTGAAGTATGAAGAACGGTAAAACGTGTTCGTAGAGTAGATAATAAGACCAGACAATAAAATTGAAGTAAAAAATTGTTACGTTAAGTCGATCGCCCAAAAACAAATTTTTATCTCCCCGAGCTCGAATTGAGATAAGAGTTTTTTAAGGTACTGTCGATATATTACAATTTGTTTTTTTTAATTTAGTATTAATAAGGCCGCTATATATAGGGCCGATTGTATGAACGCAAATAGAAGATATATCCTCGGATATAACGCTGTTTGTATTGTATGATGAATTACGAATCACGATAGAACAAAAAATGACTCCAAGGATATTTTTCTATTCTTTGTTTTATCTGCGGTTTTTCTTGTTTAGAACTGTAGATCAATTTGTTTTTATTTTCCTTGACATGCGCATATCAGGATAATTTTGTTTATTTTCATCTTTAGCATTTGTGAGTTTCTAAAATTTGTCTTTTGATATTAATTAATAGTATTCTAATATAATTAATTTAAGTTTTCAGATATTTTTTTTTTAATTTATAATTAAATTTATTTAATAGAAAAGTAAAAGAATAAGTATTGCCACTAAAAAATACTGCTATAAAAATGCAGAAAAAACAAAAATACAAAAAATTCCATCCGTGTTTATATAATCGACGAAAAATAAAATTGTCGGATGAAGATATAGCTTTATACTCGGATTTTTTTCTAGCCATCGTTGTTCATACAACCGGCCCCTACAGTCATATAGTTACTTTTTTACAGGACGAAATATATAGAATACAAAACTATGTAATATGTACAAAATCTTTGTGTCTGCATTTAAATGCATACATTTAAGATTTTTATCGTGCGTAGCTGTAAGGTGGGTTTGTGTTAATCCTTGTCAATTTTGTTGTATTTTATTAATTTTATATTTTATTTTATTCAAAAACAATAAACACTTTTCGAAATCAAAAGAAGCTTTCGGCTGTCTTAACAAAAATGATATCAGTTTATACTTTATAGACTATCATTTAGCATTTATCTCACATCGGTAGGCAGAATAAAGGAAATTGATAGCCGCCCGCAATTTGATTATTAGACTGTTGGGATTATTGTAAAATTACGTAAGCCTTATTTTTATAAATTATAAAGGCTTTTTTTAACTACTAACTTGAGAAATCGTCATTATTTACTCGTATGCCCCAATGAGAAGTAATTTTTCTCAAGCTAGGTCAATAATAATAACAAAACATTACCTAGGTTAATAATGACAAATTTTCCTTTATTTTTAATTGAAATTAACCAAAAAACACAAACAAATAATAATTGCATTCCTTTATTTCGTTTTATTTGTATGAAACTAAACTTCCAGGCTACTTGATATTCTAAGATATTTAAAAAATGAAATAGAAAATGACTAATATCAAAATCTAATCAAAGCAAATATTATAATTAGTGTTAGTAGTTAAAAAAATTCTATATATACCTCGGTTGAGAAGACTAATATAGACCTCGAACATTATATCCCTCGGCGCTACGCGCCTCAGGATCTAAAAGTTCTCGGTCAATAATAGCTTACTTCTCAACCTTGTTCTATAATGTACTATTAATGGAACTCTTAAAAATGCTTCTAGATAAAATGAATTCATTCAAAAATTAAAACAAATAAATTATATTATTTAATTAAAAACAATTTGGAAACTATTATTATATTTTAATTTTTAAAATAAATCAAATCTATAATTTTAAAAATGTCTAAGTTTGATTATTTTTTTTTAAGTTTCATCAACGTTCCAGCAATATATCAAATAGTTTGACATATTTAATCACCTCATTACGAAATGTCATTACTTTTTATTAACCACTTTTCTATTTTCGCAATGGTTTCAAGAATACTGATATATAATTTCTCCATTGCGATTACGAAAATAGCGTTACGAAAATTTTAAATATCTAAAATTTTCGTAATGGTTCAAGAATAGGACCCCAGGTTCATCATAGGCATCACTAGTAGTAAACCCATCTATACATGGAATGCGAGTAAGGGCGTCTGGAAGAGCATTCAGGCTTCCTCGGCGGTATTCAATCTCGAATGAATAACCCTGTAATTTCAAGCTCCATCGCGCTAGACGACCCGCTAAATCTTTTTGTTGCATCAACCATTTTAATGACGCATGGTCAGTTATAACTTTAGACCTTCGATACATGCTCTCAACTTTTTGATGCCAAGAGTTACTGTCAGATACTCCTTCTCGCTTACCGAATAGTTCCGTTGAGCAGCATTTAACTTCTTCGACATAAATGCTACTGGGTGTTCGACGTCTTCATCATCGAGCTGCGTCAGTACACATCCCACCCCATCATTGCTTGCATCACATTGCAGCGTGAATCGTTTGGTAAAATCAGGATTACCTAGTATTGGAGCTGATGTAAACGCTTTCTTAATGGCATTAAAAGCCACATCAGCTTCTTCTGTCCATTGAAATTTACCAGGTGATTTTTTTGGCAAGTTGGAGATTGGGGCTGTGAGTGACGCCAAATCTAAGATTAATCGTCAGTAGCAGCCGGACATCTCTAAAAATCTTCTGATTTGTCGCATTGAGTAGGGATTGGGATTTCAGCAATAGCTGATACTTTCTCGTTATCTATCTTAATTCCTTCTCTTCCTATCACATATCCGAGATACTTTACTTCTGGTCTGAGGAATTTACTTTTTTCGATGTTGATTGTAAGATTGGTTCTATTCAAATGTTTGAAGGTGGGACTCAAACGTGGGAGTTACAATCAACAAATCGTCTAACTAAACAAATACCTGAGTTTTGACGAAGTTTCAAAACATTTGAGCTCAGGCGGTATGACCCGATCCATTAACATGGTCATTGTTTGAGCAGCATTGCAGAGACCGAAAGGCTTTCGAACATAATGTATAACGGTCTACCGGGAACTGTAAATGCCGTTTTTTCTCTAGAATGGTAATCCATAGGAATTTGCCAAAAAGCATCTTTCAAGTCAAGGCTAGATATAAAGTGCGACTTTGGTAAACGACTAAATATACCCTCAATTTGTGGCAGCGGGTAAGCTAACTTCTTTGTGATATTATTTACCTTCCTTGAATCTAAACATAACCTCACTTTTCCTGGTTTTCTAACAAGAACAACTGATGAACTCCAAGCACTTGAAGATTGTTCAATTATGCCCAACGATAACATCCGATCCAACTCCTCTCCCATTAACAATGTCGTTCTTTTATTGGAACCGCGTCACCTATATAAATGACGTGTTCCAACAAGTGAGTTCTACCCAACCCCCGCTTCGAAAAGGACGGCAGGAGTTGGATGTCCCCACTATCCCGCTCACACCAAGTTTACCTTAACATAAATCCTCATATTTGTTTTCATAGTTGTCTTCATTTTTTTTTTAATAGGTTCTTATACTCAATCCATAGTCTTCATTTACTATGGTTTCCGCTATAAAGATTTATTATTCTAAAAACAGTAGTGCTGTTTCCCATTGTAATATTCTTTGCTCAATTTGTGACCGTTAATCACGGTTAACCAGTTGTAAAATATGGAGGGGCTGAAATCTCACAGCTCTGAGATATCAAGACTTCGGTCTGGGTTAAGGATTTTGATATAGTTTTCGGCAAAAAACCTTTATGAGGACATGGTTTTTAGTTTTGGGCAGCGATGTATATCAAACATAACTCTTTGTTAAGTACAAGTATTTTGTATCTCTGTTTAAAAATTTATTACTAACTAACACGAAACATCAATACGTTGCCGGAAAATTATAACCAAAATTCCAAAAATATTGTAAAAATTAAATAAAATCAAACTTTTTCAAAATTCCAAAAATATTCCAAAAATTAGAATAAAATCAAATATTAAATTTTTTTCTAAATTCCAATAATATTTCAAAAATTCTTAAAAATTCAAACTTTTTCCAAAATTCTAAATATATTGCAAAAATTATTACAAAATCAAAAATACAAACTTTTTCAAAATTCCAAAAATATTTCAAAAACTGTAACAAATTCAAAAATTTCCATGTCCAATTTCATTTTAAATTACATTTACGTCATAAAAACAGCTACATTTTTTTTTCAAATGGGCTAAATATAAATGATATCATTTTTTGACACACTTGACATTATTTTTTGACAAACTTATAATGCCATAATTCTCGATAATAATAATAAAACTTCATTTCAAACAAACAATAAATTAAATTTTTTTTTTTTTCAAAAAATTAGGTAAAAAAATAAATAAAAATCTTTCTTTTGACACACTTGACAACTTTTTTTTGACAAACTTATAATGCAATAATCTAGATTTTGGTCTCACATACCAATCCCGACCATCAAGATTTCTCCAAATTCAATGTTCCTACTCGTAATCACTTAAAATGAACGTTTTTTAAGCAAAAAATATGCAAATTTCCTTGTTTTGACACACTTGACGATTTTTTTGACCCACTTCCGGTACAGTGATCGAACACATCGTCCTTTCGGCTCTTCCCATTGAGTAAACATATTTTGAGAAACAAAAAATTTTGAAATCCGTCCAGCGGTTTTCTAGATTTCGTCGGTTGTGACGGCTGGACGGCCGGACGGCCGACAGACAGACACACATTTTTTTTTTTTTGCTTTTTTAGAATCAGTAGGTCCTAAAACGTCGAAAAATGCCAAAAAAGTGGGGGTAAGAATTTCACTTTGAGCTCATGAATGTAATACTTATGTCTTTCAGACCGAAGTAAAAGTATAAAGCAAATAAAATTAGAAAATGAGCAGGAGGATATTAATATGCCAATTGTGAACTCTAGGGGCTAAATATTTAGCAAATATTGAGCAAGATACTAGAGAGCAAAACATTTTAGAAAATGTTAACGACAACAGGAAACGAAAAATTTCCACAATTAAGGAGCAGAAACAAACGGCTTTCCATAATGCTCCCATTGGAATCTTCAGCTTATTTGGATAATTGTCTACAAGATATAGTGGTGGATCCGTTGTATTCTAAATCAAAATGGAATCTGTTTGATCTTTGTCCATACAATTCATTTGCACATGGGCTGCTCACTTTGTTAGAAACAAAGTGTGAGTTTTTAGAAGCTGCTATTAATAGTGCTGATAGATTGTATGAAATTTTACTTATTTTAAGGAGAACAAAGAACAGAAAACAACGGCATACATCATGGATCCAATTTTTAAGCAAAATTATGATTGAAAATAATGTTTTCGAAAGAAGGTTTATCCAAATTGAAACAAGTAATGAATATAATATGGAAGCTGATGTGACAGGCATCGCTTTTGATTTATTAAATTTAAATGCATATGAAATTATATCATCTTGTTTTGACGAAAATTGCACTAGTATAATACAAAACAGAGGAATAAAAATAATAGTTCTTCGTATCGAAACAGAAAAATTAGAATAATATTTGATGTGATATTTGGCTTGTCTATTATTTTAAATAATAAAGTTTTTGGATAAAGCCAATAAATAAAACAATAATTATAAAATTGATAATCCGACAATTGTTTCGGTTTTTTAATAAACCATCTTCAAGGATAATACTTTAAGAACAAAAAATTCTTATAAAAAATAACAACAAAAAATTTACATTTTATAATTATTGTTTTATTTATTGGCTTTATCCAAAAACTTTATTATTTAAAAATTAGAATGTTTTCAACAGCTAATTTTAACAACTGTACAGGAATATGGAAAAAGATACGAAACTTGCAACGTTTGTAACAGGCTCGCAAATAGAGAAGATGGTTTTCAAGATTTCATTTGGTTAAATGTATATAAAACAGGAACAGTTATAATACAAAATGAAACCTATAAAAAATCAAAACAAAAATGTGTGTTACCTGCGATACAACCTGAATTTACTGAATTGCGTTTGTAAGATATACCAACAACGTTGCAATTAAAAGGAAAAAACTATCATTTCAACTATTTAATTCATTTAATAGATCGTCATTTCATTTGTTATTTTTATAGAAAAGAGAAATTTATTCAAATTGATGATGTTCCCAACAGAAATAAAGCAACGTTTGTTGATGAAACTATAAAAATTAGACCAAAACTAATTCTTTATTCCATTTACAAAACGTAATCTGTTTATACAAACAGAACAAGTCAACTGATTGCAATCAGTGGCGGATTTCTAAATAGGCTAGCTAGGCTGTAGCCTACGGCGGCAAATTTTCGTAGGCGGCAAATTTTTGTGCGAAAAATTTTAAAAATATACAAATTTTTCAGAACAGAAATTTTATTGCGGCGGCAAGAGCCGTCTGTCACTCTAAACAGAGTATCGAGGTTAAATCAATCAAATTCGCAAAATTTCTTATCTCTATACTCGAAATATAGCGGCGGCACACGAATGATCAATATATCACAAAAAATCTGTGGTTGCTCTGAGGGCAAGGATTTCAAGTAAGAATGTGATTAATTTATTAAATGCAAAATTATTGGATGCAAGTTCTACAACGCGTTGTCGCAACGCTCAAAAAGCTATCAAGTCGTGGTCCCTTAAGAGGTTCTAATGAAGTTGCAGGAACATGGCATAATGGTAACTTTTTAATGACCGTAGAAATTTTAGCCGAATTTGATCCATTCTTAAAGGAACATGGAAGACCGGGTAAAACGAAGCGGTAAAATTAATTATCTTTCGTCCACAACGTACGAAGAAATAGCTCATCTATTTCAGAACTCAGAAGTGCACAGAAGTAATATCTGCCAAAATAAAAGCGGCGAAATATTTTTGTATAATTGTTTATTCTACACTAGACATCGCGCATGTAGATCAGTTCTCAATTGTTGAGATATGCTAAAGAATGTAGCACATCAACAGAGGTATTTCTAGCTTTTGTTCCAAATGCTGGACACAAATCGGAAGAAATGTAAACAGCAATAACTAACACCCTGGCATCTTTAATCATTCATTTAGAAAATTGTAGAGATCGGTCGTACGATAATGCTGCAAACATGTCAGGCGCTTATACTTATCTCCAAGCCGGAAAAAAAATGCCAACAAGTTTGCGGAACTTATCCATGTGCAGCCTATTCTCTTAATTTAGTTGGAACTGCGGCGGTTAGTTGCTGTAATCCACCAACTATTTTTCATTTTAGCAAGCAATTTTTAACTTTTTTTCGGCATCAACGATGCGTTGGGAAAACAGCAATGTACTCATAACACCAAAGAGGATCTCGAATACGAGATGGTCATGCAGAGATAATGCCTGCAACAGTTTATTAATGTCTTGGAGAGAAATTCATGATATTCTAAAATCAATTTAAAACGACAGTTCTGAGAAAACGGTTACAAAGGCAGAAACAGCAGGTTTATGCAAGGAATTGACAAAATATGAAACTGCGTTCATGACTGTTTTTTGGGGTAGTATCAACGTAAATCGTATCAACGTAGTGAGTAAAAAAACTACAACAGGAAGATGCAGATATTGGGTTGGTTATCGATTTATACAAATCTTTAATTTCAATTATTTAATCTTCCCGCAAGAAATTTATAACGTATGAAGAAGAGGCCAAGGCACTGGTTGATACTCAAACCTACACTGCAAGCGAAAAGCGAACTAAAAAATGAAAGCGACATTTTGATGAAACCAACGATGATGAAAACCTGTTTGGTACTCAAAAAACTATCCTTTAAAATAAACGAATTTTTTACTATTGCCGATCTATTGTCGATTTCTCAGAACTAAACTGTCGAAAATGTGCGTACGACAGAGTGTTCGAAATTTTCTACGTCTTTTTTAAATTTCGTGAACTTCTGATCGGGAAATAAAATATGAAGCATTTAAATTATGTGAAGTTTATACACAAGATGTTTCAGATGAACTAGTTGAAGAGATTTTGCACATCAAAGAGTATTTGGCATTAGATGATAAAAAACATATAAATATCAACAATATGTGCAATTGGATTAGGGATCAAAATCTGCTTATTTTTATAAATATTTTTCCTAATATTAATATTATTTTAAGAATATACAAATCAATTTGGCTGTCAGCAATTGTTCATCGGAACGTTCGTTCTCATGTTTAAAACGAATTAAAATATATTTACGCTCAACGATGTTCGATAGCAGATTAATCGATTTAACAGTATCAATTGAATCTGATACTGCAAATTCGAATTCATTTGATGATATAATTAAAATTTTTGTAAACAGTAAATTCAGAAAAAAATGTAATGTAAGCTAATGAAAAGCTGATTTTTTATTTATTTGAATATTCATAAAATATGTTATATTATTTTTCCCACGACCATATGCGAAAGTAACATATTCCATTCAATCAAGTACTCACGAAAATTGACAATATCATTTAACTGTACGTTATTATAACAAACGTGTTTCTTATAAATTTAAAACTTTTGTTTCACTTTTGCTTCACGATAAATTTTGTACATGATGTTAAAAAATAAATTATTAATGATAATGTCTAATAATTCTTATGGTCATTGGAAAAATAGTGTACAAAACTCGCTGGAAAGTGTCTATCGTTTGCTCGTGAGATTTCAAGATTCTCACTCGCACGATATTACTCACTTTCCAAGCTTGTTATGTAATATACTATAAGTTTTATATTTTGTTGAAATGAAGTTTTTATTGCATTTTATTTGATATTAATGAACGTTTTTATTATTTTCGTATTTTAAATTTAATAATTTTTTGCCAGATTTGCACGTTTTTCATTAAAAGCATAATTTTAAAGTACTTGTAAATAACGTGACCTTGAAATTTCGAAAAAAATGCGAGCGCGCTTTTTTTAGTCGCTGCGCTCGCATTTGATAATTTTTTAAAATATATTAGGCGGCAATATAAATTAGCCTCTCTCTCTCTGGCGTTTACATCCCATGGAGGGATTTTGCCGTCTGTGCAATCAGCTTCCAATCGTCTCGTTCCATGACCAGTTGACCCCAGTTTCGACATCCTATATCACGAAGGTCTTGGATGATGTCATCACGCCAGCGTTGTCTAGGTCTTCCTCTTCGACGAACACCAGCTGGTTGTTGTTGGGACGCTTTTTTAATCATTCTATCTAATGGTGCCCTTTCTACATGACCAAACCATCTAATCCGGTTAGATTTAATGAATCCGATTACATCGCAGCCTCCAAGAAGCTGTCTGATTTCATGATTCATTCGGATTCTATACTGATTTTCAGCAACTTTACATGGACCATAAATTGTTCGTATGACTTTCCTCTCGAATGTTGATAAAATTCTACAATCGGAGGAAGTCAGTGTCCAGCTTTCGCTTCCAAAGGTAAGCATAGGTCGAATTAATGCTTTGTAAAGTGTGAGTTTGCACGACTGCGAAAGATGTTTAGATCGCAAAAGTTTTGAGTATGCGTAGAAAACTCTGTATGCGGCTGAGACACGAGCTTTAATATCTGCCTGCATGTCATTTGACGATGTTATTACAGACCCGAGGTATTTGAAGTTTTCTACACGTTCCACTTCATAGTCGCCAGTATTCAGATTGCCGGGAGGTATATTCCTGGATGTTGTTAAAAGTTTAGTCTTGCCGGTGTTAATGCATAATCCAAGTCGTTTAGCATTTCTTTCAAGCTGAGAGAGACTATCCTTGATATCGCTTGTTCTACGTCCGAGAAGCACAATATCATCTGCATAGCCAAGAATTTGACTAGATTTGTTAAATATACAGTTTTGTGTCTCAATGCGGCTTTTTCTTATCGCGTACTCAAGCGCCAAATTAAATAGTACGGGTGCGAGTGCATCACCTTGTCGAACACCTGATGTTATATCAAAAGAGTCAGAAACTGACCCTTCGATTACTATTCTACAGTTTGATCCCGATGTTGTGAGTTTGCACAGAGAAACAAGTTTCTCTGGAATACCAAGGCATATGAGTGCAGACCAGAGGTTGTCGCGGATGATGCTATCATATGCTTGCTTGAAATCAACGTAGAGCTGGTGAATGCTGATGTTGTACTCCCAACATTTTTCCAGAATCATCCTTAAGGTAAAACATTGATCTGTGGTTGAACGGTTGGGTCGAAAACCATAATGATAGTCGCCGATGATAGATTCGGCAAACGGGATGAGCCAAGCGAGTACGACATTAGCTAGTATTTTATATGCAGTGTTCAACAGTGCGATTCCACGATAATTTGCACACTTTAGGCGGTCACCTTTTTTATGTAGCGGAACAATGAGAGCCGTTTTCCATTCAGCAGGTAGTTCTTCTTGGTCCCAGATTGCAAGAATCAGATCATATATACGTGAGACCAGAGCTGCTCCTCCATTCTTGAGTAGTTCTGCAGGGATTCCATCGATACCTGGTGATTTGCCATTTTTTAATTTTTTGATGGCAGCTTCCACTTCTTCTATTGTTGGGTAAGGGACTAAAATCTCCTCACTTTACGGAGCAATTGCTCGAATAGGATGAACTTCGTTCGTCCTATTCAGTAGGTCTTGAAAGTGGGATCGCCATACTTCCAGCACATCACGTTCACTTGTTGTAAGCTCGTTGTTTCCATTTTTGATGGCTGTAGATCTTGGGTGGAAATCTTTGGTCAGATTCCGCGCATTGGCAAAACACTCTTTCGAATTTCCATTAGCCGCATGTTGGTTGATGTTTTCGATACAGCTCTTCATGTGTTCGCGTTTCTTTTTCCGTAGGAGTTTTGCTGAGGCTTTTCTGGCGCATAGATAATCAGTTTGGGAGCTTCGGGTGTTTCTTGTTAACCATTTTTCTCGCAGTTTTTGTTTGTGCTCAATGCTTTCGCGGCACTCGTCATCAAACCATTCGTTACGTGATTTCGGTGGTCGTTTTCCGATTGTAGTTTGTGCTGCGGATATGATGGTTGATTGAAGCGTTTGCCATTCTTCTTGTATGTTTAATGGCATCTCAGATGGGATGTCATGCTCTTCTATGTTTTGCGTTACAATTTCCTGATATCTATTTAGTGTTTCCAGGTGTTTAAATGCTTCGACATTCCAGCGCACGGTCTTTTTTGCTTGCCTATTAAATGTAGATGATAATTTGCACTTATACTTAAAGATGACAAGCATATGATCGGTGTCCATATCAGCACCTCTGTATGATCGAACGTCAGTTACACTTGTAGAGTTTCTCTTAGAAATCATGACGTGATCGATTTGATTTTCAGTTCTTCCATCATTTGATTTCCACGTTGCTTTGTGGATTCTCTTATGAGGAAAGAAAGTGCTGGAAATTACTAGATCATACATCATAGCCAGTTCAGCTGTGCGAAAGCCGTTATTGTTACTAGCATGATGCAAGCTGTTAGGGCCGACATGTGTTTTAAGTTCTGCACTTCTACCAATTTGCGCATTGAAGTCACCTACCACGATTTTTATATCGTTCCGCGGGATGTTATTGATAACTTCTTCGAGTTCTAGAAAGAACAGGTCTTTAATGTCATCTGCTTTGTCTTCAGTAGGTGCATGAACTTTGATGATCGTTACATTAAATTTTTGCGTGCGGATTCTCATTGTGCATATCCGCATATTAATTGGGCGAAAGTCGATAACATGTTGATTCACGCGACGGTGTGTGAGAAAGCCAACTCCAAATTCTCCTCCGTTTTCATGACCGCAATAGTAGAGAGTGTATCCCTTTGCTGTTTCGTGGATTCCACTCCCTGGCCATCTTAGTTCTTGTAACGCCACTATATCCAGTGTATAGCTATTGATTTGGTTTGTAAGTTTCAGTAGATCTCCTGGTCTTCTAAGGCTTAGCACGTTCCAGGTTCCCATTTTTAAATCGTAGTCCGGGTACAGTTTCCGAGGTCGTTCTAATAATGAATCCGAGATAATCCGAGGCCTGTGTACAGAATTCATGACAAGTAGTTTTTTACGGAAATGGGGTGTTAGCCCTTCGCCCAACCCAAATTTTCGTGAATGGGTTCGTTCTGCATCTTAAGGTCACCAGAAACAACCTTTTTACATGTTTATATAGCGAGCCGCTTGATCCAAGACAGACGCCCGCTACAAACCGCCCCTAACATGGAGAACAGACGCTTGCTACACGTTTATATAGCGAGCCGCTTGATCCAAGACAGACGCCCGCTCCAAGCCGCCCCTAACATGGAGAACAGACACTTGAGTTGCATTGGTTTTGTGGCGCCAATGACTCGCCATGGTGCAGAATCATTGAGTATAAGCAGTATTTACTCTGCCCCTCTCAACTACACCAACCTAATTCTGTTAGCATTACCCAGGTAGCACGGCGTGGACGTAGAATTTCGGATTTCACTACCCAATATAAATTAGCCTATAGGCGGCAAATTTGTAAATCCGCCACTGATTGCAATTCATACTAGATACGACAATTACACATGAAAATTTAAATATAGTTCAAAATAAGAGGAAAAATAGTTCATGTTGAGGAGCAGACCTCATTGAAAAACGGCCATTGGGTCAGATACTAATACTGTATCTCTGATGATGACCAAGGCAGGTCGAAACCCAAAGAAAGAAAAACAGTCAAAATGAACTAAATACAAAAATAAAACAATAAAATTAAAAAAAAAAATATATAAAAATAAAATAACATTAGCAATGAATCAAAAAAATTTTCTTATAAAAATTTTTATCAAATAGAATAAAAATTTCCATTTTTAACAATGTAAATAAGAAAATATTAATCACAAATTCGTATTTCTTTCACAACTCCAAAAATATTTTAAAAATTAAATAAAATCAAACTTTTTTCATAATTCTAAAAATATTCCAAAAATTATTACAAAATCAAAAATTGAAACTTTTTTCAAAATTCCAAAATAATGAAATCAAAAATTATAAATTTTTCAAAATTCTAAAAATATTCCGAAAATTCTTACAAAAGCAAAAATTAAAACTTTTTCCAAAATTCTAAAAATATTGCAAAAATTATTTCAAAATCAAAAATACAAACTTTTTTCAAAATTCCAAAAAAATTTCAAAAACTGTAACAAATTCAAAAATTTCCATGTCCAATTTCATTTTCAATTACATTTACGTCATAAAAACAGCTACATTTTTTTTGACACACTTGACAACTTTTGACACACTTGACAACATTTTTTTGACAAACTTATTATTTTAATACTTATTTATTTTAATAATAATAATAAAATTTCATTTGAAACAAATAATTAATTTTATTTTTTTTCCGAAAAATTGGGTAAAAAAATAAATAAAATCTTTCTTTTGACACACTTGACAACATTTTTTTGACAAACTTATATTGCCATAATTCTAAATAATAATAATAAAATTTCATTTCAAAGAAAATTTTAATTTAATTTTTTTTCAACAAATTGGGTAAAAAAATAAATAAAAATCTTTCTTTTGACACACTTGATAACATTTTTTTGACAAACATATAATGCAATAATCTAGATTTTAACAACAATCTTCCTACTCGTAATCACTTAAAATGAACGTTTTTTAAGCAAAAAATATGCAAATTTCCTTGTTTTGACACACTTGACGATTTTTTTGACACACTTCCGGTACAGTTATCGAACACATCGTCCTTTCGGCTCTTCCCATTGAGTAAACGTATTTTTAGAAAAAAAAAATTTTGAAATCCGTCCGGCGGTTTTTTAGATTTCGTTGGTTGTGACGGACGGCCGGACGGCCGACAGACAGACACACATTTTTTTTTTTTGCTCTTTTAGAATCAGTAGGTCCTAAAACGTCGAGAAATGCCAAAAAAAGTGGGGGTAAGAATTTCACTTTGAGCTCATGAATGTAATACTTAGGTCGTTCAGACCGAAGTAATATCCTTCATGTGTAATACACTGATTTGGAGTTACACTGCTTTTATTTTACCATAGTTTTCGTAAAGCAAAGATTGGCCTAATACAGTTGTGTAATGTTTTCCAATGTGACTTTCTGTATTCAGTTTGTATTCGTCACTCGCTATAGAAATTAACCTAGAACAGTTGTATAATATCATCGTTTCATATTTTTACTATGTTCATATATAAATCTTGCAAACGATGTTCTGCTATAAATTGGTTGTAGTTTGCTATTTTAATGCCTGTTGGTTATAACAATTCCCTAGCAGATACACTAATAATACTGGGTTCCAATTAACTGCTAAGTCTAAATTTGGTTTCATAAAATTACCAAATTTTAATTCAAATTAATATAATCAAGTTGGCAGATATTGTTTAAAGTATGAATTTCTTCCAATTTTGTTAGAAACAAAATATTGATTTGGCCAATTAAAATAGTTGACTAAATTGATTTAGCACGTTTGGTACAATTTGGCATTAATTGGAACGCAGCCTAAATGTAATTTCCTAAATACGTTTCACACTTTTTTTAGTGCACCTATTTTTCGAAGGTAAATGCCCTATAAGAAAACGTATTGCGTTTATTTAATTTGAGATGTAAAATCGTTTTATTTTGGTTATAAATACACCAATTTTTCGTATAGCGGTCTCTTAGTCGACTATTTTTGGTGAAGAAAACTCACAACTCACAGCAAAGCAATCAACGCTTTTGACGTTTACATGTGGAGCTGGAAAAACAGATTTTTTCCTTTTGCATTTCGATTTTTTTTCCTTTTGGGATGGTAAGAAGAATAACCATTAATAAGCCCGTGCTAAAAACAAAAATTATTAGTGAGTGTGTGAACGAATTGCATGTCTTCGTTCAAGTATCATGTAATGAAGTGATTATAAAAACGAAATTAGTATCATTAATTGAATCAATTCATTTTGTTATTGGTGATGAGAATTAGTCAATGGCAAGTCAACTTAGATTTCTTTCGGCTGTGTGAAAATAATTCTAATAATCAACAAATTTATTTTAATTCGTACCACGTAAATTTCGTCACTAGAATTAAATTAATTAGGACAACGTTTTGTCTTGTTCCATGTGAATTGTTGTATGTACATCAATGTATATAAGTTTCGATAATTATTGGTTTATATAATCTAGATATGATTAGTTTTAAAGTGATACGATTCCGAAAATAAGTAATATAAATCAGAAATTTTTTTTTGTTGATTCTAAACCAATAGAACTGTGTGATAATTGTATCGGGAACTCGCGTTACTTTTTTTTATGTTTATAAATAAAAAATTTTTGATGCCAAAACATTGTTTTGTGAACTGTTATTATTACGGAGGAGAAAGTGAAACTTGCCGAAGAATTTTTGAGTTCAGTTTTATATTTCGATTGTCAAGCATTTAACTCAGATATGTAAATCTATTTGTGGCTAATAAAACTCCCAACGAGCCGAAGTTGGATAAGAATTACGGCAGCAAAAGCCAGCGAGTATTTGATTGGTTTACTTGTTTGGTTTTTTTTTTAATCACGGCAACGAGACTCATCAAGGATATAAATATTTTTACGATAGATTGAAAATATATAATTGGCTGAAAATTGTGGATATTTACTATAAGTTCCATCATCGTGATCCATCGATGATATACGTTTCTCTGAAGTTCTACAATTCTTAAAACGATGACCGGCTAAGGCGGAGCAGAATTGAAGGAGTGGGGTCCACCACCACATGGGGTGAGTTATATTTGGTTTTTATTTTTAAAATGCATGAATGAGTATGGTTGGGTATGTATGTGTATGAGTGTGTATATATGAATAAATGAATGTGGATAAGTATGAGCATGAGTCAGAAGCGAATGTGCTAGATTAAATAAGTTTCTTTACACGCATCAACGATGTTTAAGGTTATCATAGGTCGTAAAGACTACCTTCATTTTGATTTATTTCAGAAGTCAAACCTGTTTATATTCGATTATTTCCATCACATCAAACCAAGACCTACCGTTATTTGTAGATTCTGGTATTATAATTTAATCTAATTTTAAAAAAAGGTGGTTAATAATAATCGATGTTGAGATGGTCGACTTTGCGTAAATAATTGATTGATGGTAATAGTATTTGGTAATGATGATCTAGGTATTGGTTTGGACATATTATTCATTTGAGTATGGAAGCGTCAATATTGTGTATGGGATCTTCTACCGTGACCGGGTGTTCCCGGTGTTCCCATACCGCCTGGAACTTGTGTTATAGGATGAATCGGAATTCTATATTATTGCTATTATACCAATCAGCAAATGGATCGATTATACAATTATATCACTTCCTGCTGAGAAATGATAGCTGATAACAATTTCCAGTGAAACAAACAAATGATATTTCTTACTAGCTCTGTTTAGGCATTCCATATTCTAACTGCGCGGGATGTAGGTTTTATTACTTTTAGAAAACGTGCATTATTTGTTACCATTTATTTTCAGAAAATGATATATGAAGTCAACTCATTGCAACAATAATCGACTAAATGATTCAATCACTGACGGGAACTTTTCACCTTAACTTCAAATCAATTTAAAATTACTTCACCGTTATGGTGGTTTAACAATTTCACCCTCAAGTACCGCCATGGTTTTTTTGTTTTGGTTCAAACATAAAATGCACCACAATGAAAGCTCTATGTGGTTGGATGTTAAAATGGAAGTGAAGGATGAACATTTTGAGATATTAGAGTCATGGGCATGGATGTGGATATGGGGGATAGTGTGCATGTGTGTGAGAGTGCGTGTGTGTGTGTGGGGGGAGGATGCGAGAGTGTATGAGGTTTGACAGTGTGAGAGTATGTGAGTAAAGGTGGGGTTGGACGGGTTGATCGCGGTTCTTTCGCCTAGGGGGTCGCCAGAGTCTCATTCTTTCACTTGCCTTTTTCTCATTTCCGTAAATATCATGTTTCTCGCGTACTATATTGTTTATTTGTGCTGAAGAAGCAGGCATTCTTCTCTGGATCCCATGGGCTGCAACTAGTCAGGGGCAAAAAAATAATCTCGCTAGGTACGCGACCTGCTATGCCACTTTGTTGACCTTCAACGAAGCAGCGCTTCATTACAAACTGTTGAGTTAAAGATTGGTAGAGATTAAATTGAATGACGACGTCGATACCTTAGTACAGATCCTGAGTGAGTGAAGGGATTACCATCAATTCTTTACTTTCCTTGACACCCAGGAAAGAGACTTTTGTATTAAAATGACCTATGATTTTCTGACTGGCTCCATCAGCAGTCTTAACCTTTGCTGTAGACCGAGTCAATAGATCAGGAGTTTTCAGCAGTTCTTGTCCGAAAGATCCACCAAACACGCTAAGAGAAACACCACTATCTAGAAGACCTACTTGCTTGGTATTAAGGATTACAACCTCCGCATAGGGTCATTTTTGACTGATAAGACAGATGACACTGTCGATGATTTGAATGAATGTCGAGCTTTCCAGAATTTTTGTATTCTGATAGCAGATCGTATTCGAGGTACAGTTCCTATTAGTTCACTAATTCCCAAGCGTAATCTTGCCGTAAGATAATCAGCCGTTGGTAAGGTGTTTTAAGATCAGCAGGATTTAATGTTGAAGAGTTCATCGTAGAATCATGTTTTAATATTTTGATTGGTGGTTCCAAGTTCATTGTATAATTCATATCCGACCTCTCTGAATCAGTTGGTTTTTATATTTTTATCCTTTAAGTCTAGTGACGAACTTGGCAATATTACGGAGTCACGTTGGGTGGAAATTGTTTCTGGGAGCGCGAGTCATTGTTGACCGCGCTCCCTTTTAAGTTTAAACGACACTTGTCGGATTCAAAAAGGTACGTATTGTCCATGCCACAACCAAAAAAAAGAGTCGAAGAGGGTTTGGACATTGGCAAAACCCATGACCTTGAACTTTACAGTTCCAACAGGTTACTGGTTTCTTCAAAACATCTGGAACACCTTGATACGCATACAATTCCGCTTTGGAGATGCCCAGATGTGACAAAATATACGGAATTACTTCAGCCTGTAGTTGATTTACTTGATGATTATCTGGTTAATCATTTACTGGAGCCATTTCCGATACGCCAGGTCGGAATAAAGAAATACGATTGGTCGTTGGAACAGAAAACAATTTTTCACGCCTACGACATAATTTCCTAAGTTGATCAATTGAAACCTCATTTACGTACAATAATTCCTAACGAATGTCCATTTTCAGATTATTAAGCAATATGCTTAATACTATTTGATCACTCAAAGGATTGCTCATTTTATCGCACAAGCGGAGTATATCGTTATACATTGCGTCAAAATTTCCATTGGTTTTCATTTTCGCGCTCGGATTTTTTTTATTAATTCATCATCAGAATGTCTATCGCCCAATTCAACTCTTGCTGCATTACATAAATTTTCCCAATTCAGTTGCGGCGTCCTATGATGGTAACGCCAATACCACTCTGCAGCTCTATCCACAAAAAGTAAGTGAGAGTGGGCGACCAAAACATCGAGGTTACCAGAAAAGGATAAATTATTTAAAACACCAATTCGATAAATAAATTCATTAATATCAAGACCGCCTGGCTTTCCGCTTTTTTTTTTTTTTTTTTTATTATAAGTTAGGCATGTTTAGTGTTAATCATAATAAATTATTAATTAACGTCTCTGAATATCCGAAGATACCATGCCAACTAGGAAGTGTGGTTAAGTTTGAATAAATTAAGTTTCTTTTAGAAATTTATGGACGTTAACTTTAAAACTTTGAGGATTAAAGCTATCAGGAAAAACCCATGAAGGTAAGGCGTTCCAGAGATGAGAGACTCTGTTGAAAAAATCACGCTGAAAGGCAACAGTTCTGCACCTTTTTATATGAACCGTAAAAGGATGGGCTATAACATTTGCTCTGGTGTTACGCAATGGAATTGCTAGTTCAGGTAAAATTGATTTAATCTCTTCAGAAGTTCGTTCATCCATAATGTATTTGTAGAAAATTGTCAAATCCGCAACATTTCGTCTGTGCTGTAAAGAATCAAGCTCATCAGTAAGAGTTGAGTTGCCAATCAGTTTAACAGCTCTGCGCTGAACAGAATCAAGGCACTTCAAACTACCATAATAAGCTCCACCCTATATGTGAGAACAGTACTCCATGCAGGGACGTATAAATGATTTGTAAATTAAAAAAAGCTGTTCGCTATTAAAAAACTTACGACATCGTCCCAAAAAGCCCAATTTTTGAACAGCGTTCTTAGCTAGGTTAAAAATATGAGAATTCCATTTCAAATTATTTTCAACTTCTACTCCTAAAAGCCTAACAGATCCTTTGTCTACAAGATCTTTATAGTCGAACTTCAATGGAAACGGATTAGGTGTGGATAATCTAGAAAAATAACAAGCCTGTGTTTTGCTCGTATTGAATTCAACACTATTAGCGAGCCCCCAATCCAAAATAGTTTTAAGGTCATGGTTTAAAGAATCTATTAAATTTGATCTACAGTTGTTAAGCGCTAACTGTGAATATAATTTAGGGTTCTCATGAGACGCATGAAGAGTGCTATCATCAGCAAAACTATGGATAGGACTAATCGTTGAATCCAACAAATCATTAATATAAATAAGAAAAAGAGTTGGTGACAAAGCAGAACCCTGAGGAACTCCTGCATTAGTTGAAAAGACATCCGATGAAATACCATCAACATTGACCCGAAATTTCCGCTCGGAAATAAAACTTTGTATCCAAGATATAAGTTGCTCATCCAAACCATTACATCAACCATTACATCAAGAGCAATACCGAAAGTCTCACCATGATTTTCAAGCGATTTGTTCCATATATGAGTGACAAAGGAAAGTAAATCTCCCGTCGCTCTTCCTTTTCGAAACCCGTATTGTCTTTCATTAAGTAGTTTGGATAGAGTCTTCCAGAGTCAGAAGCTCATTATATTAAAATTAATATATTTTTCAAAAATTTTAGAAACAACCGATAAAATTGAAATGGGTCTGTAATTTTTTGGATCAGTCTTACTACCCTTTTTTGGAACTGGTTGTACGCTTGCAATTTTCCATATTTCAGGAAAAACTCCTTTCTTATATGACAAATAAAAGATTTTAGTGAGGATTGGTGCTAACTCCCTAGCAAAGGTTTTCAGAATAATTGGGGGAATACGATCTGGTCCAGATGCCTTGTTAGTATTAATTTGTAAAAGCATTTTCCGAACAATGTTTTTACGAAAAATTATGGGCATCATGTTGTGCGAAACTCTAGGAATTGACTTAGGTAAGAAATTGGGTTCGTTTAGTGTAGAATTTCTAGAGAAATAAATTCCCAGAAGGTTAGCTTTTTCTTTTGGGTCTATTACCGGCACATCTCCATCAATTAGGGGAGGTAGAGAAGACTTACAAAAATTACCATGGACATCCTTAACCGTTTTATAGAAATTTCGTGAACCAGTTGGATGTTCAACAAACTTAGACGCTTTTTTCCTATTAAAAAGATTTTTTTCTGCATCTATTAGTTTTCTACATATATTTCTCTCAATTCGGTACTGTTTAAGGTTTTCATCAGTTTTGTTTTGATTAAACTTTTGAAATGCACTTTTCTTAATTTTAATTGCCGTTTTGCATTTTTTGGAAAACCATAGATCAGTCTTAGGAACGGTTAATCTATTGGGAATAAATTTTCGCATACCCTCAAGAATAGGCTTCGAAAAATTTAACGCAGCTATGTTAGGGTCTTGACCGGTAAGACAATTACGTTTCCAGGAAAATTGTTTAAAAAAAAATCTCTAAGACCCTGCCAATTCGCAGCTTTATAGTCCCAAACAAGACGATGATTTGCTTTAAATTGTTTTGGAGTTTTTAAATTTAACTGTGTAGAGATCATATTATGATCTGAACCACCTAAAGGTTCTGATACTTTAAATTGTACCAGGTAAGGATCATTTGTTAAAAACAAATCAAGTAAGTGACTATTTTGTCCCGGAATATCAGGTACTCTGGTAGGCTGATCTATAATCTGTGTGTAATTATGGTAAAGAGCAAATAGTTCAGCCTGTTTACCTAGCTCATCAGTAGTGGAACTGTGTATGAGCCATTCTTTATTGTGGACATTGAAGTCACCAAGAACTACAAATTTGGCATTAGGATACTCAGACAACCTATCTATTTTTTCAGATAGGTCATGAAAAAGGTTGATGTTCTCCGGTGAATTAGGGGAACGATACAGACCAAATACAAACAACGTTTGATTTGAGCAGCAAATCTTAAGGGAAACCATATTGTGGTATTTTGAATTTAATTCAAAATTTTTAATTCTTACGTATGGAATGGTGTTTCTAATATACACACAAACACCATGCTTAAAATAAAAAGAGGATTCTAGTTCATATTGAGGACAAAGGTATTTATTACGATCAAGAGTAACAGCTCGGTCACTAATAATCCGCTAAACGTAAAATGCCAATTCTTAATTGTATTGGAATTCTTTTCATATAGTTCGCTCCATTTCGGGTTGCTATCGAATTGGCGAATAGAGAAGGGTGGAGATAGAGGAGACTCTTGAGTCCGAGACCGTTGTTGTTGTGATACAAACTTATCGTTTCGCGGGATGAAGTTATCTGAAACTCGCATCATTTTTTTCAATGTTTGGTGAAGTTGTTCTTCTGTATTTAATTGCTGAGGCGGATCCACAACCGTTGAACTGAAATTAGTCTGTCTAGGTGCATTACGTAAAGATGAACTAGGAGCTGATGCTTCACCTTCGTATAAACGCCTTTCTGCTGTTTTTGACCGCGTCAGAGGTTTAGAAATCGCACCAGTAGGAGCAAATCTCGACAATCTCGACTGTAACAACAAATTATCCAACTTCACTTTCTGCTGGCAGTTGGGACACGTTTGATTTAATTTTACCCATCCTGTCACGCAAGACTCATGGAAAATATGTCGACAAGGAGTAATCGAAATCGTTTGAGTCTATTGTCTTGACAGATGGAACAAATTCCGGACTTCTCGTTCTGCATTATTAAAGTAGTTAGATTATAATTATAAATGAGAATGTGAAAAAAAAAATTAGTATACTATGGCTATTGTAGACGGTGGAAAATTTTTAATGGGGCTTGTACTCATACAAAACCGTATAAGAGTGTTGAAATAACACCGGAACTTTATTTAGGGACAAAAGTTCCACAATTTCCGAACATTTAAACGCAAAAAATTCAAGTCAAGTTCTAACTCGACAATTTATCTTACAACTATATTGGGAAATTTAAAAAAAAAACTTGTATAATACGACTATTGTAGACGAAGGAAAATTTTTAATAATGGTTTGTACTCAATACAAAACCTTAAATGTGTGTGTGTGTGACAACACTGGAACTTTTATTTAGGGAAAAAAGTTCCACAATTCCCGAACGTAAAACACAAAAAAATTACGAAATCAACAAACAAATTCAATGCAAAAAAAAGAATGGTGTTTGATAAATTTTTACATTTAATTGAAAAATATGGAGGGGTTGAAATCTCACAGCTCTGAGATATCAAGACTTCGGTCTGGGTTAAGGATTTTAATATAGTTTTCGGCAAAAAACTTTTATGAGGACATGGTTTTTAGTTTTGGGCAGCGATGTATATCAAACACAACTCTTTGTCAAAGCACAAACATTTTCTTATCTCTGTTTAGATATGTATTACAAAACTAACACGAAACATCAATACGTTGCCGGAAAATTATAACAGATCATAAATTAATATAATTTAGTGAAAAGATGAAACACTCAGCAAACTACTCATAAACCTCTCCATTTAGCGTTTCGAGAAAATATTAATCACAAATTCGTATTTCTTTCACAACTCCAAAAATATTTTAAAAATTAAATAAAATCAAACTTTTTTCATAATTCTAAATATATTCCAAAAATTATTACAAAATCAAAAATTGAAACTTTTTTCAAAATTCCAAAATAATAAAATCAAATATAAGAACTGAATTTAAAAAATTATGGTGCAAATTATGAAACTTTTTGCAATCCATACAATTTTAGAGCGATCTAGTTTCGAACCAATGAGAAAATTTTTAAACTTTAAAAAAGTTTATCATTCTCATCAGGGCTAGCCGACTAGATAAACTCTACCAAAAAATGTAAACGCTAATGTATATAAACTAAAAATTAGGTTACAATAAAATCAAAAATTATAAATTTTTCAAATATCTAAAAATATTCCAAGAATTCTAAAAAAATCAAAAATCAAAACTTTTTCCAAAATTCTAAAAATATTGCAAAATTTATTTCAAAATCAAAAATACAAATTTTTTTCAAAATTCCAAAAATATTTCAAAAACTATAACAAATTCAAAAATTTCCATGTCCAATTTCATTTTCAATTACATTTACGTCATAAAAACAGCTATATTTTTTTTGACACACTTGACAACTTTTGACACACTTGACAACTTTTTTTGACAAACTTATATTGCCATAATTCTCAATAATAATAATAAAATTTCATTTGAAACAAATAATTAATTTTATTTTTTTGCCGAAAAATTGGGTAAAAAAATAAATAAAAATCTTTCTTTTGACACACTTGACAACATTTTTTTGACAAACTTATAATGCCATAATTCTAAATAATAATAATAAAATTTCATTTCAAAGAAAATTTTAATTTAATTTTTTTCCAACAAATTGGTTAAAAAAATAAACAAAAATCTTTCTTTTGACACACTTGACAACATTTTTTTGACAAACCTATAATGCCATAATTCTAAATAATAATAATAAAATTTCATCTCAAAGAAAATTTTAATTCAATTTTATTCCAACAAATTGGGTAAAAAAATAAACAAAAATCTTTCTTTTGACACACTTGACAACATTTTTTTGACAAACTTATAACGCAATAATCTAGATTTTTGTCTCACGTACCAATCCCGACCATCAAAATTTCTCCAAATTCAATGTTCCTACTCGTAATCACTTTAAATGAACGTAAGCAAAAAATATGCAAATTTCCTTGTTTTGACACACTTGACGATTTTTTTGATACACTTCCGGTACAGTTATCAAACACATCGTCCTTTCGGCTCTAGTCATTGATTAAACCTATTTTTAGCAAAAAAAATTTTGAAATCCGTCCAGCGGTTTTCTAGATTTCGTCGGTTGTGACGGCCGGACGGTCAGACACACATTTTTTTTTTTGCTTTCTTAAAATCAGTAGGTCCTAAAACGTCGAGAAATGCCAAAAAAAGTGGGGGTAAGAATTTCACTTTGAGCTCATGAATGTAATACTTAGGTCTTTCAGACCGAAGTAATTCCTAAGGTAAAAGAAATTTTCGTTTTGTATCTTTCTAAGTGGTAGTTTATGTTTTCAAATTTAATTATTTATTTGCTTTGAAAAATTCAATTATTTATTTGGTTTTAAATATTTTCAAATTTTATTTATAATTTATAAATTTATTTAAGTTTTTTTTTTTGCAGTTTAATTATATATTTGATTTCTAACTGATTAATTTTTTAAAATTTATTTATGTTTTTGAATTTAATTATATATTTCTTTTCAAAATGATTAATTATATAAAAAATTTCAAGTTATTTAATTTTAACTATTCAAATATATGTATTATTAAAATTTTATTTATCTGTGAGTTTGGATGTGAAGATGACCATCGCCCCATCACTGCAATCCGGGGCGTCGGAAAGGAAATCAACAAGAACAAAATTGAAATAGACTACGTTACTGGCAATTTTGGAGGGTAGACTGGTAGTATTCCAAGTCGGGAAAGAACTCAGATGTGGTCAAACTATGGCTTAATAGCCAAGGTACAGCATTTTCCACTAACTCTGATTCTGTTCCGACCAGAGCACACCCAGCTAACCTGTGGTGAAAAATTAGAAAATTAGACCGGTTGGATGTGTTGCTCGGCTAGTAATGAGACAAAAGCTGGTCACATCGTTGAAGGAGTAAATCAATCCATAATCATTACACCCTAATGATTGTCCAGTATTTTTCAACACCCCGATCAACACCTCTAATAAAATTAAATGTCGAGAAAACGATGAATATACTATTTATAAATGTAAATGGTGAAGAACGCCGACCAGTTTGAGAACCCAATGTGAATGAATCATTCTTAATGGTCTGAGCGTGGCTTACTACCTACTATGTCGCAGCATTTTCCACTCCAGGTATGCTACACCCCACCTGACCTTCCCTTTGAAGACAAAGTCCAACACCACAACTGGGGTGCGCGGGAACGTAAACCCCGTTGGAATGTCACCTCCTAGAGCTGACCATTCCACCTCTGCGCGTATAAATTAATACCAAAAGTAGAAAAGACCCGTCCTCAATTTTCCCCAATATAGTTTATCACTTAGTTATCCTCAATAGTAGACTTTACAAAAGCTATGAAAACATGCAACAAACGATATCATGCAAGAATTAAAATAATATAAAGTGTAAAAGTGAAACCAGTGCAACATAGAAAATATTGCAGCAATCAACAATGCAATTCTGATATAAAAAACAAGAGAATTTATGCAACATAAAAACTAATGCAACAATCATGCGATGTATAAACTCATGCAACATGTAACCATGCATAACTGACACAACATATAACCTCATGCAGCACATTGTCTATTGTAGGCAGTGTTGTGCAAATTCTTTACAAAAAGTAATTTACGTAATACTTTATATGTAAAGAATTCATTCTTTACATGTCCAAAAATCATTGTAAAGAATGTATAGAATGAAAATAATGCAAAAAAAACTAAAAAGATGTGCCAATTTTCTCATTATATTAATACATAATTTAAAATGAAACTCAAACTCCTAAATAATCATAGTTTTTAAGTCAGTCTTTAATTATATTTATAATTTGAATACTGATTTTTACAGCTCCGTTAAGGATACATACAAATACAAATTTTAATTGAGAAGAATTACAAATTTCGGTCTCTATAAAATATTTTCCCGCTTTAACCATAGAAAAAGCTAGGATTGGAAATCATAAATTATGTATTAAAATTTAAAACTTATTACAATAAAATTAACAATTTAACTACAATAACATCAATTTGTTGAATACGACACATATAACAAGCTTGATTTACAATAGCAATTATTTTCAGTATACAAATTATCAAAGACAGGCTTTACCTGTCAATTGATAAAATGAAGAATGTCCGAACCCAAGTTTTCAACCATTCAACTTTAGAATTTAGATTAAAGAAAATGTTTGTTGAGATGTCACATACATATAAGTATTCAAAAATAAATGTTTTTTTAAAAATTTTAGTTGTACAAACAAATGATTGATTTCACAAATTCGATATTTCTGGTATCGTGAAATTGTTTATTTATATTCTAACAAGTTTGAGATTAAATTTAAAATTTTTGTTTTAGTATTATTTATTTTTAGCAAGTTTTGGTTTGAGTTGATACTAAAAATAAATATTAAAATTAATCTTTTCAATTCAAAATTTGTATTACCATTGTTGGAATTGGGCACAAGTTTTGTCTTCTTAAAGGAGCTGTAAAAATCACTTGGAAGTAAAATTCTTTACATTTATTAATCATTCTTTACATTCTTTACGTAAAAAACTATTCTTTACTAATTCTTACATAAAAATGTAAAGAATTATTCTTTACATAAAAATGCACAACTCTGATTATAGGATACTATTCATTAAGGAAAACAAAAGACGAATTCCCTATAACATCCCTAACTTGGGAGATACTCTTCTTCAGGTCCCTGTTTCGGCGCCATATCTTTTAACGTATTCTTTTTGGTAGGAATTACCGAAAGTTGAACACAGGGTACTTCTATCATCACGAGATTTAAAGTCTCACTATCAGGGTTCATATTAGTGTTCATTACTTACAAAGATTATTACATTTTGAGTACCCATATAACAAAACAAAAGGGAATTAAATTGATTTTTCACTCTATAGCAAACTTACGATCGCCCAGAAATAGAGCGAAAAAAGGAGATAGGTCATCTTCACTACCAAACTACACCGTTTAATGCCTCATCATATTAGAAATAAAATTATTTAAATAATAAAAATACAAGATTTTCATTTAATAGCATTAATCAAAAAAAATATATTGTCACAAAATTTTACTTTAATAAAATAAATTAAGTAAAAAAAAGAAACTCCCAACGAATTCAATTTGTTTGACCATAGATGATGGGTTGGTAAAATCAATCACGAGCTGCATAAATTTCCCAATTTTTTTGATAATTTTTCTTCCAGTAGTCTTTTTCTTAAATATTCTTCATCCGTTTAAGGTACAAAATCAAAATCTATTTTCCAAGTAATTCTTTCCTTAAGGCTGTTTTACACGGACCAATTTTTTGTCCAGAAAAGTATTCATTTTTGTATCCAGTCAAAAATGGACATTTTAAGCAATAAATGAAGCTAGCTCTAATTTATTTTCAGTTTCATATTCATTTTATGCGCAGTATCCGTCTGCGCAGCTGTAGCCCAATGAAAAATGGACATACATCCAGTTTCTGAGCAAAAAATAGAGCATGCTCTATTTTTTCTTCATTTTTACAACAGTTTATGCGCAGTGAGTGTACTATATCCATTCATGTCTGCGCAGCTGTCAGTTCTAGTGACGATTTATTACGATTTATTATTTATTTTATTTTTTAAAATAAATTTAATAATTTTTTGCTTTAACAACTTTTTTATAATATTTTGTTACATGTTTCAACCATAAATGGTCATTCTCAAACATTTGAAAATATTATGAATCAAATAAAAACATTTTTCATTCAACAAAATTTTTGTTTGATAAAAAAAGCATACTACAGAAAATTTTAATTGAAATAGGTCATCTAAAAATAATAATAAAGTTTATAATTTTCAAAAATTATTTGAACAATGTTCATCCCTATATAAAATTTACTCTTGAAATTGAAGATAATAATCAAATAAATTTTTTGGATTTAACAATTTTGAAAAACAATAATAATTTTGAATATAAAATTTACCGGAAACCTACAACTTCTAGCATTACTATAAATAAAACATCACATCACCCACATTCACAAAAAACAGCAACATTTAACTCACTAATTCATCGCATGCTAAATATTCCAATGAATATTCTAAGTTTTCAAGAAGAACTAAACACTATAAAATTTATTGCTTTAGATAATGGATATGACTCTAAATTTATTGATAAATTACTTTCAAGGAAAATAAACAAATTAAATAATCCAAATATTAACAATGAGAATAATATAAAATATGTATCAATGGAATACACAAATATCTTACCAAATATTTTACGAAACCATTTTAAAAAATATAGATATAAAATATCCTTCCGCACAAACAATAATTTATATAAAATGTTTAAACCAAAATTAAATGTTAAATTAGAATATTGTTCAGGAGTATATAAAATTAAATGTGATTCATGTGGAAAGTTTTACATCGGGAAAACCGGCAGATGTTTCAAAGATAGATTCAAAGAGCTTCTTCCAATGAAGAAAAATAAACAAAATCTAAAGTCTATTTTTGCAAACCATTTAGTTGATAACAATCATAATTATACCAGTTTTGAACAAAATTTGAAGGCTTTACATTTATGTAATCAAGGTGTTTTAATGGACTCTCTTGAAGAATTTGAAATTTACAAAGGGTTCAAAACACAACCAAATTTAATTTTAAATGACAAACTTTCTTTTAATTCAAATATTTTATACAATTCTGTTTTGGAATAATTCAATTAAAATTTCTGTTAAAAATCATATTTCATTCATAAAATTAAAATAGCAAGCTTCTAAAATTTGTTTATAAAAAATAATTTTTATTCAAGTTATTTCAATTAAAATTTTCTGTAGTATGCTTTTTTTATCAAACAAAAATTTTGTTGAATGAAAAATGTTTTTATTTGATTCATAATATTTTCAAATGTTTGAGAATGACCATTTATGGTTGAAACATGTAACAAAATATTATAAAATAGTTGTTAAAGCAAAAAATTATTAAATTTATTTTAAATTAATTTAAACAACTGGAAACCAAACCATCATTATTTTAAGTTAATTAACTAATTTAAAATTTTTTTAAATATTTATTTTATCTTCGTAGAATCTATTTTACCTTCGTAGAATCAAACAAAACAAAACAGTTCTTGTAACCTACATAAACACAAAGGTTATGTTGTCAACATTGTCAAATAGGCGCATGCGCGAAGTCAGTTTAAACTGGTTGTGTGTAAAACAGAGAAAAAACTGAATAGAAAAATGTTAATAAAAATGTCCACTTTTGACTGGATACAAAAATGAATACTTTTCTGGACAAAAAACTTGTCCGTGTAAAACAGCCTTTAGTTTGGCTTAAATTTTGTGACGAAATCATACATTAGCAAATAAATAATGTGTGCTTCAACTTGATATATTAACAACACATACGATCAACATTTGATATTAACAGCACCATGATCAATATTTCCTTTAATTCATTAATTAATTTTAAAGCCATAAAAGTTTATGTTTTAGTTTTATCCTAATATTTGTTCTTTTTTTTATTTTAACTTCAGAAACATTATATAAATTTTATTTAGTATACATATATTTAACTAAACTGTACATAATTTTTTTTTTACGTTTTTATTTCATACAAAATACTTTTAGCGTGATGGCTTTATAATCACATAAATTCTTTAAGCACAAAGTGTGGCCATCATTATTTTTCTTTTATGTATTTAAATTAAATTTTGTTTTGCTTGTCAAAATACACTATGATTCACTGGTTCCAAAAAAAAATTACAATTTTCCAAATTATCACCATGAAGATGACACAAACACGTGAATACATTATATGCATAATATAAAATTTATTTGGCTGGAACCTAAGGCACGCTTGCTAACTTACTAAAAGTTAGAAGCTCCGAAATAGCAAGAGCTATTAATAGCTAGCAAGAGCTAGTAAGAGCTAGTGTTGGAGGAAAACCATCTCCTATATTTAATTTTTGCCGGAAAACCGCAAAAATAAATCAAAATTTTATCAAAATTAAATTAAATAAAGAATCCCAATTTACTTTGCAGTTTATCGGTAATGTTTATTTAATTAATAGATGGCAATGATATTTCATCTTTATTGCAATCAGCTGTTTTGAATTTAAAAATACAAGCATAACAAAATCAAGATTTTAATTTGTTTATATACATAAAAAAATAAGTAATTCAAATGTAATATATATAAATTTGATCCAAGACCATTTCTTTTCTGCATTTACAACATGTACCGTAACGGTCAATTAAAAATCAATAAATTTGATTCACATCTTAATAGGTTTATATATTTATTAATCGAATATTAATCATTTTAACATATCGGTGATAAAGAATTTTGAAATAGAATCATTAGTATAAGAAAACTATTCTATTTCTTGTTGTTGAACAGATAAATGTCGCCAACTTGGAATATTGAACTAATTCGATAGAGAATGGTTTTGAGGAACCGCATGCGAACGTCACAGAGATATCACATACCACTGGCAATAACAGTGAGATATCACTAACCAAGGTGACATCCTAGGGGTGGTGGCGGATGAACTGTATTCAGTCAACGGTAGCACCCTCAATCTTAGCTGTGACATATAATCCTTGATGATAAGACGCTATTGCTTCCTTGAAGAAACGAGCCTTCATATAACTATGTGTGGGTTTTAATCTTCAAGAAAGACAGAGAGTCACAGGATCAAGGAATATGCAACCGGCTGGATTATTGGCAACCACAGTTTTGTTTTGTTTCAGCAAATTTTTGTAAAAATTTGCTATTTACTTTTTAAGTTACTTTTATTTTCTCTATTCTTTCATAAAATATTGGCCTATGTCATATTTTGTCAATGAAAGGATTTTTTGGTTAGTTATCCATTCTTTAACCAAAAATATAAAAAAACAAAAGAAGAAAGATTTACGTCCATCAACATCTTTGAATGTATGATGTTGTGGGACCTTGGTCTTAAAAGGTTTTTATGTGTTATTGTGACACATATTGTAATTCCTATTACACAGCACATTTTATTAAAAAAAAAAAAAAACTTAATCCTCGTGAAGAATTGCCATCATTCTCAAATCATACAAGAATCTACTATTCCCCTTTATTCCACAGCTTGCTTTAGACATGATGTAATTCTATGTAATGATATAATCACATTTTTTCAAATTGTGTAAAAAAAATGTTATAACGACAATGTAGCGTTTTGGTGTGGACGCTCCTTAAGATCGTTTCTTATCTTTAACTTGGTAAAATGATAAAGTGAGCATTTTTGCAGTTGTCATGAAATCAAAACAGATAGAAAAAATAAATTTAATCTTCAAGAACAAATAGATAAAAAAAAGTTAAGTTATTTTATAAGTTTTATATCACCCTTGAATAAAAATAGCTAACATCCATACCATACCAACCAATATCTCGTTTATATTGATTTCCATATTTTTTAAATGTTGTTTTATAATTTATTTTTTCCGGAATAATCTTATTAAAATACCTTAAACAGAAAGCAAACATCAAAACCTAACATTAAAATTTTCTGTTTGTCAATTTACTTTAATTCTTTTATTAAACGTTTAGTTAGTAAGAGAATTCAATTTATATAAGAAAAACAAATTATTTCTTTTCTTTATCAAATTTTATTACATTTCTATTTTGCGTTTTGTGAAGTAAAAGTAACGCAAAGTATACCCTCGGGTAAAATGTTTATAATTAGATGTACGCTTAGTAGTAGTATTCGTTTTTTATTCTGTTGTTGTTCTGATGCAAACTAAATTAATTTTATTTAAATTTTGGATAAGTTGGAGGTGGAATATAAATTAAGAGAAATTTAAAAGACTAAATTTTATTGAATAGTAAGATAATTCCGAGCATTATGTTAATAACATTATGTATACCACTTGTATACGCAAAATAACTTTAGAAGTTAATTAATAAAAAAACACGAAGTTAATTTTTAGGTACTCAATATATATTTCGGTTTCTTAGTCCATCTTCGGGAGTATTCCTGAAGATGGTCTAACAAAACAAAATATATATTGTGTATCCAAAAATAAACTTTGTGGTTTTTTATTAATTAACTTCTAAAGTTATTCTGCGTAAAGCAACAAGTGGTGTACATAATGTTATTTAAATACTTACGCCAAGTACCAACGGCAAACAGTGTAAATTACATTATGTTAATTTTGAAAACATTAACCTAACAGGTTTTTGAAAGTAAAAACAAGTATCTTTGTCATGTTATAATATATTCCTAAGATACATTTATTAAATATGCAAATAATTAAAATTTCCGTAAAATAATTAATGATATTTTTGGCGTTTATTCACATAATGTATTCTTGTTTCTCTTTCTTTAAAAATAAACAAAAAGAAAATAATTTAATTTGGTTTAGTTCGTCAAATATATTATCCCATCCTTTTTCTATGGAGATAAAATTGTGAAAATTTAATGAGATACAATAAAAATGCTTTGTTATATAATGAAATTAAGGAAACTCCCACAGAATTAATTAGTACGCATTAGTATTCGAGCTTCCTAAACAAAGGTTAAGAAAAAATATAACACATTCAAAATCCTGAATATTTATTTGTACGTTTATGTTAAATCAACTGGGAAACCAATACTTCAAGTGTTTGAATTGTATTGGATAAGAGCAAAATAGTAGATTCTTGTATGAGCTTAGAATGAAGGCAATTCTTCACGAGGATGAAGTTTCCCGAACCGAGCATAGCGAGTGAAGGGAATCATCCGAGTGAAGAATTGCCATCATCCTAAGCGAATAGAAGATGCTATTTTATCCACGACTGCAAAATATTTCCTATAATTTGCAGTTTTCTGCTAAATTTTATAAACCATAGTAATGAATATTTACTAATACATATATACAAAATGAAATACATCAAAACATCATAGAAAAACATTTTCGGTAAGAGGAGAACCCATTGCTAAGCCGTTATTTTGTATAAAATACTCGTTGTTGTATTCAAAGTAATTTTGCATTAAGGGGCCAATACACCTGCAAGCATGCTTTAACAGCACAGTTGTCAACCGTGCTTGTGTACTAATGAAACAAGCATTTTGATAGTGTATGGGAGTGATTGACGGCTTGTTCAATCTGTCAAAAATGTTTGACGAAATATCAAACATGTTTGATTTTTCACTGCAAGCATCAGTTTGCACAAGCATGTTTGCGCGTGTGTGTATATTTGTGATTGTCAACTTGTTTTATTTTGTGACATTTATATTTAAAATTTATGTTTGACATTTATATTTAAAACAAAAATGGCGGGTCTTACCGGTAATATAAAATTTATGACCGAATTTATTGAATTGTATAGAGATTGCCCTTGTTTATGGAGAATAAAAAGCGCCGAATATAAAGAACAAATTACAGACGGGAACTGAAAAAGGTAATCAAATTGAAATATATGAATTTTACTATAGTATATTATATTTAAGGTTATTGATAGTAAACGAAGTGGGGCAGGGGCGGAAGATATTTACATCCCAACATTGTGGTACTTTAATGAGCTAAACTTCCTTAAAGACCATAAACTACCCAGTCCATCGGTAACAACAATGGGAAATGAAATAGACGAAGGAGGGAAAGAAACAGACTCTGTAAGTATATATTTTAGATATCGGGTGGTCGTGGTAGTTGTGGCGGGACTGTGGTAAAAACCGGTGGCTGTCAAAAACACGTTGGATCTTGATGAAACTTTGGTAAACGATCCAGGTTTGTTGATGAGATTTTAAAAAAGAGGCAAATATAAATATAGGAAAGTATAAAATTAATCAAAATTCTAAAAAGGAAATTTCCAATTAAAATCTTTTTATACCCATATAGAATCCTAGCCAGTAGAATCCTTTTCATTCCGGTAGTACAATAGTGGTAGTACAACAAACCTGAAAGGAGTACAGGAAATCTAAGGAGCACAATATCTCTTAAAGGAGTATACTGTACTCCCGAAATGAGTATATTGTACTCCCGAAATGAGTACATCTGGTCACCTGATAATGATTAATAAACTACTTTAGATTAAATCAATGAAGGATTTATTAATAAAAATTGATTAAAGATTTTCGGATTTAATTTTATTGTTTAAGCTTCGATCATGGTGTCTTGCCAAGAAATTGCTCCTGCGTTATTAAAATATTCACAGAAGCGATCACGAATTAATTTGGCAGACGATGCTGAATTTCGGAGTGTTGAAGGCTCCAACCCAGAAAGCTGTGTTTCTGGCAAATTTTCACCGTCTATCCTTTGCTCCATATATCCACCCTTCTTTTTTCGTAAGTGGTTATGCAAGTGGCAGCATGTCATAACTATTTTTACAACCTTTTCTGGTTGAAGTTTAATCGTTGTTAACAAAATTCGGAATCGACTTGCCAGTATTCCGAACACGTTTTCAACAATACGTTGAGCCCGAGATAATCTATAGTTATAAATTCTTTCCTCCTTTGTTAAGTGGCGGTGTGGCTAAGGTTTCATTAGATTATCCGAAAGTGGAAGTGCGCCGTCTGCAACAAAAACGTATGGCATTGTTAAACCGCTATTCCCAACTATTTCCGGTGCAGGAATATTTAGTTCTTTTTTATTAGTTTTTGTCCGAAAACAGTGTTTGCGAACACTCCACCATCGGAAACTCTTCCGTTAGCGCCAACATCACCATTATAAACTCGTAATTTGCATTGACAACAGCCATAAGAACAATACTGAAGGTGTGTTTATAGCTAAAATAAAAAGAACCCGTCCCGTATGGTTTGCATATTTCAATGTGCTTCCCGTCTATAGCACCAATACAGTGCGCGAAGTTCCCCTTCTGCTCAAACATATCGGCAACCTCTTTCCACTCCTCTTCGGTCTTTGGAATCTGTAATAAAAATAAATACTATTTTGCAAATAAATAAATGAATAAATATTGATTAATAATTTTTAATTTATGTCAGATAAGCTTTGTGGAAAACACCACCTTAACCATAAATCCAACCACGCCCACTATAAAAAGAAAGAAGAACAATCAGGACATCTTAGAAGAAAAAAAAAATTAAACTAATGGAGGAAGCTGTAAATAGAATGTCGCACGTCAATGAAAGTGAAGTGTTAGCCAAAGCCTGGGCTTTACAATATAGCAAATTGTAACTGGACCAGCAAGATTTTGCTCGTAAGGGAATACACGACATTCTATTTGAAGGTAGTATGGGCACACTCCATCGGAACAGCTTCAAAATAAATGTTCCAAGCCGAAGCTCAACACCTTCAACTCAATCATTTTTAACATATGCCACACTCCAATATACCAATATACTGACGACAGTACAGTCAATGAATGTATGGGTTATGAAGATGAAGAGTTGTAATAATGAAATTAATTATGAAGATGAAGTGCTGTAATAATTTTAGTTAAAATGTATCTTATGAAATTAATGTATTGTTTATGAAGATGAAGAGTTGTTATTATTTTAGTTAAAATGTATTTTGTAAAATGAATTTATGAAGATGAAGAGTTGTTATAAATTATTTTAGTTAAAATGTATTTTGTATCTTTTTTACAAACCTTTATAACTCCTCGTAGCACTGATACCAAAGCATCACACGTCTCTATAATTATTTTGCCAAGACATTGCGGAGATATGGCAGTGTTAAATTTTAAATCTTCAAAACTTTGACCTGTTGCAAGGAATCTTAGCGTACTTGATAATCTTTCGGCTGGAGATATTGCAGTTCTTAATATAGTATCTTGCTTCACTATAATCGGTGTTACCATTTGTAAAAGTTCTGAAAATGCTTCGTAATCCATACGCATGAAATTTTTATAATCTCCAGGCGATGATAACTGCAACTCTTTCACAAGGTTTTGATTGGAAAGTTTGGGTCGAAATATTGCAAGCATTGAAATATTGAAATATTGCAAGCATGCTTGAGAGATAATGCTTGATTTATATCCACTCACTATACAAGCTTTTTTGCAGCTATACAAGCACGTTTGACAGCTGTGATGTTCAAGCATGCTTGCAGGTGAATTGGGCCCTTTAAATTTGCATGCAACATTTTCTGTGCGTAAGTCAATACTTTTTAATAAATGTGTAAACTAAAAATTTTCAGTAGGTTATCGAGTGAACTTTTTCAACAATCTACATAATAAAACAATATTTATAATACAATAATAAATCATTTATTGATATTTATCGTAACGTTGAAACAATTCGTTAAATTAATGCCTGGAATTGAATTTATATCAAATACATTACTTTAGTTATTCGATATTGAATTTATATCGAATTTATTATTCTGGACACTACTGTTTTCACCAGTTGTATTTATTAAAATTGAATCAGCAATTTTTTTAGCTGGTCATTTTTGTTCCGTATCGAATCATCGATGTACCCTTCGGCAACTAGTGTGGACTTCCATCCACCATGTCTTTTTAGGGTTGTTATATCCCAGCATCAACTAATATTGTTGCGGAAGATCTGCGAAATGTGTGTCCAGAATATTGTTCTGGATCGGGTAGTTCCAAAAAAAAAGCAATTTCTTTGCCTATTTTGTTAAACTTATTAATCCCAATTCTTTGTATAGTGCATTTACCATTTTGGTAGTTTAAAAATAGTACTTCACTGTTACTATGCGACTTAGATGGCCGTTTAATGAAGTTATTTTTACAAATTTTGAAAACTCTCCAGTGACTGTAAATCTTCTAGTAATTTTTGTCTTGGTTTCTGGTACATTTATCAGAAAAGCTGACCCAAGATCTTGTAAATCACAAGTTTTCATTGTGTACATTTCATTATACCGACAAGCACCCATTACTCCCAATATTAAAGTAATCTAAAAAATAAATAAATCGTTGTTTGTATATAATTTTTACAAAATATATATAGATAGTGTTTACCTTTGTTGCCAGGTATCTATCATCAGGTGCGTTAGTAAGGAAAACATTTATATTTTCTAAAACGAATCTGCTTTTTTTGCACTTTTCCATTATAAAAAAAATTTGTATATCGTTGTGCATACTTTTCTGGATTTTTCCGGCAATAAATTTAAAGAACTAATTTCTGCTGCTTTTTTAATTTCTGGTGGTGTTAAATTAATAACATTGTGACTTCGAGAATTCATTTTCGATACTTTTTTAACAACGTTTTAATTTAAATTTGAATTGACAAATGAATATATACGCTCGTACAATGTTGTTTCGTATAAATTTAAAACAAATGAATATAAACATTTTATTGCGGTGCATGCACAATGATAAAACTTTTACTCATGAAATTTAAGTTTGTATGAAATAATTTTGAGAAAAAAAAAATTTATTTTTGAAATACTTTTAACTCATCTTAATTTTTGCCTTATAAATTTCATTTCATTTCAAACATAACATTTTAAAGCATTGTTCTACTATTAAAAATTAATAACAAAAAATTGCCCAATTCTCATGATTAAAAGTTTTTTCATTGTGAATGCACGGTTAAACTTTATTATACGTTATGTATAACTGTTTTTTCCTATACAATTAAAGAAAAATTATGTATGTTATTGAATGAAATTTATTGATTTTGCTAGGAAGAAAACTTAACGAACTATGGAATTTTAACGATCGGTATATTCTACAAACAAGTGAGAGAATGTCTAACATTACAATGGAAGACATACATATGGAAAACATATATTCTAAAGCAGTCGTGGATAAAATTATTTCTGTAGTAGAATGAACACCAACCGAATATTCGGATGATAAGATACAATTCCATAATTAAATAAGAACTTTTTCAATTGAAAATCCGTTTGGGTCTGGGACCTGGGTTAAGGATTTTGAGATAGTTTTCGGTAAAAAACCTTTTTTTTTTAATAAAATGTGTTGTGTAGTAGGAATTACAATATGTGTCACAATAACACATAAAAACTTTTAAGACCAAGGTCCCACAACAACATACGTTCATAGGTGTTGATGGACGTAAATCTTTCTTTTTTTGTTTTTTTATATTTTTTGTTAAAGGATGGATAATGAAACAAAAAATCCTACCACTGACAAAATATGACATAGGCCAATTTTTTATGATAGAATAGAGAAAATAAAAGTAAATAGCAAATTTTTACAAAAATTTGCTGAAACAAAACAAAAATGTAGTTGCCAATAATCCAGCCGGTTGCATATTCCTTGATCCTATGACGCATCGTCTATCTTAATGATTAAAACCCACACATAGTTATATGAAGGCTCGTTTCTTCAAGGAAGCAATAGCGCCTCATCATCAAGGATTATTTCCCAGCTAAGATTGAGGGTGCTACCGTTGACTGAATACAGTTCATCCGCCACCACCCCTAAGATGTCACCTTGGCTAGTGATATTTCACTGCTATTGCCAGTGTATGTGATATCTCACGTTAACTCGTATGTCAATAGCAGGGACTGGAATACGCGGGGTTGTCACACCCGTAGAGCACAAATAAAAAAAATTTCAAAACAATAAAAACTGATCCCTCCATGCGGATTTATGAGGACATTTTTTTTAGTTTTGGGCAGCGATGTAAATCAAACATAAAACTCTATGTAAAAGTACAATTATTTTATTTCTGTTGAGCAAAATTTATCACAAAACTAACACGAAACATCAATATACGTTGCCGGAAAATTATAACATATCGTAAATTAACATAATTTAGTGAAAAAATGATACAATTAGCAAACTAGTAAAAAACCTCTCCATTCAGCATTCAGCCATTCTAATTTTTCAAAAACAAGCAAAAAAAACCCAATACTTAATCATCTACCATTATAACTACAATATCACAACTTAAAAAAAATTATACAAAAATTAAAAAATATAAAAATGATTATTTTAATATCACATTTTTTATTTTTAGAAATATTTCAAATTATATAAAAATTGAAAAATAAAATTATTATTTCAGCATCACATTTTTATAAATTAAGGTATAAAATTAATATTATTTTAAGTTGTAAATAAAATATTTTAAGTTGTAAAAATATTAATATAAATTTATATTACTCCATTCGCTATTTCGTATATCATTTTTTTCCTGAATAGCGCCATATTTTCTTGAGAGAATGTAATTGGTGCATTTCGTGCAATATGTTCAGCGAACATACAGCCGTATCAAAACACCACAATCATGTTTATTTAATTGGAGAAGAATACTTTGAACACTTTCCATTGTCCAATTACTCATGTCAAATTGACATTTTTTCTATCCATTGATTCTTCGTTGATGTATGAATACAATCTGTTTAATACTTGATCATTTTGTTTGCCAATTGAATCATAATATTTAATGGATTTTAGACGAAAATCAATAATTGAAAGTATCCAGTGATTGTTTTTTAAACGGACTGGAATTACAATAAGATCCATCGAGAAAAAATCAATATGCCTCGTTCAGGGCCTGACACCGTCATAACCGGCGACCAATAATTTTATTATAAAAAAGGTATTTAATGTTGTTACTTTAGGGTAGCCAAGACTTTGTTTATCTTGGCTTCTTTTTAAAATTAAATTCATATACAAAATATGAAGTGACTGAAATTTCACAGCTCTGAGATAGCAAGACTTCGGTCTGGGTTAAGAATTTTGATATAGTTTTCGGCAAAAAACTTTTATGAGGAAATTGTTTTTATTTTTTGGGCAGCGATGTATATCAAACATAAAACTCTTTGTTAAAGTACAAGTATTTTTTACCTCTGTTTAGAAATATATTAAAAAACAAACACGAAATATTAATACGTTGCCTTAAAATTATAACAGATCATAGATTAATATAACTTAGTGAAAAGTTGATACACCCAGCGAACTACTCAAAAACCTCTCCATTACCGTTTCAAGAAAATATTACAAAATCAAAAATTCATATTTCTTTCAAAATTCCAAAAATATTCTAAAAATTAAAATAAAATCGAAAATCTAAACTTTTTTTTAAAGTTCTAAGAAATTCCAAAAATTATTATAAAATCAAATATTGAACTTTTTTTTAAATTCTAAAAATATTGCAAAAATTATAACAAAATCAAAAGTAAAAACTTTTTCCAATATTCTTAAAAAATTGCAAAAATTATAACAAAATCAAAACTACAAATTTTTTTTAACATTCAAAAAATTATAATAAAATCAAAAATTTAAATTTTTTTAAAATTTTAAAAATATTGCAAAAATTCATAATTGACAAATTCAAACTTTTTCCAAAATATTTAAAATATTCCAAAAATTATAACAAAATCAAGGTACAAACTTTTCAAAATTCCAAAAATTATAATAAAATCAAAGAATTATTTTCGGAATTTTTTTAGAATTTTGAAAAAGTTTAAATTTTTTCAAAATTCTAAAAAAATTCCGAAAATTCTTACTAAATCAACAATTGAAACTTTATTCAAAATTATAAAATTATTGCAAAATTTCTTAATTCATAAACTCAAAAATTCAAACTTTTTCCATATTTCTAAAAATATGTATTGCAAAGATCATAATAAAATCAAAAATTGAAACTTTTTCAAAATTCTAAAAATGTTGCAAAAATTATAACAAAATCAAAAATACAAACTTTCTTAAAATTCCAAAAATATTGAAAAAAATTATAACAAAATCAAATATACAAATTTTTTTCAAAACCCAAAAAATATTACAAAATCAAAAATTGAAACTTTTTCCAAATCAAAAATTCCAAATTCCAAAAACTTTTTCGAAAATTCTAAAAATATCGCAAAAATTATAACAAAATCAAATATACAAACTTTCTTCATAATTCCAAAAATATTCCGACAATTCTCACAAAATCAAAAATACAAACTTTTTTCAAAATTCCAAAAATATTTCAAAAAATATTTAAAAATTTTTACAAAATCAAAAATTTCCATGTCCAATTTCATGTTCGATAACATTTCATGTCAAACAAATAATTAATTTCATTTTTTTTATTTCAAAAAATTGGGTAACAAAAAATTGGGTAAAAAAAATGAAAATCGTTCTTTTGACACACTTGACAACATTTTTTTGACCAACTTATAATGCAATAATCTAGTTTTTGGTCTCACAAACCAATCCCGACCATCAAGATTTCTCCAAATTCAATGTTCCTATTCGTAATCACTTAAAACAGCAGTTCACAAACTTTTTCTCTATTGTACCATCAATATACTCTTCTTAAATATACGTACCACTGAATAAAAATAAGCTTTATTTTTTTTACTATTATTTTTATTTACATTGAATGAAATAATGTTGAGAAAATACAGTATGACATAGTAGTTAATGTGATGGATGAAGTTGTTTGTTTTAATACTCTTTTAATACTCAACATTGCCGGAAATCCGACTTCTCATAAATATGATGAAACAAATGGCATCAAAAATTTCAGAGCTTTATCAGAAATTTCTTCATATTCAGATCGTCGTTGGAACTAAAAATCACTTAGATTTTGCTGTTTAAATTCAAGTTTTAAATCACCATTACAAGAAATTTCTACTAACTGATCTCTTTCTACCACTGAAAACGCATCTAAATTTTCATCAGAAAGTGAAAATGGATTACGTATCCAACTTTCGTTTTCCAAATTTTCCGGAAAATATGAACGAAAACTGTTTATCAGTCCATCACAATACTCTTCAATGTCTTTCATCAGTTCTTTTTGTAATATTAATTCATTTTCCTTTAAAAATTCTTCCAAAGTTAGCAAAGATGGTCCTTTTTTCTTCTTATATCGTTAATAATGAATTGTAATTTAAGCACTGTAGCATTAATTTTGTCAGTTTCGGTAATACGGGAAAAGCATTAACATTTGCGCCTTGTAAACTTAAATTCAAATCATTTAATCGTCCAAAAATATCTGCTAAATATGCCAATCGTGCTAACCAAAGCTCATCAGTACCTCAATTCTGGTTCTGTGAGAAAAAATGAAGTGGAATGGAATTATTTTTTTTCTCGAATTTTGATTTCTCACTAAATAATTCCATTCCACTAAATTGTATTCTCGTTCTCTTTTCGAGATATCGTTTTTAGTACAAGTTCTAAACTAGTACAAATTTTTTAACATGGAATTAATCTGTCAGTTTATTTACTGTTTTTAATTGGTGTTTCTCTCGTTAGTTAGATTAACTGTAAAATTATTCTTTAATTATCCTTTATTGTGTTGAGAATTGATGTTAAAAAGAAACACATCGTGAAAGTACTTTAGTGTGTTTCATGTATTGTACGTTTGATGAAACTGTTGTTGAAGAAATCCTTATAACAATTAGAACAATAGAGTATATAAAAATTATTTAGATTTTTAATGTCTATGGAACATGGAACGTTGATGGAACTATGTTGATGGAACATTCAACCATTTCAATATTTAATTATAAACCTTACAAAACCATAAACGAACTGTTACAGAATATTGTACTTCTTGAACTTGACAGGCTATTTAATTAATAGTAGACAACATTTATTGATAAATACATTTACTGTAATTAATAATTATTTAATTATGTATTTAAAAGATAACTATAATTTTAATTTAAACTAATCCTGCTACTGACATAATCTAAGTAAATGACTAATTGACATAATCTAAGTAAAAAACTAATATAAACTTAAAAGCAAAAACGTGTTTCGGGAAACATGTGCAAAAATCGCCACAAATCAACTAAAATATCTTTTTGATTTATCGTAATCTTTTTTCGACATTTTTTCTCTATTTTTGTGCTTCTATACAAAATTTCAACGCAAATAATCTCATTTCATATACAAATTTGTTGACGAGGTAATTTGACAGTTTATCTTACAAATGCGGAATTTATTTTCTCATTCGACTGCACCGGAATGCAAAAATCTCATTTAGTACAAAATTTCATTCCACGAAATAATTCCATACAACCAGAATCTAGCTACTGTTAAACAGTCTGAAAGATGAAATTTATGCTCTGTTAAAAATAATTGAACCTCTGAACGTAATTCAAACAAACGAATCAGCACTTTTCCTCTGGACAACCACCTAACTTCCATGTGGAAGAGAATTTTGTTATGCTCACTACCCATCTCATTGCATAAAATTGAAAATAACCGTGAGTTCAAAGCTCTGGACTTTATGCAGTTGACCACTTTTATGTATTGTTCTAATACGGTTTTAAGTTTTGTTGGCATTGCTTTGGTAGCTAATGCCTCACGATGAGTACTACAATGTGTGAATTTTTCACCTGGTGAGACAGCTTTTACTTTTGCAACGACTCCTCCACGTTCACCAGTCATTGCTCGAGCACCATCAGAACATAAACCAACACAATAGACTGTTTTTCCAAAGAATATTATTTTTTAAAAAAAATTAATTAAGTTTTCTGAATATTTCATCTGCAGTTGTGTGACTTGGAAGTGGTTCACAGACTAAAAACTCTTCACCAATAAGTTGATCCTTTTCATATCGAACGTATGTCAGTAATTGTGCAAAATCTGTCAAATCTGTACTTTCATCCAACTGAATGGCAAAAAATTTGCTCTTTTTAATATCTAAAATTAGTTTTTCTTTCACATTTGATGACATTTCATCAATTCTTCTTGATACAGTATTATTTGACAAAGATACAGTATTTAATTTTTCTGCTGCCGTTGAGCCTATTAAAACTTTTACCATATACTTGGCTGCTGGAAGTAATAGCGTTTCACCAATTGTATGCGGTTTTCCTATTTTAGCGATTCGAAGACTAACCAAATAAGATGCTTATGTTGCTTGGGCATTTGTTGTTGTAAAAGACGTTGAGATTTTTTGGTTAGAATTAAACTCCATTTTTTTTTATTAAAATAATCAAGTGGCTTTCCTTTCAAATTTTCGTGCTTACCTTCAAAATGGCGTTTCAACAGTGATGGTTTCATAGAGCCTTTTTATAATTTTTCGTAACAAATTACACATTGCGGGATTGGTTCATTTTCATTACCACACCAAAAAAAATCCAAATTCAAGATAATCTTCCGCATATTTCCGCTTTACACCTTTTGATGTTTTTGTTAAATTCTTTTCAAAATTATCTCCAGTAAGTAGACTCTACTTCTTTTTCTGGTAAACTATCATCATTTACTTTCCCAGTATCATCAACACAAACATTTTTCTTAAAATATCCAGTTCTAAGCCATTGATCCATTATGCTTAAATCTTATGTGAATTTTTAATTTTAAGTTAACTTAATTTAAAATTAAGTTTAAATTTATGAATATAAAACTATACTCACTTGCAAACAACTGAATATAACTGCAGTATTTGTCCTGTCTCTTGCTGTTATGGTGATATATGGCTATCTTCGATTGAAAATTTAAATTTTTTATTTTGATATCTTCAAATTTCAATTTAATGTGATTTTCAATTGGTAAAATCAGATTTGATCGAGAAAGATCTAGATTTTGGTGACCAAACGAACATGAAATCAGCTGTTTTTAATATTTTTGTTGTATGGGTAAAAAAATGACATTTGCGACATGTGCTTTGATAACAGTAAACTACTTTTTACACACTTCGCGCATTTTACACACTTTTATTTAATTTAGAATTATTAATTAAATTTTATTATATAAATTTTATTTCATTGAATTTAATTTAATTTACAATTAATAAACTCTTCTAAAATTTGAAATCTCATATTAAAGAAGACAATTGACATAGGTCAAATTTCACTTTAATTGGTATTAGTGAAGGGGAATTGATTTGAGGGGTAAATCTAGCTAAAATCTCAGATTTGAAAAACAGATCTCAGATCAAAAATAAATCAATTTTTTTTGATCTGACGTGCGAATCGAAAATCACATATGATGGTCATGTATAACCAGAAAAACAATGCAGAAAGTAAATTAGAGAACCTTTTTAGAAGTGCGAATTTTTAGAAAGTTTAATTCTTAATAGAACTAAGAATTAATTATATTAATTTTTAATAGAAGAAACAATTAATAAATAAAATCAATTAATTTGTAATAGAAAAAAATATTAATAAATATATTGCGGCCGACTGTACTACTGGCCTAAGCTTATCACAGTTTGGGAACCACCGACTTAAAATGAACGTTTTTTAAGCAAAAAAATCAGGGTTGCTATTATACACGTATAAAACGTAACGTATAAAACGTATATAACGTATAAAACGTATTATATGATTTTGTTTTTGAAATTCATTCATAAAAACTTAAAAATACTTCTTACTATATTAATTATATTTTTAATTTTTATACTTAGTAAAAATATAATTAGGTAGTTATATATTTTAGAATTTATAACAATAACTATTTAAATTCTAGATGTTATTTGAATGTATGTTTACTTTATACGAAAGACTGTACATTAAACTGGTTAATAATTTAGTAATTAAAGATTTGAATATTGAAAGTTTTGATTTATATATTAGAGATTGGTTTGAGCACTTAAACTCAGGCAATTAAGTTATTTTTTGAATTTTTCAATTCGAAAGCATATTTTCAATTTTTCTCAGAGAAAAACTTAATTTTTCTCTTATACGTGTTTCGGATTGAGATTCGAACTTTCCTCATCAGTACCATGGTTCGAATCCGTTTTGGCAGACACGCTATCCAACTAACCTACCGAGGCGATAGTATTTAAGTACTTTAAGTTGAATTTTTTTCTCATTAAGTATGTCTGTTTTTTGTAATTCAATCAGCCAATTCTAGTGTATTTAGTCTAATTAACTCTACGAACATATGTTTATCATACTCTAACTAAGTTAGCATTGAATGAATAACTTGTGATCTACGAGTTTGTAAGACAAATTCCTACTAGTTGTTGTGACTAACACTGATTAAATTCTAGATGTTATTTGAATGTATATTTACTTTATACGAAAGACAATGTTACTGTACATTAAACTGGTTAATAATTTTTAATAATTAAACTGGTTAATAATTTTTAATTCACTAGATTTGAATATTGAAAGTTTTAATTTATATATTAGAGATTTTTTTGAGCACTTAAACTCAAGCAATTAAGTTATTTTTGAATTTTTCAACACGTATACTATATGATTGTCTTTCATTTTGATTCCAACATAATTTACTTAATGGGCAACATTTTAGATTAGAAACATTTGGCCCATGAAATTAATTATTTGGTATCATGAAATGTTATTGAATATTTGAAATATGGTTCAATCCAGCTTCAGCGCCTCCCATATAATAAGAACAGATGGGAAATGACGCTTGTATATTACCGGTATTCACATACGGTACCCAATGTTTATCACAGAAATCAATATCAACCTTCATCAGGGAAATCAATATCGAAATTAGAAATCGCTCAAAGAAGTATGGAGCGATCAATGTTGAACGTTCGACTTACTGATCGCAAAACTAACGAAAAAATTCGGAAAACGACGAAAGTAAAAGACGTTAAGGAAACTGGAAAAGGTTTGAAATGGAACTGGGCTGGTCATTTGAGTCGGTACGATCGTCTGCCGAAAATTGTTGAAAAATGGACACCATGCGACGGAAAAAGAAATCCTGGACGACGACATATACGATGGAAACACGACATTAATAATTTTGGCAGTTGTTTTTGGAGACGAAAAGCGAAAAATAAAGAACTATGGAAAAAGATGGGAAACTCCTTTATTCAATTATGAATTGTTACGGAGCTATAAATAAATAAATAAATGTTGTTGCAGAATAAATGTCGTTCTTTTCATAGCAGTTAGGGGAATTATTAGGGATTATTATGTTATGGATTATGGATGTTATGTTATTATGTTATGGATTATGGATGTTATGTTATGTTATTATTATGGATTATAGATGTTCTTAAGAAATTTTGTTGTGTGAATCCGGGTTGCACCACTTCCAATTAATAGGCACAGTTTGAAAATATCAGGTTCTGACAGATCAAATCTTCTTTTTATACAAACGTTATAATAGTTAAAATATGTATTTACGTCAAACGAAAAAGTTTAGTGAGAAGTTTATTGAGTAAATTCAATTTTGGTCTTTGATGAATAATAGATATGGTTGGGAATGTCAAATTATTGCAGACTAAATTTGTTTTGAAAACAAGTAATTATATTTTGAAAAAATGCATTTACGTTAAATGTGGAAGTTTTCTGAACTAATAGGAATAGTTGGGTAAGAAATTATCATGACGACGCTATATTTTCTAAAGCAACTATTCCTATTAGTCCAGAAATCTAGACTTTATAAATATTAAATATCACCAGTACGATGAATAATACGCCCGCGATAATATTCTATAAGCGTATTTTTATTTATTAAGGATTTTACTTTTATACGGTATAAAACGTAAATAATTGTGTGTTTTATACTATACGTTTTATACGTACGTATAATACGTGTTTTATACGTTACCGTATTATACGTTACAACCCTGAAAAAAGTATGCAAATTTCCTTTTTTTACACACTTGACGATTTTTTGACACACTTCCGGTACAGTTATCGAACACATCGTCCTTTCGGCTCTTGATTGAGTATACAAATTTTTAGAAACAAATTTTTGAAATCCCTCAAGCGGTTTTCTAGATTTCGTCGGTTGTGAGGTCCGGCCGGCAGACAGAGATATATTTTTCTTTGCTGTTTTAGAATCAGTAGATCCTAAAACTTCGAGAAATGCCAAAAAAGGGGGGGAAGGGGGTAAGAATTTCACTTTTGGCTCGAGAATGTAATACTTAGGTTAGGGTGACCAATATAAATTTTAGCCAATCCGGGACGAAAAAAGCCATATTGGTATATTTTTGTATAATGACTTTATGGGCATTTGTCAATAATCAATATGTTCTATATGCGTTTTTTCAGCAAATTAACTTTTCGTGAAATTTTGAGTTGAAATCTTTGCAAGAGTCTTGCAGCAAGTCAAAGCGATATTACATCTTGAAATAACCTTTGCTTTTAAAGCATCGATCTCTCTCGATTTTCCGATGTCCATAGATTATAAATTATTGAAAAAACTTGTTCAGTCGCTGCATTTATTCCGGGCAGGTACGAACATAGTTCCACTAATATTAGGATATTTTTGAATGGAATGTGATTATCTGCCAAATGTTCGGCCCATTTTGTATCAATACTAAAGTTGCTGTTGGTCCATTCTGCTAGTTTTTTAGTGTTTACATACTGTTTAAGATAGGTCAAATCATGGAATAAATTATTTTCCATTTCGGTAATTTCGTTCATATCAAAATATCTACGAAGCGATATTACATCATGAAATAAAGCATCGATCTCTCTCGATTTTCCGAAGTCCATAGATTATAAATTATTGAAAAAATTTATTCAGTGGCTGCGTTTTTTTCGATTCGATGTCGCTCCATTTAACATCACTAATGAGTTTAATAATTCATTTAAAATGACAAATCTCTGAAAATTGAGTGCTTCAAAGCTATCAATATTCCACACAATTGGAGTAAAACTTTACGACATGGCCAATAAACAGGTCCAGGAGAAAGGAATTTGCTGTCGGCTCGTGCTTGACACTTCACAATGAGATCACGTATATCTTTCTAAACTTCCACTGCAGTCTTTTTCTTATTCAACAAGTTTTACAGCGTTATGAAAAACGGAGGCTTGATTATGTAGAAAGAAAAGCCAAAGCCCAGACTTCTCATCTTAAAAAAAACTTGAATGGTTCTTGGCATTTTTCACACCACCACCATAGCTCTTTATTGCAAGCACCTCTGTTTTAAGCTTAAAAAACTTTTACATGGTTTTTCATAAGCTCAACCATCGATCCACCGAGTCAACTGTGTCTAAAACATTTATTTGTCATCAGAAAGTAAAATAGTTTTATATTATTACCTCAGCCAAATTTATTTAGTTGCTCGTTTCGATCCCTAACCTCGTGCAGGTTGATGGTTTACATACAGAGTAACTGTATGGTCTACTGTCTAAGAACTATGTCAGAAAGTAGTCTAATCTGAAGGGTAAGACCTGATTTGTTTAACTGATGCGAGCAGTTCATGAGCTTCAATGCAAAATTGTGTAAAAAAATTCAAAAATTCAAGTACTCTCTAAATTTGCCGTGTCCAGTTATAAACTGGACCATAGGACCTGCCAGAGCTACCTTATTCGTGCCTAAAGCAAAAGTTGAATCGCTGATAAAAAGATACGTATACCTTCCCGTATCTGAGACCTCCCAACGTGCCTTCCATTCATTGAGGGTCTCCTGGTGCAGTCTCTCTTTTATTTGCTTCCTTTCAACTCTGCTGTTTGTGTTGACAGCACGGTTGTATAATTTGGGATTGTTCCCGTAATGATCTGAGTCGGGGTTCTTGAAATAGATCTGTAACTTCGGAACATGCGGAGTAGCATATTTCTTTGAGCGCTTAGTAACTGTGCATTATGCTTAACGTTAGTCCGGAATAATTCGGGACTTTTTTAATATTCCGGGACAATTTCCGGGACATTTTCAATGCGGGACGGCAGACTTAAATCCGGGTATGTCCCGGAGAATCCGAGACGGTTGGTCACCCTATTAAATCATTTTCATACAAACTTGTCAAATTGTTTAAACAAATTTCATTCATTCATTTATAGCGCCGATTTGGAGGTCACAAGAACTTTTTTAAAATAAATATATTTTTGTGTCATTTAAAAACACAAATTTTTTTTAATTGAATTTCATTACACAGGTGAGAATATTTTTAACAAATTTACAAAAAAAAACTTTAGGATAAGATTTTAATAAATATATTAGTATTTGGTTTAAAAAAATTGTTTTCAGCTTAATTGCAAATTTAGTTTTCTAAATAAATGTTGTTTACTATTTTAAACAATCAAACATCATTCACAAAATTGAAAGGGTAGTCAATAACAATTTTGTGAAATATTTGTTTAGTGTTAAAAACTGTATATAATATTGATTTCAAACGGATGATATTTATACCTTCTATTAGTAGTGTAGAAAATGTGTGGCAGTCAAAAGGCCCGCTCCTAAAATCCCCGGCGACAAAAGGCCCGCGACAAAACCCCCGGGACAAAAGGCCCGCGACGACAAAACGCCCGTGACAAAAGGCCCGCGATGACAAAACGCCCGGGACAAAATCCCCGCAGCGACAAAACGCCCGGGACAATATCCCCGCGACGACAAAACGCCCGGGACAAAAAATCATGCAAAAAATCGAAAAATAATATTCTGTTAATTTTAAAAATATGCTAAAGCATGCTTAAGCCCGTTCTACTCCGCCTTTCACATAATAATTTTCACGATTACCCTCGCCAAAAAACCCAAGTCCGATCTACTCCGCCTTTCACAAAATAATTTCCACGATTACCCGCGCCAAAAAACAATTTTATACAAAACAAATTTATACTTTGTAAACATAGCTGTATCGACCACCGAGAAAATGAAAAATAAGATAAAATGATGAGAAAACGAGAAAATAAAGATAAAATGATGTGGAAAATGGCTGATATAGGGTAAATGGGGATAGCTTGGATCGGGTCGAGAATGGTATCATTGGAAAGGTCTTGACGAGACTAGCTAAAATCAAGAAAATTGCCATATCTCAAAGTTGTGTGGTGGGGTTGGTGGGGGTGGTGAGTGGAGATGGGGTGGGTAGAGGGGGGGAGACTATCTTTGATCGAAGGTCTGCAAGGTCGCAGAAGCGAGTCAAATAAAATGAATATAGAAACCAAGAATTATATAACTAATATAGAAAATTATATAATTAATATAGCAAACAAGAATTATATTTTATCCCCGCGACGACAAAACGCCCGGGACAAGAAAATGACCATCTCTCAAAGTTGTGAGGTGGGGTTGGTGAGGGTGGGGGTGGGGGAGGGGGGCTATCTTTGATCGAAGGTCTGCAAGATCGCAGAAGCGAGTCAAAAAAAATAAATATAGAAACCAAGAATTATATAACTAATATAGAAAATTATATAATTAATATAGAAAACAAGAATTATGCAAAATCCCCGCGGCGACAAAACGCCCGGGACAAAAAACCATGTAAAAAATAATATTTTATTTAGTTTCAAAATATGATAAAGCATGCTTAAGCCCGATCTACTCCGCCTTTCACTTTCACTTTCACCGCCAAACGACCCGATTTATATTATTTTAATTCTATTTGGTTTTAAACTGTTTTTTTAATTGAGACTCACATACATACATCTACTCAAAAATTTAATTATTAATTATTTTTTGTAACGTTTTTAAAGAATATTGGCAATTTTTTGATTTATTTTTTGCCACTTCTGAAATTTTCAATTTCCTTAGTCAACATGATGAATAGGTTTGTATAATTATTCGTTTCTATATTAATTTTATTTGGCTCGCTTCTGCGACCTTGCAGACCTTCGATCAAATGTAGCACCCCCCTACCCGCGCCCCTCCCATCTTTGTTATTCCCTTTCTATAATTTTCAATTTCCTTCCTGAGTCAAAATTATGAATAGGGTTCTATAATTCTTAGTTTTTATATTAATTTTATTGAATAGGGCTATATAATTCTTGGTTTTTATATTTTTTAGCCCTGGGGGGGGGTGTGGGGGCTATCTTTGATCGAAGGTCTGCAAGGTCGCAGAAGCGAGTCAAATAAAATGAATATAAAAACCAAGAATTATATAACCCTATTCAATAAAATTAATATAAAAACTAAGAATTATAAACCCTTTTTTAGGATTCTTGCTTCTGGGGATTTTGTCGCCGGGCCTTATGTCCTCAGGGGATTTTGTCGCCAGGCCTAATGTCCTCAGGGGATTTTGTCGCCGGGCCTTATGTCCTCTGGGGATTTTGTCGCCGGGCCTTATGTTCTCAGGGGATTTTGTCGCCGGGCGTTTTGTCGATGGGCGTTTTGTCGCCGGGGATTTTGCGCCGGGCCTTATGTCGGTAACCCGTAGAAAATATACGTTTGCAAATTATAAACAATAGCACCCTACTAACAATCCAATGCAAATAATGAAAACCAAATTTACACTCTTAAAAATATTATAAATTTTGTTGGTTTTCGCCATTAGTATTTGTTAGGTTATGTTGTAATTTTTGCATCAGGAAATTTACAATTATTATACTATTTATTTACTATCGTAGAAAAAATAGCATTTCCTACTCGAGATTAAAATGTTTTTCGTGAGAGAATATTTGTTCACGAGACGCGTTAGCAACAACATTTTCATCTCTTGTAGGAAAATATACTATCTTCTGCTCTGGCAAAAAGAAAACGACATAATCAAAAAAAAAATTTAAAACATAAACGTTTTGTTAACGACAATTTTTATATAACTATGAATTGTTCAATTTTGAAGAATTAATTATTGTGTTTTATATAATATATATATATATATATACAATAATGTTACTAACATGTAATAAAATAACACCTAATAGATAAAAAAAAACTCTATTTTGTTCTTTTCAGACCATCATAATTAATAAATTTATTTAAGAAAGTGAAAAGAAAACCACATAAATGTATTTGTTTGAAACGTATTGTTTTATTTGCAAAAAATTACCCTGGATTTGATAAATTGGTCCTGACAATTATGTTTATGTTGGAATTTATTAATATATTAAATTAATATACAAATATGAAAAACAATCTATTATTAGAGTTAGTCAGTTGGGTTGATTTTCAGAGTTAAGTGAAACGATTTGGGGTTTAGAGAGCAGAGTTAAATTATTACCGCAGAATCGATTAATTACTGTCGAGCTAGTTACGGCTAAGTTAAAGCATAAAAGTAGTACAAAATATCGTTTGTTGTAACTGTTCGTTTTAATCGTTTTAAATAAATTAATATTAGGGAACAACTTATTTATTGTGATAAGTTACTAGTTAATTTAAAAGTAAGTAATATAAAAAACAAACAACAGTGTAACGAAAACTAGTTTAAGTGAAGTATAAAGAACAAATTTTGAAAATAAACTATTAAACTTTTAATGGAGTATTGATTATGTTAATGAAGCCGCTAAACTAGATTGCCCAACAACTAGATTGCCCAACTAGGGATCAAATACGAAAAACCAAATTAGGGCCGGATATATTCAAATAAGGTTAACCCTAAAAGGGTATTTTTTTTTTTTTTTTTTTTTTTTTTTTTGATTTATTTTCCAAAAAAATGATACATTTTGTGTAGGAAAACATTATTTAAATTAAATTAATAAATTTCATTTCCAAAATAGCTAAGTAAATATTAATGTCTTATTCGACTAACCTATAATAATAATAATACTAGATAGAAATTAACGTATGTATATAACCAAAAAAATAGAATAATATACACATAAAAAAGGAACAATTATAATTAAACAATTCAATTATTTTCATTTATAATTCATCAGGGAACAGAATCAACAACAACAGCAGCTGTAACAACAACAACATCATTCGTAAAATTAATATCAACGATGGCATGAATAGTTTTGGAAATTTAGAGTATAATTTGATAGATACAACAAAAAAAAAAAAAAAAAAGTAAATTAAGTTCATCAGTCAATAAGCAACACGACTTCAAATTATTATAATAGATGACTCTCGTCGTATTCAATACAGAATTTTTCATATAGACTTTGTTTTAACAAGCCTTTCAACTTTCCAATTTTGCTAAGTTTCCATTCCAATGGTATTTCATTATATAATTTAATTCCGTGGTAGAAACAACTTTTCATTGCCACTGTACTACTAAAACGCGGTAACCGCCAATGCGAAGCTGTTCGACTAGCTCTGTTTGTTGTGCTAAAGTTGGTATATAGATTAGTGTTTACATTAATTAGATTGTTATTGATTTTATAGATTAGCAAAATATATTCGTAGTCCAACAGCTTTTTAATTGGAAGTATGTTATTATTGTACAAGAATTTAGATTTTGTACTTGAAGGAAGGTTTAAAATAGCTTTGATGGCTTTATTTTGTAAAATTTGTAGTTCTTGTAATTTCGTTTCCAAACATCCACCATATATAGGTAATAAATAAAGAATATGCGACATTATATGGGCATGATAGATAGATGATAACGTCATGGGATGCAGAAACTTGGCAATCCTCTTTAAGACACCAACCATAGGAGCAACTTTTTGCTTGACTTTGTCGAGATGGTATGACCAGTTAAGTTGTGAATGAATATGCAGACCGAGATAAGTCGCCTTTTCAGCTCTGGAGATTATGTCATTACTAGTTTTAATGGTACTAAAGAGACAAGACTCATCATAAGGTCGCCTAAGATACAGAAATAGATATTTTGATTTTTTGGTGTTAAGGGCAAGTTTCTGATTATTAAGCCATTGTTCAATTTTTATCAAATCAGATTCCATCTTATGTTTTATTTGATCATAAGAATCGTCTTCATAAATAACAATCGCATCATCAGCAAATAATTGTATTGTTCCCTGTAGGTTTATAGTAAAAATATCATTTACATATATTAAGAAAAGTATAGGTCCGAGAATGGATCCTTGGGGAACGCCACATAAAACATCAACGAGGTTAGATTTACTATCATTGATTTGCACAAAATGCTTCCGATTGCTAAGGTAGTGTCTTAAAGTTTCGTAAGCTATATCTGTGATACCTAAAGCGGCACATTTTTCCAGTAAAATTGAATGAACCACGCAATCAAAAGCTTTTCTCAAGTCAAGTAGCAAGCAACATAATTTTTTCTTATTTTCAAGGAGTTTATAGACCGTTTCCATCAGATTAATGGTTGCCGACAAAGTACTGGTTTTTTTCTTAAACCCGTATTGATGTTTGTTAATCAAATTATTTTCATTTAAGTATTTTATAAGCTGGGTTTGGATAACTCTTTCGTAGATTTTTGATAATGCCGGTAGAACTGAAATTGGTCTATAGTTGGATATTTCGAGAGGATCTCCCCCTTTAAATACAGGAACAACTTTACCAATTTTTAGAGGGTCAGGAAATGTACCATTGTTTAAGCATTCGTTGATATCACTACAGATAAGTTTGATCGCTTTAGTGTCAAAAGATTTAATTAGCTTGGTAGTAATATTGTCATACCCTTTTGCTGTGTCGTCATTTAAATCATTGATAATATTTATCACATCATTTTCGGTAATTGGAGTGAATCGTGAAAGAGAGCAATTCAAATTTTGGGAATGCCCTGGACTTTGATTTATTGTTGGTATATTTTTGGTGATATTAACTCCAATTGTACTAAAGTACTCATTAAATATTGTACATATATCATTTTGCTGTGTTATAAATTTATCATTATTTAATTTAAGGTTGATAGGATCAGAAGTTTGTTTTGCTGGCTTATTATAGAGTACTTCATTCACAAGACCCCAAACTTTCTTACTGTTTCTTAGGGATTCATTAAACCTAGCTGTATAATATTCAGTTTTAGCTTTTTTTATTTGGCAATTTGTAGAAGCTTTAATCTTTTTGAAGGTTTCAGCTATGTAAATGTTTTGTGGATATTTAAGTTTCAGTTTGTAGAATCTATTTCTATTAGATACCATAGTCTTCAAGTTGTGAGTGAACCATGGTTTTTTAAATGAAGATGAAGTATTTTTCTTCACAGTTGTTTTTGTACAAGCTATAATATGTTCAGATAGAGATGTATAGAAATTGTCGAAGGTAAGATTATCATAATCAAGATTATTTACGAATTGAGAAACTTTTAGCATATCAGTTTTTATAATGGTCTGAGTTTTTGGCCTGGGTGGTTTATCTAAATCGAAGGATAAGAGTAAGCATCTATGATCACTAAGCTCTGTATCATGGTAAAGAATAGTAAATGGAATTGGTTTAGAAACGAGAACATGGTCGATGCAAGTGCTTATAGTATTAGATTTTCTGGTATAGAAATCTTTATTACGGCAATTAACTATTGTGTAGTTATTAGAAGAAACAATGCATTCATAATTATTAGAATCGGTTGTCTTTTCAAAAATATTATTATTGAAATCGCCAACAATTATAAGATTAGGATGTTGCTCAAGCAATTTATCGAAAAAGCTCAGAAATCCATTGAAATTGGAATGCGGTGGTCGGTAGATTGCCATTATTTGAATATCAAGAGACGCCGATTTTATTATAAGTATTTCATTTTCCATGACGCATTGTTTGTCTACAAAGTTAAAACCGAGACATTCTTTGCTAAAAATGGTAATGCCACCTCCCATTCTAGTCCGAGTTTCATGAAATGATGTATAGTTATCAAGGTTATAAAATTTTTCATCAATTCCCTCTAGAAAAGTTTCAACGAGTATTATAATGTCAATACTTACATCCAATAGTTGCAGAAACGTTTCTAGTTTTTCTATCTTATTTTTAAGTCGGTTGATATTCATATAAAGAACTTTTAATTTTCTTTGACCAGTCGTTGTAATTTTAAATTCGTTGATATCTAAAAAATGTCTGCTGTTGTTGTTAATACTACAATTGTTGATGCCTGCTCCGATTAAATTATTATCATTTAAATTATTGTTCATACTCTAAAATCAAAAAAAAGAATTAATTACTAAGAAAAATTAACAGAAAAAATATGTAAATAAATGAAAGATCAATTAGATTTTTCAACTTCACTAAAATTATTTTGTAGAATACAGTTGTTTAGAAGATTGTATTTGAGGTAATCGAATCAGTTGTTTAAATACGATGAGTGATGATTTGGTAACAGTTATGATTTTGTACTAGTGTGTAAGCGTTTGGTATCATTACTAGATTTTTTTGCATCATCATGTGGATTAATAATTTGTAGGTGTAAGACTGCGACGTCATCTTATTTAGTAAGTGGTAGAAGCTTATCTATGTCAGCTTGAGATTGTATTTTTCTTGGTGATGTGTTGATGTCGTCATCTTTTTTCACATAAATATGACCATGTCGGAACCATGCATGAATAATTATTTTCTGTTTTTTAAGAATATTTAGCTGTTTGAGTAGATTAGCGTTAAATGGCGTTAGTTTTTCGTTTATATAAATTTCTCGTTCGAATGTTGTGGTGTTAGGAATGATTTGATTTACGAATAATTTTCCGCAACCTTTTTTTAAATTAAGAAAACTGTTTTTGGATTTGACATCTTTGAAATGGACGAATATTTGTAATATTTGTTTGGAATTATTATTTGTAGTGTTTATTATCCGATCATAGTAATTTTCAATATTATCTATATTGAATTTCAAGATGTTGGAAATCTTTTCTAGAATCATAGGTGTCGTAATCAGATTGTTTTCAAATATCGGAAATCCTGTAATTATGATGTCATTACATATTGCTTGTTGTTTGATGTAATTTATTTCTTGTTTAAGTGTGTTCACTTCTTTCTCTGCAGACACAAGCTGTTGTTTGGTATTATGAACTTCAACTTGGGCAGATTCTAAATTTGATGCCAATGTTGCTACATCATTAGATATTAATTGCATATCGTTTGATAACTTCTTGACTGTGTCTGATAATTTTGAAATATCAAGTTTGATTGAAGTTTCCATTAGTTTTATGGCTTTTAAAATATCATTATTCGAAGTTTGATCATCACGCTGGAGATTTTTATGCTCTAGAGTTTTGTTTATTGCTGCAAAACTTGGAATGGTTGGAATATCTCTGTTTTTTAAATCTACCGTAGGTTTGGGTTTCGCATTAATATTTACTTTGCTATTAGTTGGCGGAATCAATTCTAATTCTTTATTTTTATCACCCATTATTATAATGAGTATATTAAATATAATCTTTATGATACAAGAAGGAGAATAAAAAACAATATATTGTATTTATATCACTAACGCGGCCAAGCACTGGTATCCGTTATTTTGATATAGATATAATTGTATAATATATATGAGATTGACCGTCACTCGGATTACAGTAATTTTTTTTGTATTTTTATGAGCAGAATATATACAGTTATCTTTATTAAAACTATTGTCATTATTCACTAAGCCACAATTATTTAAGAGAATAAAAAACCAATATATTGTTATGTGTATCACTAACACGGCCAAGCACTGATATACGTTATTTTTATATAGATATTATAGTTTATATGAGATTGATCGTCACTCGGATTACAGTAATTTTTGTTGTATATGTTTTGAACAGTATATATAGATATATTTATTAAAACTGTTGTCACTAAGCCACAATTATTTAATAATTATTATCAATTATATAAAACTAAAAATATGAATTCACTAGATCATAACCAATATAAATTGAATAAAAGAAAAATTTAAATTAAATCACACATCGAATACACGTCCGACTCACTCGAATGCCATTTTGATGATATTCTAAATCAGGCCCGATTTTGATGGTATTCTAAATCAGGCCCGAAACAGGCGTTTATCGTATTGCCCTAATAAGACTTTCTTTTCTGGACTGATCAGACTATGATCACGCCATGACTGTAATTTAAAAAAAAAATTCTTATAAAAAAGATGTGCGTCCATCGAAACCTCAGAACGCATGTTATTGTGCACTGTATTAAAAAAATTAGTAAAAATAATGCAAACTAAGTTTTATTTGAAACAACAATCTTTTAACGGGTTGGAGACAATGAGACACTATTATTATTGGAACTCGTATACAGTTGGACTAAACGAGATAATCTCAAACTTTGTCTACAAATGTTTGTATCTACAACCAGATATGATATTTAAACTTCAAACAGAATACAGAATTTAAAACAAAAATTTTATTAAAATCAGACAAATCAATACGAGACAGTAGACACAACAAAAATGTAACATTAGCTTCCAACAGTCATATCAAATTCAAAACAATTTATTATCAGAAAAAGAATAGTATATTTTCGTACAAGAGATGAAAACATAGTTTTTTTCGTGAGTAAACATTTGTTCACGAGCCCCTCGTGAGCGTATGAAATGCAATTTTTTCTATGATAGTATATATATATTTTTTCTATGATAGTATATACTATAAATTATAAAATTAGAATTCGACAACATAACATTCAAAGTTCATATTCTATTTTTTCATGGTTCCGTTGTTTAACAAACTTTGTAAAACTGTATGAAAAACCATAGCAACTACAATTTGTTATTCTTTTTACACTAGTGGAAAAAGAACCCATTTTCACAGGGCATTAAGCGTGATGAAAATAGACTTTTCATATGCTATCATAGAAAAATAAATGTTTTCAGCTTACAAAATAAGTAATAATACTCAACCTTATACCTCAACAAAATATGATTTATTTATTTAACCATTAATTCTAATACTATTCCATTTAATGATAATACTATTCCAAAAATAATCACAAGTCAACACAACTTTTACAGTAATTGATTCCTTTTTTATTTGAACAATTTTGTAAAAGCTCTGAAAAATTCGAATCCAAATTTATCCTAAACAAACAATTAAGTTTTATTTATTTTAAAATCAATTTTTCTTTAAATATTTTCTTATTTAATTTTCATTCATTTGTGAGGAGACGTTTTATAAATAAAGAATTTGAAAAAGTTTTTAATGCTCTTGCTTCTTTATATACAAGTGAAGTGGGAAATATTTTATTACAGAGGAAGATATTGTAAATTTGTTTTATTTTATGTATTTCGTATTGCTTATAAAAAGTTTGAGGTATTTTTTAAATATTCAAGAATACTTTTTTTTTGTTTCGGAAACATTCTATTCTGGCAAAACCCTAAGACTAGAGTTTTGATATATTTTAATTACATAAATTCGTAGCCAGTAGGACAGGGATGAAATCAGATACTTCATGCCCTATAAATATGTTTTCCCCGTTTTGCTCAGCAATCGATAAGTGCAAACAGCCAAACTGTCGAGGTCCCACGCCATCATGGCGATATAATGCAGAGAGACTTGTGGTGATTTCCCACCAAATTTTATTAAATCTATATTGGCAACAGTTTTTGTTAAACTTTCGGATACTCACAGTTAACAAATCAAGTATGTTTGTTAAAAATTATTTTTTTCTATGAGAACATATGAAAAGTCTATTTTCATCACGCTTAATCCCCTGTGAAAATGGATTATTTTCCACTAGTGTAAAAAGAATAACAAATTGTAGTTGCTATGGTATCTTCATATAATTTTACAAAGTAAATTCAAAATAGACTTGGACAAAGACGCGTTTATCCAGAAGAAAGCAAAGAAATTCGCCGAGCACCCATCTGGCTCACGTAGTTTCTTTCAGGCAGTTAAATCAGTCCAGAGCAATTCTACTCGATCCTCTATTCCAACCTTAGTTCTAAATGACATTCCCGTGAGCGACTCGAAAGAGAAAGCGGATCTTTTGGGTCGTATTTTCGCAGAAAACTCAAACATAGTTGAACCCCCCATTCTCCTACACTCATACTCCCAGTTGTAACGAAAATGAAACCAATTATTTTTCGTTGCAATATTGTACGGAAAATGCTTCTTTCTATCAATATCAACAAATCTGCTGGCCCCGACGGTATTCCACCCCCCATTCTTAAAAACTTTGCTAGACAACTAGCTCCAATTTTAACAAAAATTTTCTATTTATCTTATAAAACCGGAATATTTCCCGATTCTTGGAAGCTGGCCAGCGTTCAACCCATATCAAAGAAAGGCAGTAAGATAGACCCTAACAATTATAGACCAATTGCAATTCTGTCGGTTTTAGCTAAAATATGTGAAAAATATGTTAACTACAATTTGATAGATTATTTGGAAATGTCGCGAATTATTGATGATAAGCAGTATGGTTTTCGTGGAAGTCATGCAACAGGTGATCTGTTAGCCTACGTATCCCATCTCTGGAACAAATCGCTGGAAAACCACGGTGAAACATTCAGTATTTCACTTGACATTTCTAAAGCATTTGATAAAGTATGGCATACAAATCTTATAGCTAAATTAAAATCTTATGGCATAGACCATCTTACTGTCTCATGGATTCATAGTTTTCTTACAGGTCGCCAATTTCATGTTAATTTAGATGGTATCACATCCAATATTTTCACAACCAATGCTGGGGTTCCCCAAGGTTCGGCACTCTTACCATCCTTGTTTCTTCTATACATAAATGACTTACTTATTTCCACAGTGCACCCAATCCTGTAATGGATAGCCTGGGATAACTCCTGAACCCAGTGTATTATAGTCTCAGATTCTTTAGTTGTCATTTTGATTAACATGAGTAGCTTGTAATAGTTTTTTTTTCATCCATCATTGACAGACACATTTTTCTTATAGTCTCAGTAACTCATAGTTGTTTTCATTTAATTATATAAACATTAATATTTAAGTTTACAACCCCCTAAAATAGACTCACACTGCGTTTTCATCCGTTTAATTTCACCATACTGTTTGAATTTGGATTCTCTAAACACTAACCGTAACTGAACAGCGAGGTTATCAAACCTCCAAACAGCTGTGCGCATTTGTCCAATCGCCACAATAAAAAGAATTAATATCCTAACTTGTTATGCATTCGATTTTCTGTATGGGTATTTTTTTTTGTTATCAGATTGTCTTTCCGTTATGGATCGGAATTCCTCTATAATAGTGTTGTAAGTCGTTATTTTGTAATACATCAACGTCATACGATCGAATAAACTTACGTTTAATTCATTCTAATTCATTGATGACTCTTATTGATGTGTCGGAAATAATTTGTTTCGCAAAATTACTTTTTTGCAATGGTCAGTATTACAAGGTAACCACCCGTTTCGTTTGGTCGAAAAAAAAGATCCTAACATTTATTTACATAATTAACTTACCTCTGGAACCCTTACTCGAATCTTTCAAAATCTAAACAGCTGCGCATATTTGCCAATTCGTCTTACTATCCTAAAATTGTATCGCGCCATCAGCATTGACATGGTCTTAGAAACGTTATTATCAATACTTATTTTCTTACTGGGTGTAATCCATCCTTTCGAAATTCCGAAAAGTTTTATTACCATTGTCGGCATTGAATTTTGTAAGAAATACTGGGTGTAACCTAGCCTTTTTCTCTTAGTTGATCATTTTCATTCCACACTATTATTCCGGGGTGATTTTTTTTGACATTTTCATCTCATAGCGGAGAGTGATGATGCAAGTTTTTTTGTTTGTAAAATCATATTTGTTTTAGGATATAATTTTAATTTGATTCAGATCCCGTTCTCGTTAAGTTTTTTTTATTAAAATAAATGTTCAGTTCTTGTTGTTTATTAGAGTAAATGTGCAGTTTTGGTTTTGAAGTGCATGTTTGATTTTTTAATTAGTTAATCGAATTAAAAGTAGTCAATTTCCTTCGTAAAAATTTGTGATAGAACAAGATCATTCCTTCTTTTTCGGAGTGGATTAAGAAAAAACTGGAAAAAAGCACGATGAATGCCTAGCTGTATACCTGCAAAATTATTTGATGTCACGGGATTTTACTCGAACCGGTCCATAACGGTACCACCTTTTTTTGGCTTATCTTCAACCACCGCAGTAAGTTGTTTACCAATTAAATTAACTAATGTTCGTAGTGATTAAACCAGCACAAAGAAGGTTTTCTTAATTGAAATTTCAATAAATAATTGAGAATTGTCGGGAAAAGATATGCTATAAGAAAATAAAACCAAAAAAAAGGATAACCACTCCGGTTTGTGTTGTATTTGTCCCTGTAAGAACAGTAAGAATTGTAAACAAGGGGTGTTCGCGCTTTAAAAGTCGATTGTACAAAAGAAATGCTCATTAAACTGTATTAATAATAGATGTTGTAATACAAATTTAAATTAACTCGTATTATCAAATGAGTGTCATAAATTATATCAATAGTAGAAATTGTTAGTGTAAATTTAAATTAACTCTTAGTATCAATGTAGTGTCTTAATTATATTTTTTTTTTCTTTTTTAATAAAATGTGATGTGTAGTAGGCATTACAATATGTGTCACAACAACACATAAAAACCTTTTAAGACCAAGGTCCCACAACAACATGCGTTCTAAGGATGTTAATGGACGCAAATCTGTTTTTTTTTGTTTTTTTGATATTTTTTGTTAAATAATGGACAACTAAACTATAAATCCTATCACATATAAAATATGACATAGGCCAATATTTCATGATAGAATAGGGAAAATAAAAATAAAATAAGAGATAAAAAGCAAATTTGTTTTACAAATTTGCAGGAACAAAACTAAAATTGGTTTGCCAATAGTCCAGCTAATGGCATAATCCTTGATTATGGGACGCAGCATATTTTTCAATGATTAAAGCTCAGATATATAGTTATATGAAAGCTCGTTTCTTCGAGCAAGCTACAGCGTTCCAGCATCAAGGAATATTCATTAGCTAAGATTGAGAGTGCTACCGTTGACTGAATACAGTTCATCCGCCAGCACCCCTAAGATATCACCTTGGCTAGTGATATCTCACTGTTATTGCCAGTGGTATGTGATATCTCACGTTAACTCATGTGCCAATAACAGGGACTGGAGTGAGCGGGGTTGTCACACCCGTGGATCAAAAAATAGAAACAAATTAACAAATTCATAAAAACTGATCCCTCCATGCGTATATTACTAGTAGATGTTGAGAGTGATCATATAAATTAACTTTTTGTTACAAATTTAGTGTTAGATTGTCTTAATGATAGTAATAATGAATGAAAATAAAACCAAAATTAACTTTTGATTTCAAACCACTGAGTTATCTTAATGTAATATGTGTAAACTGAATGAAATTAAATCATATAAATTAACGGTGTGTTACAAATTCAATGTTGGATGGTCTAGGTGATAGTAGTAATTGACGAAACTAACACAAAAATCAACTTTTGTGTCAAATCACTGAATTTAAAAACAGCAATCGCCTCAGTTATATGTGGCGCAACAATCTGTACATTTTGGATGCAGGTGTTTGTTACCATCATATGTCGAACATAGTTCAGCGCAACTTTGAATAAAAATTTCTGCTAATAATATACGAATTTTGGCATCGTGTTTCCAACGTATTCAACCGAATTTGTTAATTATTCAACCATTATTGTTACAAATTGTTGCCTTTTTATTTCAACGTATTATTCAACATTCATTGATACAAATTATTACATTTTTTATTACAACGTATTATTCAACGATTATTGAGACAAATTGGTACATTTTATTTACAACGCATTCAACTATATTGGAAATTTATTTAACGCTTATTCATACAAATTGTTACCTGGTGATCTCAACGTATTCAACCGAATTTACTAATTATTCAACCATTATTGTTACAAATTGTTACATTTTTATTTCAACGTATTATTCAACATTCATCGATACAAATTATTACATTTTTTATTACACATTATTCAACGATTATTGATACAAATTATTACATTTTTTGATTTCAACGTATAATTCAACAATTACATTTTTATTTCAACGTATTACTCAACATTCATTGATACAAATTATTACATTTTTTATTTCAACGTATTATGCAACGATTATTGATACAAATTATTACATTTTTTGATTTCAACGTATAATTCAACAATTACATTTTTATTTCAACGTATTACTCAACAATCATTGATACAAATTGTTACATTTTTTATTACAACGTATTATTCAACGATTATTCATACAAATTGTTACCTGGTGATCTCAACGTATTCAACCGAATTTGCCAATTATTCAACCATTATTGTTACAAATTGGTACATTTTGTTTACAACGCATTCAACTAGATTGGAAATTTGTTTAGCGTATGATCATAAAAATTATTACCTGCTATTTCCCACGCATTCACCCGAACTGGCAAATGATTCAACATTTACTTATACAATTGTTTACACTGGGTTTTCGACGTATTCACCTGTACGTGCAAATGTATTCAACGGTTGTTTATGCTAGTTATTGCCTTGAATTGCCAACGTGCTTATCTATATTTACAAATTTAATTACCGATTATTTATACTAATTGATACATTGAATTTTCAACGTACTACACTATAATTATCAATTTGTTCAACGATTATTTCTATCAATTATTGCTGGGTAGTTTCGTCTAACGTATTCAACTATAATTGCATTGTATTCAACGATTATTTCTATCAATTGTGGCTTTGTATTTATTCAACGGATTCAACTATAATCATAAATTTATTCAACGATTGTTTATACCAATTATTGCTGTGTATTTATTGTTACCATATTCAACTATGATTATAAATTAATTCAACGATTATTAATATCAATTGTTGCTGAATATTTTTTTTTGTCGTGATCAACTATAATTGTATATTTGTTTAACGATTATTTACATCAGTAATTGCTTGGTATTCTTCAACTTATTCAACTATAATCATATATTTATTCAACGATTGTTTGCCTCAGTTGTTGTTCTGCCTTTTTCGACGTGTTCAGCTATAATTATAAATTTATTCAACGATTATTTGTATCAAGTACCATATTGAAGTTTCACGAATACACCAATATTTGCCGTTTATTCAACGTTCATATATACCAGTTTTATACCTTATTCTACACGTAATCAATGCAGTAGTGCTGATGGAGGGCTGAAATAAGCAGGATTGGAGGCTAGGCGGATATAACCATGGGTGAGTGTCTTTGATACATTTCATTTAATCTTAGGATTAGGGGGTGTGAATGTGTGTGTGTGTGTGTGTGTGTGTGTGTGTGTGTGTGTGTGTGTGTGTGTGTGTGTGTGTGTGTGTGTGTGTGTGTGTGTGTGTGTGTGTGTGTGGGCGTATGTGAGTGAATAAGGGGGTTGAACGTGCCGACCGTGGTTCTTTCGTAATAAGGGGTCGCCAGAGTCTCATCTTTTCACTTGTAACTTTTTTTCCATTTCCGTTTATTTGATGAAAATTGCGTACATTTCCGCATTTGTGCTGAATCAGCAGGTTTATAATATCTCCTACTCACGATGGCTGAGACTTAGTCGAATGGCATTACAAAAATCTAGGTACGCATCCTGCTAAGCCATTCTCATTATCCCAATGAGAGGCACTTCATTACAAATTGGCGCCCAACGTGGGGCTCCTCCAAGGGTTTCTACAGCGATGTAGGACTCTAGAGGAGTCCCTCCATAATTTCAAAAAAACTTAGAAAATTTTTGTTTGTAAAATTTTCTTCTAAATTAATTTTTCGTTTCCACCATTCAATAGTATAAGACTCTGGCGGCGTAGAAGCAGCTCCCTGCTTCACACGCGTAGGAGCAAAGGAAGTCTGAGATCCCTCAGACTTTTCTTTGATGGGGAGTTGCGTCCCTACGCCTCCAGCAAACTTCTCCTTTTTGATTTTTCTATTTAACGCAAGGGTGAGAATAGTTCTTCGGAATTATTCTCAATGGGGGTTACAATCCCACGTACCCTTGTAACGGATGGGTTTCTTGCTGGCACGGGGAATGCCAGGGGTAACCCGGTGTCAGGCTTAGATTTTTGTAGAATGGTGTATACGCCTACTACATCCAGCCTGGTCATCTGGTTATGCTCTGGGTTCGTTGTGGCAGCAGGACTCTCATCCGAGCTAACGTCTCCTTAACGTTAGAGTCCCCTCCCAGAAGCGTTAGCACCCTATAATCTGAGTTGTCCCGTTCTCACGAATGATACTGGGGAGCATCTTCCAGAGCAGTCAGATATCAACTGCTGAGGGAAGAGTTCGCCCAGCCTTCATGTCGTGAGTTAATTGGATTAACTCAGATCGTAGCACCCCCCCGTATGTGTCGTCGGTTTGGATCACGGCTGAGAAGTGTAGTTTGATTGAATGATGGTTCAGAGGGTATACTCTCTGACCATCCCAGCGACACTTGTCATCCGGGTGACATGCTGACAACACATACCCCACTTTATTCCTTTCCCACCTTACCTTTTCCCATCCTTGTACATCCCATCTTGTTCCCTTTTCCTTTTCAAATCCCATCCTTTAACTTAGATTAATTTTAACTTTTCTTTTGATCCCAAAAATTTCTTTTTAAACTCATATACAAACAAACTAAATAGAACGAACGGCGATGGGCACCTTCAACCCCGGAGTGATGGACACCCCGTGGTTGGATCCAACTTTCCTCCATCCGTCAATTTTAAGTTGAAAGATAAATATTCCTAAAAAAATAAACTAAATTAATATATACACAAAAAAAATTAAATAAATAAATATTTATAAATAAATAAATAAATAAATAAATAAATATTTATAATTAAATACATAAATAAATAAATAAACATTTATAATTAAACAAATCAATGAATAACTGATTATCTAAATAAACAAATAAATAAACGATAAAAACTGCTGATATTGTCGGGTACTAATATTTGTTTTTCTCATCAATTTTAGGTCCGACAATAAAAACTACAATATAATAATACCAAAGGAAAATTAACTAAAATATAATAATACAAAAAGGAAAATTAACTAAAATTAAAAATATAACATCAAGAATAAATATAACATCAAGAATAAATATAACATCAAGAATAAATAAAACATCAAGAATAAATATAACCTCAAGAATAAATACAACATCAAGAATAAATATCAATCACCTCAAGAAAAAGAAAATTACATTAAGGTAAATTGCGAAAAGGACCAACTAAATTAATAAGAAATAGAGAAATAATCTAAAATAATAACGTTTTCGTTTTGCAGAACACGAAATTTCTTTTGTTAATTAGTTGATCCTTTCCCCAATTAAATTAGCATTAGCTAGAATAAGGCTAGGTTAGCTATTAGATTTTTTTTTTATATATCTGTACTTTTTTCCGTATTTTGTGACCTTCGCGTCCCGGAAACGTTTTATAATTGCCATCTTCTGCCATATTTTTAGTATACTTATTTAATCTCCCATTACAACTCACACCTCTGTTTGTGCAAACATCAGCATCTTAGGTAGTAATGAATAATTTTTTTTTGTTGTTTCGCACTCGGCTGTTGTCAGATTGACATCTCTCCTTCAAAACAAAAATTATACTTGTGTCGAATTGGTCAGATCTCGCACGGCTGTTCAGGGTTTGAATAATCGTACACCTCTTTAAATTCTACTCTGATATATTTAAACTCAGTAAAATCTTTGTAATTGCCACCGTCTGCCATAGTTTTAGTGTACCTGCTTTCTCTCTAAGTTCCATTTTTGCTTGGTCAAGTATCACACAGATTGTTTGTGGTTTGAATAATGTTATTGTCAACCCCGGATAAGATTAACGTATCGTTATAGTTGGTACATCGGGTCGAATGCCTCAACCTATTGTAAATAAAATTATAAATACTGATAACATAAACATTTTTGTATTCGATGAAGTCAATTGACTTCTGCAAACCTTATATCTAGTATCGAACAAACGATTTAATCGGTATTTACGTAGTGGTGAACAATTACTGGCCAGTGTAACTTGATATGAAAAAAAAAAAAAAAAAATTTTCGAACCATTTTACAGAATTATATGCCGAATCCAATCGATGTCGCATCAAAACGTAAAACTTCCAATTTTATAGGGAATCAACCAAATTTGATTACGCGATTCCATAACCGAAAAATAATCTTATTGTGAATTACTGATTACCGATGAGTGTTACCTTTGAGCCTGACCGTTTGAAATTATAATTGAAAATTTTGTTTGGGAAACCAAATTTCGAATTTTAATTAACAACCGCTCTAGTTACTTGCGGAAATGAGACAGAACATATACATCTAAATATCTAAATCTAGATGTTCCCAGGGACATCACTGATTTATTTACATCGTAACGGTTGAGCGAGGCGTTACGGAAGTTTTGGACTCAATAATGTTTAGATAGGTTAGAACTTCGAAAACGGACAGGCTCGATGGCATGAAAAGAATCATCAATTTTAAAGTTGCAAAATTCAAAAGATTAAGTTGGTGATTGTGTTATGATGTGGAAAAGATGACATGGGTCGAAATATTTTTTTTTGTTGATAGTAGAAACGAATCGAATGAGTTGTCGGATTCACCCAAATTCTAAAATAACTGAAAGCCATAGATTTTGTCAGTCGCAGGTGTCTTGAGTCACCTGTGTTTTGAGCTAGGAAGATAATTGATGGTCCTATTGTGGATAGTGGGCTCCGACTTTGCCTATTCCTATATTCGCAGATAACCTGATTTCAGGCCAGATAAATACTGGCCTGGTTTTAGATATTGAGATTCTCCCAAGGGGTGATGTATGGAGATTGTGGTTACTCGAGGAATACGCTGACGAGTGTATTGCGAGGGCCCACAATCCACCAGCTTCAACTCTTGGGGGTTTAGCAAGAACAAAAATATTGTATTCTGTCGTAATATTATTTTGAGCGATGCAGATGAACTGCAGAAAATTGTCTTTATCGCTTTCATAAAGGTTTGCGAAGCCAACGTTTGAAGGCTAGTAGCTGGCGCTGCCTACGAGCTGGAAGACCTGGTTTCCAAACGCAGAGGTGTATACCATTCTAAGGATATTCGAGCCTAAAAATCTAGAAATAGAGTCTGTTTCAGTAAGATATTGGATAACATTTGAAAAATTTTTTTTTGTTTCCCATACATGACTGGTTGACGTTCTTAATGACCTGAAAGTATGCAGGTGATTTCGTTTCAAAGTTATAACACAGCTAGTGGCTTCAACTGTGGAGTGTTATTATCGTTCATGAGCTGTGACCGATTTTCTCTCACTGCGTAATTTCTGCTAGTCAGTTCAACGACTGAAGGTATTGTTGTCTTGAGTCACCTGATGGTTCAGAAACCACCCACGTAAATTTCGAATTCACCATTTCGGATGCGTACAATAGTTAGCCCGGCTAGCTCAGTCGCGAGAAGCAGGAGACTCTTGTTAGCTCAGGTGTAGGGTTCGAGCCTGATTAATATTAGAACAGGAGTCTTGTTGGATATATCTTTCAAGGAGTCTGTCCATTGTTATTTCACTTTCCGATCGTGTAGCAAATTGGTTTTGTTTATTTTCTTTGACTTTCGAGTCTCGAGAACCCCCAGATCTGCCCGGAATCGGGTCTGGAATGTTTTAGTTATCCATCGCTTACCATAGAGTAGAATACCATTTTTCTCGTTACCCCTCCAAATTGTTCATCTGTATAGTCGTAGAAAATTTGATCCTGCTATGAATGGGCGGTATAATATCGATCGGTTTGATTATCAATCGTTGGATCATCAAAGTGCCTCACCGTACTAATATGGATACGCAAGATCTATTGGAGACCAGTCTATGCCTTTTTCAACTTCTTTTTGGACGTGAGTTTCTTCCAAAAAGTACTTGTTCTGTAATGGATAGCCTGGGATAACTCCTGAACCCAGTGTATTATAGTCTCAGATTCTTTAGTTGTCATTTTGATTAACATGAGTAGCTTGTAATAGTTTTTTTTTCATCCATCATTGACAGACACATTTTTCTTATAGTCTCAGTAACTCATAGTTGTTTTCATTTAATTATATAAACATTAATATTTAAGTTTACAACCCCCTAAAATAGACTCACACTGCGTTTTTATCCGTTTAATTTCACCATACTGTTTGAATTTGGATTCTCTAAACACTAACCGTAACTGAACAGCGAGGTTATCAAACCTCCAAACAGCTGTGCGCATTTGTCCAATCGCCACAATAAAAAGAATTAATATCCTAACTTGTTATGCATTCGATTTTCTGTATGGGTATTTTTTTTTGTTATCAGATTGTCTTTCCGTTATGGATCGGAATTCCTCTATAATAGTGTTGTAAGTCGTTATTTTGTAATACATCAACGTCATACGATCGAATAAACTTACGTTTAATTCATTCTAATTCATTGATGACTCTTATTGATGTGTCGGAAATAATTTGTTTCGCAAAATTACTTTTTTGCAATGGTCAGTATTACAAGGTAACCACCCGTTTCGTTTGGTCAAAAAAGATCCTAACATTTATTTACATAATTAATTTACCTCTGGAACCCTTACTCGAATCTTTCAAAATCTAAACAGCTGCGCATATTTGCCAATTCGTCTTACTATCCTAAAATTGTATCTCGCCATCAGCATTGACATGGTCTTAGAAACGTTATTATCAATACTTATTTTCTTACTGGGTGTAATCCACCCCTTCGAAATTCCGAAAAGTTTTATTACCATTGTCGGCATTGAATTTTGTTATAAATACTGGGTGTAACCTAGCCTTTTTCTCTTAGTTGATCATTTTCATTCCACACTATTAGTCGCGTTTTTTCGGGACAGCGATTGTTTTATTTATATTTTTTCGTTCAAATTAAAATTATTTCAATTTTGATTGCATAAATATTAAATATTTATCGTTTATCCATCCATTTTAATTAATCTCTTTAAAATAAATTGGCAAATTAAATTTATTTTTACCAGTTCGCAACAAATCTTGTGTTTTATCGAGAGCAGTTCAGAACAGGTGAGGGAAATAAACAATGGGACATTTTTAGTACTATTTGTCAAAAACATTACATATATGTACATACGTATATACGTACAAAACAAAAAATTAAATTTAATCTTTAATTGTAATTTTTTTTTAGTTCGAATCTCGTCGTTTAAATATAAAATATATGGCTCTTCATGAAATAAACAAATATAACACAAGTGTAAACAAACATTAATGGCGATTGTCAAAATATTCACTTGAAGTTAGCTACAATTTAGTTCTAAAAATCTCCCTGAATTTTACCAATATTTTTCTCTGTCCTGGACAGCCAGTTCGAAGATAAAACGCGACTATTATTTCGGTGGTGATTTTTTTTGACATTTTCATCTCATAGCGGAGAGTGATGATGCAAGTTTTTTTGTTTGTAAAATCATATTTGTTTTAGAATATAATTTTAATTTGATTCAGATTCCGTTCTCGTTAAGTTTTTTTTATTAAAATAAATGTTCAGTTCTTGTTGTTTATTAGAGTAAATGTGCAGTTTTTGTTTTGAAGTGCATGTTTGATTTTTTTAAATTAGTTAATCGAATTAAAAGTAGTCAATTTCCTTCGTAAAAATTTGTGATAGAACAAGACCATTCCTTCTTTTTCGGAGTGGATTAAGAAAAAACTGGAAAAAAGCACGATGAATGCCTAGCTGTATACCTGCAAAATTATTTGATGTCACGGGATTTTACTCGAACCGGTCCATAACGGTACCACCTGTGTTTGGCTTATCTTCAACCACCGCAGTAAGTTGTTTACCAATTAAATTAACTAATGTTCGTAGTGATTAAACCAGCACAAAGAAGGTTTTCTTAATTGAAATTTCAATAAATAATTGAGAATTGTCGGGAAAAGATATGCTATAAGAAAATAAAACCAAAAAAAAGGATAACCATTCCGGTTTGTGTTGTATTTGTCCCTGTAAGAACAGTAAGAATTGTAAACAAGGGGTGTTCGCGCTTTAAAAGTCGATTGTACAAAAGAAATGCTCATTAAACTGTATTAATAATAGATGTTGTAATACAAATTTAAATTAACTCGTATTATCAAATGAGTGTCATAAATTATATCAATAGTAGAAATTGTTAGTGTAAATTTAAATTAACTCTTAGTATCAATGTAGTGTCTTAAATTATATTACTAGTAGATGTTGAGAGTGATCATATAAATTAACTTTTTGTTACAAATTTAGTGTTAGATTGTCTTAACGATAGTAATAATTAACGAAAATAAAACCAAAATTAACTTTTGATTTCAAACCACTGAATTATCTTAATGTAATATGTGTAAACTGAATGAAATTAAATCATATAAATTAACGGTGTGTTACAAATTCAATGTTGGATGGTCTAGGTGATAGTAGTAATTGACGAAACTAACACAAAAATCAACTTTTGTGTCAAATCACTGAATTTAAAAACAGCAATCGCCTCAGTTATATGTGGCGCAACAATCTGTACATTTTGGATGCAGGTGTTTGTTACCATCATATGTCGAACATAGTTCAGCGCAACTTTGAATAAAAATTTCTGCTAATAATATACGAATTTTGGCATCGTGTTTCCAACGTATTCAACCGAATTTGCTAATTATTCAACTATTATTGTTACAAATTGTTGCCTTTTTATTTCAACGTATTATTCAACATTCATTGATACAAATTATTACATTTTTTATTACAACGTATTATTCAACGATTACTGAGACAAATTGGTACATTTTATTTACAACGCATTCAACTATATTGGAAATTTATTTAACGCTTATTCATACAAATTGTTACCTGGTGATCTCAACGTATTCAACCGAATTTGCTAATTATTCAACCATTATTGTTACAAATTGTTACATTTTTATTTCAACGTATTATTCAACATTCATCGATACAAATTATTACATTTTTTATTACATCGTATTATTCAACGATTATTGATACAACTTATTACATCTTTTGATTTCAACGTACAATTCAACAATTACATTTTTATTTCAACGTATTACTCAACATTCATTGATACAAATTATTACATTTTTTATTTCAACGTATTATGCAACGATTATTGATACAAATTATTACATTTTTTGATTTCAACGTATAATTCAACAATTACATTTTTATTTCAACGTATTACTCAACAATCATTGATACAAATTGTTACATTTTTTATTACAACGTATTATTCAACGATTATTCATACAAATTGTTACCTGGTGATCTCAACGTATTCAACCGAATTTGCTAATTATTCAACCATTATTGTTACAAATTGATACATTTTGTTTACAACGCATTCAACTAGATTGGAAATTTGTTTAGCGTATGATTATAAAAATTATTACCTGCTATTTCCCACGCATTCACCCGAACTGGCAAATGATTCAACATTTACTTATACAATTGTTTACATTGGGATTTTCGACGTATTCACCTGTACGTGCAAATGTATTCAACGGTTGTTTATGCTAGTTATTGCCTTGAATTGCCAACGTGCTTATCTATATTTACAAATTTAATTACCGATTATTTATACTAATTGATACATTGAATTTTCAACGTACTACACTATAATTATCAATTTGTTCAACGATTATTTCTATCAATTATTGCTGGGTAGTTTCGTCTAACGTATTCAACTATAATTGCATTGTATTCAACGATTATTTCTATCAATTGTGGCTTTGTATTTATTCAACGGATTCAACTATAATCATAAATTTATTCAACGATTGTTTATATCAATTATTGCTGTGTATTTATTGTTACCATATTCAACTATGATTATAAATTAATTCAACGATTATTAATATCAATTGTTGCTGAATATTTTTTTTGTCGTGATCAACTATAATTGTATATTTGTTTAACGATTGTTTACATCAGTGATTGCTTGGTATTCTTCTACTTATTCAACTATAATCATATATTTATTCAACGATTGTTTGTCTCAGTTGTTGTTCTGCCTTTTTCGACGTGTTCAGCTATAATTATAAATTTATTCAACGATTATTTGTATCAAGTACCATATTGAAGTTTCACGAATACACCAATATTTGCCGTTTATTCAACGTTCATATATACCAGTTTTATACCTTATTCTACACGTAATCAATGCAGTAGTGCTGATGGAGGGCTGAAATAAGCAGGATTGGAGGCTAGGCGGATATAACCATGGGTGAGTGTCTTTGATACATTTCATTTAATCTTAGGATTAGGGGGTGTGAATGTGTGTGAGTGTGTGTGTGGGCGTATGTGAGTGAATAAGGGGGTTGAACGTTCCGACCGTGGTTATTTCGTAATAAGGGGTCGCCAGAGTCTCATCTTTTCACTTGTAATTTTTTTTCCATTTCCATTTATTTGATGAAAATTGCGTACATTTCCGCATTTGTGCTGAAGCAGCAGGTTTATAATATCTCCTACTCACGGTGGCTGAGACTTAGTCGAATGGCATTACAAAAATCTAGGTACGCATCCTGCTAAGCCATTCTCATTATCCCAATGAGAGGCACTTCATTACAATCCATAGTTTTGCTGATGACAGCACATTACATGCATCACATGCATCACATGCATCTCCTAAATTTCGATCTCATACTGCAGTTACCACTGATAGAGAGCTGCTTATTGATTCTATCAACAAAGATCTGGAGCGTATAATGGAATGGGGTGATCGTAATCTTGTTTCATTTAATCCAACTAAAACCAAATTATGCCGTCTTTCACGAATAGAGCGACATAAAAATTTTCATATTAAAATAAACCATGAGGAATTGCGTGAGTTTGAATCAGTTAGACTTCTTGGAGTGGATATTAAAAATAACCTGAAATGGAATAAACATGTGTTCAACCTCGCTAAATCTGCAATGCAAAAATTAGGATTCTTGAGTCGATGTAAAAAGTATTTCAATCCCGAGCAAATTTTGCTAATCTTCAATTCCTTTATTCGTCCATGTATGGAGTACTGCTGTCATGTTTGGGGAGGTGCTTGTCAGTCAACAATAAATTGTCTAGACTCTATACAGAGGAAAGCAATACGGTTGATTGGTAATACCGAACTAACGGACCAGCTTGATTCACTCCAGCACAGAAGAAATGTGGCTGAATTGTCAATCTACTATAAATATAACTTTAGCGAATTCTCCTCTAAGGAAATTCAAAATATCCTTCCATCGTGTGCGGAGTATAATCGACAAACAAGAGCTGCCGAGTTATCCCATCTATTTGTTGTACAAATACCTCGTTGTAGAACTGTGTCCTTCCAAAACGACTATTTTAATAGAGTGGCCAAATTATGGAACTCATTGCCTTCCTCTGTATTTCCCGACGAATTTTCCCCTCAGGCATTTAAAGAAAATGTCCATCATCATTTAAAAAAATTAGTATAGTTATCCCTATATCCCCATTCCTTCCATTTTCCTCATCTCCTTCCTTTATAGTTGACATGGTATCTTCGGATATTCAAAGAGTCTAAATAATGAATATTTCATATTTAGTGTGCTAAACATGTCTAACTAATTAATAAAAAAAAAAAAAAAACAAAGTTTTTAAAACAAAGCAACCATGAAAAAATAGAATAATGTTATTTTGTCGATTTCTAATTTAATAATTTCTAATAAATATCGTTTATATATTAATGCCCAGTTGCTTGATTATTTGTCTAAATGAGAGTTAGCTAAGGCTTCAATAAGACATATCTCTCAAATTGTTATCATGCCGTTTCTTAACAAATATAAACAAAAAATTAAGTAAATGACGAAAAGAGAATTTGAATTTGTTGGTCTTTAGGGGTTTAAAGTAAAAACAAATCAAAAATCTAAGCTCAGTTTTTTCCAATGAATTGTAAAATTGGTTTTTATAAATATATTAAATATAAATAATCGGTTTTTCGTTATGCTTAATTAAATATTATATTGAAGAATTTTCGAAAGCTTAAAGTTATATTAAAGTGACAGAGACGTTAAGGATTCTTTATTAAGTTTTTAACTGACAATGAGTAAGAAAAATTGAGTGTAACATCTCGATCAATTCTTGAAAAATTGATATTATAACGTACAAGGGCCCCCAATTTTTCCCAAAAAGATAAAAGTTTGTTGGTGGAGCTTGTGTCCAATTACAAAGATATAATAGAAAACAAAAAAAACTGATAAGGTTTGAGTACAACCTGATAAGGTTTGGGTACAAATATACAAATAACAAATAAACCGAATTAAATAAAACAAAAATTTAAAACAAATTTTTAAATTAAAAAAACTTAGCAATAAACTAAAAAAATTTTAGGTACTCACAATTGTAACAGTAATTTTAAAGATGAGGATGAACTGGATCACGTCGGGGTCACCAATAATATAGCTGTTAATAATAGCACTATAATGTTTTGCTAAAATTAAAAAATTAATCTCAATCTTATGAAAACAAAAATCTGAATAACGAAAAAACAAAACTTTTTAATGAATTTTGGAATGAATGCTTGATGAAAAAGTATTTTTTTAAAAACTAGATTAAAAAATTGTACCTAAAATTTTGTTAATCTATTGCTAAAAGTTTGAAACGATTTAAAAGAAGAATTTTAAATTAAACGCAAACGATTGAATAAAAAGTCACCACAAAATAATTACAAACAGAATTATCAAACAAACTTTAAAATAAAATTAATTTTAAGCAAACCTAAAACTGCAGCTTTGGAACGTTTTGTAACGAATTTTTGGACTTTATACAAAATATAATTATATTACATTACCGGAAAGCTCATAAAAATATATGAAAACTGAATCTACGACAAACAGAATTTACACTTGGAAATCTCTTATATTATTTATCACAGAAAAATTGTAAAGAAACTTATCAATTGACCAACAAATAAAAATAATTTAACTAAAAACAAATCAAAAATTATATAAATTAAAATAAAAAAAAGCTTACATTAATTTATTTCTTCAATGTTGTCTTCTTCATGTTTTGTTTCACATCTTCGTTTATTTTGATTGTTAATTAAAGGTTTTATTATATCAAGCAGAAACTAACCCGTTCGTCCACAAAAAGCAATACATAATGAAGTCGATGCACGGAAATTTCATAAACGGACTTGACGATTAATTTTTACAAATAGAATTAGACAATTTTGTGTTTAGCATCTCGTACGGTAACAACATCATGAACTTCTTCAATTAATTTTTGTTTTTCGTCATCATCAAAGTTCATGTACCATTTGGCGAGACGTGTTTTCCTTCATAAAACTATAAATTTATTTTCAAAACTGATAACATAACACTTGCTTAACAAATGAATTTTATTTCTTCAATGTAAAACATATTTCGTTTACATATTTTAATAGATGCAATTGAGATTTTGACATTTTATTAAATTCACAACCATAAAAAAAACTTTACACCATTAACAGAACAATTGAAATGAAAAGCAAATTTATTTTCTTTTAAGTTTTAAAACAACATTTTAAAAATAATTAACAATATTAAAACTACTCAAAAGTAAGCTGTATGACGATTAAGTCATTACTTAATGACTTAATTTTATTTCAATTTACATAATTTACTGATCGTAAGTTTATACTAACTAACTCGATCCAAACAATTTAATCGTTTTTATATCATGTTATCCTCGATCTTCTGTTTCATTTTCCATCATTTATCAAAACTTGTATTTTTAATTTACTTGAGTTTATTTAAATCATCAAAAAAAATGTACAGTAGTGCGCAATAAATGTCTATGGTTAGTACAATTGGAGAAAATTAATAAAATTATGATTGAATTTGAAAACTATTATTTTCAGAGTAAAAACTGGAAATAGTCCGTCGTTACAGTTTTGTTAACTGACTTAAAATCAACTAACTATTAGAAATTTAATTTTAGTTCATTTTAGATTTAGTAAAAATATTATTTAATTAGTAGCTGCAGTGTTACTTTTTGTGTTAAGATTATTATTTACAATTATAGACGAAACACAAAGTCACTTTAGCTTCGTATTATATACACTATTTTTCGTATTATATACACTATTTATAAATAGGAAATTAAGGCATCAAATTCATAATCTCATTTAATGTTACTTTGCTGCCTACGTAAAAATATAAAAGTTACTTTACTGCCACCGTAAAAATATGAAAGTTACTTTACTGCCGCCGAAAAAAATATGAAAGTTATTTTACTGCCGTCGTAAAAAAATTTAAAATACTTTACTATACGTCCGCTTTGATTATGCGTCAAAAAAAAGTAAGATTTTAACCTTCTCCCTAGTGGCAGTAAAGTTAATCCATTTGTGTTTATTTGCAATAAATTTACAACTTTTCATTTTATTTTTGGTGTAGGCAAAAAACGCGCAGTCACATCGTTGATTGCAGATAGCTAAGCCTTTTATTGCAGATGTCTGGTTTTTCAAAAAATGATAGAAATATGTTATTATTTAAAATTTTATTTTAAATATTTGGCTCCAAACGGCCTATAGTATGTTCTTAGTTCACACTATAATAATCCGCTTTGTGTTCGTTTTATAGCTTTGATATGGATATCAAATAACCCAGTTTTTATCTCAGGATCCTTTTATATTTCAACACCTCTTGGATGCGTCGTTAACTCAAACCACAGGCACTGCTAATTTTCCACTCTAATCCATTGATAATTTTATTCAATAATTTAAACATAATAATATTAATTTTAATCATACAAGGTATATGTTTTTACATTACGCAACTTCACTTACACTTAATTAGAATTAAATAATATTTTTTATAGAGTAAGAAAATATACGTCGCAATGCAGCTTTAAATTTTTTCTTAATATTAATTAGTTTTTTATTTTAATTTTAACAATAAAATACATTTAAATAAAATTTTTAAATAGCTGCCTTTTTATATATAAGAAAACATGTGATTATTTCTAAAAATATTTTTTATCGCTAGCACAATTTTTTTTAGAACACCATTTTTTATTATATCCACATTGCAAGTGATCAAAATGGCATCTCGCATCCACTGAACTCAAAAAAAAACTTTTTTAAAAAGAACTTAAAAATTAAGCTATAATTAAAGGTGGACATTGACTGTCGCCACAGGCCTTTATAACGGTTTGATTTATACAGTTTTTGAGCACTAGCATCTTAACTTATACGCTGATATGGCCAATTGTAGATAAGTAGATTATTTTTAAATAAAATGAAAACAAATTATCAACGAAACTCTTTTTCTGTAATTTATTACTTCATTTCTTACTTCTGTAATTTATTACTTACTACAAAAAAAAAATCTTACCTCCAGAAACATGGATCTCTTAAATAAAAGTTAGTTCATTGTGCACGCAATCATATTATCGAGGACTCACACCATGTTGAAAACCCACACCAGGTTGAAAACCCACCCCAGATAAAAACCTTACCCCATGCTAAATAATATAATTGATACCCCATGCTAAATAGTTTACTTCGGCAAAAAATTGAGAGAAAATAAAACGGTAAAACAAACGATCGTCAATAATTTAGATCTATTTCAAAGGTTTAAACTATAAAATGTTTTACATTACATTATAATACAATCTAATAAATATGAAGGAGCCGAAATCTCACAGTTCTGAGATATCAAGACTTCGGTCTGGATTAAAGATTTTGATATAGTTTTCAGCAAAAAACTTTTATGAGGACATGGTTTTTAGTTTTGGGCAGCGATGTATATCAAACATAACGTTTTGTTAAAGTACATGTATTTTTTATCTCTGTTTAGATATGTATTACAAAACTAACCCGAAACATCAATACGTTTTCGGAAAATTATAACAGATCATAAGTTAACATAATTTAGTGAAAAGATGATACAATCGACAAACTACTCAAAAACATCTCCATTTAGATTAACGAGAAAATATGACAAAATCAAAAATTCATATTTCTTTCAAAATTTCAAAAATATTCTAAAAATTATAAATAAAATTTAAACTATTTTCCAAAAATTATAGCAAATCAAAGATTGAAACTTTTTTTAAAATTCTAAAAATATTTCAAAAATTCAAACTTTTTCCAAAATTCTAAAAATATTGCAAAAATTATAACAAAATCAAGAGAACAAACTTTTTTCAAAATTCAAAACCAATAGGTCCTAAAACGTTGAGAAATGCCAAAAAAAAATGGGGGTAAGAATTTCACTTTATTCTCGAGAATGTAATAGTTACGTCTATCAGACCGAAGTAATATAAAATTTAAAAAAGCATCATTTGGCGTGAGGGCATTGTAATACTTAGGACTTTCAGACCGAAGTAATATGAAATTTAAAAAATTTAACGAATTTTTTTTTAAATCAATACTAGCAAGTGTCCAGTGTTTATTTGTTAAGTTCACCGGAATTAATATTTGGCCGTATGAAAATATACCAATTTTCTTTGTCCATCGCCTGACACCAGCGTTCATTAATTTTTGAACAAAAAATGTGTTCATAGACATTATTTTCGGATGACGATACTGGTTTTCTTCGTTTCTTTTATTGAGCATGCTCAAATAAAAGTTTATAATGTAATCGTTCACCCAATTTTCTCCTATTAGTGTCTTTAGATCACTACTTACTACTAGTTATATGAACAATATTCTACCCTGGCTACTAATAATCGGCCTAAACCAATGAAAATAAAATAAAAAAAAAAAAGTTGTTTGTAATTGTATTGTACGAAAATAAATAAAAATGATGATGAAAAAGTACGTAAAGTAAACTTTTCTTTTTTATATGGATTTGCAAAAAATTCAAATGCGATGGTTTCCAAAAGAGTGCAATAAAAAGAATAAAAAATTCATTATTAGGAGTAGTATCAGTATCATTCTTATATATAATATTACAAGATATTAACTTGTGAATAAAATTTGAAAGAGTGCAATGCAATCGCATACGCAATTACTAGAAATTTTGTTTGTTTATTATTCATGGTGATTTATGATAACACCAAATAAAGAAATTTACAGTGCGTTTTTTATAACAAAATAAAATAGTATTTAAACAGGTACGCTAGATCTAGAAAAACCATTGTTTATATTCAACCATTTCAACCGTTGGAGTTTCTGAAACTGTTTAACAAATATTCTAATTAAAGAATAATGTAATTGTACTAATTGGCAGTTGCTGTGAAACAATTAAGACGCTTTATACTTTAAACATACTTTTGCGCATAAAATTTAGTGAGAATGCTTAAGTTTAATAAAAGTATTTCTAATTTGGAAAAGAAATAGGCACAAATATATATCTCGCAGGCCAGTTACCTAGACCATTTGAACTTCTTAGAAAAAGATTGATGAAACCCATACCGCCCGTACAACAAACATCAATTTTCTCGAAATAAACTGATATCAAGTAGTCCGAGATGACAATTACACGTTCGCCCTTTTCATTGAACATTTTCGCATGCACCTTGTCTTTTAAAACGCTGTCATACAAAGCAATTGCATTCAAACATCGATTTCAATTCGCTTTAAGGTACAAAAAGTTAGCTGAATATCTTACATCGAGTTGTTTAGGTTTAGATTTCACATACTGATACCTTCGATAATCCATTGGGTATATTCAAAACAAAATCACTTTCTGTTAAGGCGTTTTAGGTTATATATTTACTGTTCAAACATTGATATTGAATACGTTATACACATAATATTTATTGATTCAATGTTGATTTAAGGGATTGATCAAGATCTTCTATTAAATCTTCAACATCTTCCAATCCAACTGATAATCTTATTAAATTATCACTAATACCAAGTTCATCGCGTTGAGTTGCCGGTATAGAGGCATGTGTCATCAATGATCTAAAATGCATATTTAACTAAAATCTCACATTTTATAAGTATATCATCCAGCTTACGGTAACTCAGCTAAACTTTCAAAACCCCCTAAACTTTCAGCTAAGCTAAAATACTTCAGACTGCTAAAAAATTTCTTCGACTCTTTTAATCCACCTTTTAGATAAAATGAAAAGACACTACTATGACCATACATTTGCTTTAATGCTAGTTCGTGGTGCGGATGAGATTTTAAGCCGGGATGGACAACTTTTTCAACTAATGAATGTTTTTCTAAAAAATTTGCTACAGCTAAGCCATTTTCTGCATGCTTTTCCATTCTTAACTGTAGCGTCTTTAGACCACGATTCACTAAAAAACAATCAAACGCTGATGGAACTCCACCCATTGCTAAAAAAAAGAAACTATTTTATTAATATTGCTATTATACAAACAGATCTAGTATAAAAATAAAATAATTATAGTTAATTTTAAGTAGCAACTTCTGACTTATCACATCGAAGTGACCCAATCAGTCTTAAAACTAAAATTACTATTCTTACCGTTTTGTAAAAATCTTAATCTTTTATGCAAGTCATCATCATTTACCACAACTGAGCCCATAACAACATCTGCATGTCCATTTACATATTTAGTCAACGAATAACATACCAAATCTGCTCCTAAATCTAAAGGTCTTTGCAAATATGCCGTAAGGAATGTATTATCTATAGCTACAATAATCTAAAATTACAAAATCATAAGAAAATAAAAACACAAAGGTAAGTAAGTGTACATCGGTAAGAATTATAATTTGATATAACAGTTTACGTACATCTGTAGAAATATCATGACAAATGTTTGCCACCTTTTCAATATCCACAATTTTAATCATTGGATTTGAGGGAGTTTCAACCCAGACTAGCTTTGTAGTTTTCTTAATAACTTGATTTAATATATCGACATTTGTAGATAAATCGACAAAATCTATTTCAACACCTTGACGTGCAGTTACTTGTCTGAAATCAATATGATATATTTATTAAATAAAAAAATTAAGTAACAAAATAAAACATGAATTGGTTCAATATACTAAAAACCAACACCTCTACTAATAAACTATAACTATGTACCTAAGCAATCGATTAGTCCCGCCATAAACATCATCCCCACATATTATATGATCACCTTGAGATAACAACGCACAAACTGTTGTTGTTGCAGCCAGTCCAGATGCAAATGTCAATGCATATTTTCCATTATCCAACGATGCTAAACATTCTTCAAGCACATTTCGAGTTGGATTTCCGCTTCGACTGTATTCAAACCCCTAGTAAGTTAAAATAAACAAAAAAAATAAACTTATTAATGTTTCCATTAAAACTAAAACAAAAACGAAATAATATACTTGTATTAGATGAAAAACGTAATCTACGCAGGTGAAAAAGTCGAAATTTGAACTTGACCATTTTTGATTTTCCTGAAACTTGACAGATAAGTAGTATGGACAAAATAAAAAATACAACTTATTTTAAAATTTTTTTAAAGTGCTTAGTTTGAGCATAGGGGGCACCCCAACATGCATGAAAAATGTAAATTCTGCCAATCCGATGTAACTTTGAAATTAAATTGCTCAAGAGCGGCTATACCGATTTCATCAAACTTTTTTTTGTTTGATAGATGATTAGTTAGTCCTTTAAAAAAAAATTAATTAATTGTTTTTATAATTAATTTTTAAATAAAAATATTAAAAAAACTTTTTTAAAGATGGCGCTAGGGTCGAAGATCAACAATTTATATCATCAAAAAATTTTAACCACTGAAGTTCGAGAAAATAATGAACGATTAGAATTTTAATCGGACTAAAAATCTTTAAAATTAAATATCTCAAGAACACGAATTAACGTCTCTTTGTAAATTTGATACATTTTAAAGTAAGTTTAGAGCTATATTTAAAAAAAAAGTTAAAATTTTTTGTTAATGGAATTTGTTTGAAAAATGAAGAAAAATTCGAATTCAGTCGTACTAAAAATCTTTAAAATTAAATATCTCAAGAACAAAAACTAATGCCTCTGAGTTAATTTGATATATTTTAGAGTAAGGATAGAACTATTTTCAGAAAATATATTAATTAAATTCAAATTTATCTTCGACCCTAGCGCCATCTTTAAAAAAGTTTTTTTAATATTTTAATTTAAAAATTAGTTAGAAAAACAATTAATTAATTTCTTTTCAAAGGACTAACTAATCATCTATCAAACAAAAAAAGTTTGATGAAATCGGTATAGCCGTTCTTGAGCAATTTAATTTCAAAGTTACATCGGATTGGCAGAATTTTCATTTTTCATAAATGTTGGGGTGCCCCGCCCCCTATGCTCAAACTATGCACTTTAAAAAAATTTTAAAATAATTTTTATTTTTATTTTGTCCATACTACTTATATGCCAAGTTTCAGGAAAATCAAAAATGGTCAAGTTTTCACAACTCTGTCTAGAACACGTTTTTCATCATTATAAAAATAAATAGAATGGATTAAAATCAGGAGAAAAATTATATTATGGTAAAATACGAAAATTAGATAATATTAAAATCGTAATTAAATTTTCCAAAGGATAATAATTTGACGAAATTTTAAAACACTTTCCGATTTCTTTTTAGAAGAAAGAAATGTAAAAGATAAAAGATAAGTAACTGACCCAAAATTAAGTTTATTTTGGGTATAACTCTCCTTTTCTAATTGACTTTTTTGAGATCAATTAACCACTTCAGAATAATAATTCATGTTTTCCTTATATTTTGTTCAATAATAGGAATAATTATATTGACATTTCTTTTCAGATCAGCAACAGTGCGCCGATGTTGTAGGGAATCAAGATTTGATGTTAAATTTTGATCACCCAGAATTTGTATAGGACGCTTTTGAATAGAGTCCAAAAGAGTCAGGATGAAAATAAATGCAGCACCCAAACTTGACAACAATACTCCGTACCGATTATATGCCATAGGATTGATTGTTTATTCTAATAAAAATATGAAAATTCTTAAAAAAAACATACAAACACAAAAAAAAATTGCAACGCATAGACTAACTTCACGACAGCTCTGGAAACAAAATGTTCTGGATATATATTAAGCTAATAACCATTAAATACTTTAATTAATTACTAACTATTGTTATATATTTCGCGAAGTTCTAATTATAAAAACATTAAAGAAAGCGGCATAAATTCTGTTGCAACGAATTGAAAGAGTAAACAAATTTTTAACGGAAGTGGCAAATCGTAAGCTGAAATGCAGAACTGTTACAAATCATACTCTAAGTATATATACCAAGTTTTATCAAAATTAACAGGAACTGATGTTGAACTTGCAAATAAACAGGTGTTCGGGCGCCCCACTGATCCCAATTTCGCCCAAAAACTAATCAGGTTTTTGTCATTTGAATCTCCATGTTTGGTCAAAGTGTCATCAAAATTGATTAATAAACGAAGTCTGTATGCTCCCAACAAAAACAAAGTGTGAAAAGACGGTAGTTGTATGGTGGACCCTCACTACTTTGATCAATGTGATGACAATGTTTTTTGCGTAGCAGAAAGGCAATATGAGATGGTATTGCACAAAACTTATATCTCTTTAAAAACAAGTTTTATATGCATTATTTATATGCATCATGTTTTTGGATACTAAAAAATAAAAATTCATTTCAATTCATCAATACATTTATAAATCTAACTTACAGAATTATATTGAACGTAAAATGTCTGTTTTTTATGATCAATTAACAAATGAATAGTGCAAAAGAACAAGCTTGCATTTTGAGAATCCGTTAAAAACTTAAAACATTTACCCGATCAGATGTTTATCTCCCTAAAACGAACAAACCCGGCGATTTGATGAGACCCATTGCGTCAAATGTAAACGAACCCACATCTACAATAGCTAAATGATTACTGAAGCAATTCAAACTATTAACACCACCAGTCGGCTTCGATATTCACAATTCGGTCCAATTAACACAAAAACTTAAAGATATTAAACTCAAAAGAAATGAGGTAATGGTTTCTTTTGATGTAATATCTTTATACCCTAGTATACCAAAGCAAAAATCACTAATCTACCTAGAAGCATGGTTGTTGGGTGTTGCAGCTCCTTTGATTTCGGTGTACATAAGACTCTATAAATTATTATTAACCAAAATTTTGTCCAATTTCGTGAGAAATTCTATTATTGCCCCAAAGGAGTTGCAATGGGTAACCCAATATCTAGTTTCAATGCTAACTTATACATGTGTTATTTTGAAAAAGAAATGAGCTCTTCCAACAAGTTTCCACGCGTTTGGTATAGATACGTCGACGACATTTTTTGTGTTATAAACAATCGTAAAGTCCAGGATACTCTATCTTTTATTAATTCCAAAGAACCAGAAATCCAATTTCCTGCAGAGGTTGGATAAGACAACACATTGTCCTTTCTTGAAGTTACTATGTATAAGAAAGATGATAATAGTATAGGGTTTAAAATATATCAAAAACCAACATCAACAAGTAGATAATTACGTTTAGCTCCAACCATTGCATTCAACACAAGAAATCTGCCTTCAAAACAGCATGATTTACCGACTGGTGAATACACCAATGGAAGAAGAAAACTACAACGCCGAACTCTCAATTATCTTCATCATTGCAGACACGAATGGATATACGAAAACTTTGATTAATCAAATTCTTCGCAAAATGATTAAAACAAAACGTGTATCAACCTCGACAACACTTAAAACAATAAAGGTCAAAACTATCGTTCCGCCATTACGTTTGCACCCCCAACTAACACCAATCATTTCAAATATATGCCGCAGACAAGGACTGGAAGTGATCCCAAAGTCTACTAATAAGATCAACACCCTAACAACTACAACCAAAGATAAGCAGGAACAAAATCAAAAGTCAGGTATCTATTCGATCACGTATGGATCCCTGAACTGTAATGCTGAATTGCTGAATACGTTGAGATGACAAAACGATCAATCAACACCAGATTTAAGGAGCACGACAGAGTCACCAGACAGGAAAATACCACCGAATCATCAGTTGCTGATGATGATACAAAACTCCCATCATTTCACAATAGAAAATTTATAACTAATCCGCGATTCGCGATGTCAAGATAATCGAAAGCTAGACATTTTTGAAGCAATAGAAATACAATCCCGCCAAAATTTATTGAATGCTGACAACGGACAAATCTTCTCATCTTTATTTCAATTTTGTAAACAATAGTATAACCACAGCATAACAACCACACAAATTTTAGATTAATATTCCAACTATTCACAATATGCTAATTAAAACTTGTAAATTTCTTTATAAATAGCCACTAACTTTTCAAATTACTTTAGTATGTTCCATTCATATTATTATTCAGGCTGATTCTGAGCTAAGAGGTCTTAGCTATGATTATTTCTGTTATGACAATTTTTTTAAGAGGAATATCTTAATTGCGATTCTGAGAACGTTGTCATAAAAAACCTCATAATAACTCTACAAATATATTTTGGAGATCTTTCAAACGGCTATTTTTATAAACAAAAGTATTATAAAATGTCATATTTTCTTTTTAAATAATTTAAATACAAATTAAAATAGCATATAAATTATTATTAAGAATTATGGTATATTATATAATAATTTTTTATAAAAATCAAGTTTATGTTTTATAAAATTTTTTAAGGTATCAATAATTTTTGTTTGTAAAAATACCAAACGCCATTTTCAATAATCAAAAGTGTATTTTATTTTATAATAATTTATATACAATTAATATAAAATTATACCATGTATTAATTATTTTGCAATAAATTTGTTAGAAAAGAATTATTGTTTTTCCTTAAAGTGTATATAAAATTTGCAAAATTTTCATAAACAACATGAGACGTAAAAGTTTGATATTGCAAATATGAAATTTTCAATCGCCATTTTATTTAAAATCAATATATATCAATATATATTTTGTTTTATATTTTTGATTCAAACTAAAATAAAATATACATAATTATTATAAATTTTATAATAATTACATAAATAATTCATAATTAATATTTTATCCTTTATTAATATAATTTTTCATACAAGATTTCAAATAAAAAATATGAAACTTTAAGTTATGATGCTTAAGATGACCATGTTTGATGGTCTTACGTTAAGAGGTTTTTTTTTACATCTCACAGTTGTGACTACATACAGAATCGCATTTAAGAGGTTTTAGTCTTAGCTATGACTATTAGACTTAGACTTAGCTATGACTAAAAGTCTTTGCTATGACTATTTTTACATCTGTGAGGGTACGTCAGAATCAGCCTGATTATCTTTACCATTGTAATTTATACCTGTTGTTCATTAAAAATTTCAAATATGTAGTCTCTTTTCTATTTACTTTTATTATTAAGGAAAAACCCATTTTTATTTTTATGATTCATTTATTCTGTTTTTACTTTAGATTATTACTTCGGTTTTGAAAAAACCTTAGTATTGCATTCATGAGCCAAAAGTGAAATTCTTATCCCCACTTTTTTGGCATTTCTCGACGTTTAAGGACCTAATGATTCTAAAGAAGCAAAAATAAAAAATGTATGTTTATCTGTCGGGGCCGTCCGGCCGTCACAACCTACGAAATCTAGAAAACCGCTAAACGGATTTCAAAAATTTTTTTTTTCTAAAAATAGGTTTACTCAATGAGAAGAGCCAAAAGAACGATGTGTTCGATAACTCTACCGGAAGTGTGTCAAAAAAATCGTCAAGTGTGTCAAAACAAAGATATTTGCATATTTTATGCTTAAAAAACGTTCATTTTAAGTGATTACGAATAGAAACATTGAATTTGAAGAAATTTTGATGGTCGGGATTGGTATGTGAAACCAAACACTATATTATTGCATTATAAGTTTGTCAAAAAAATGTTGTCAAGTGTGTCAAAAGAAAGATTTTCATTTCTATTTTTAGAAAATAATAAAATTATTTATTTGGATGAAATGAAATGTAATGATCATGATATTATTATTATTGAGAATTTTATTGCATTTTAAATTTGTGAAAAAAATATTGTCAAGTGTGTCAAAAAATGATTTCATTTATTTTTTTAGACAATTTTTTGGAAAAAAAATTTAGCTGTTTGTATGACGTAAATGTGACATGGAAATTTTTGAATTTGTTATAGTTTTTGAAATACTTTTGGAATTTTGAAAAAAGTTTGTAGTTTTGATTTTGTACGAATTTTTGGAATATATTTAGAATTTTGAAAAATTTTAAATTTTTGATTTTATTTTAATTTTTGGAATTTTGAAAAAAGTTTGAATTTTTGAATTTTTAAGAATTTTTGGAATATTATCAGAATTTAAAAAAAAATTTTATATATTTGATTTTATTCTAATTTATGGAATAATTTTTGGAATTCTGAAAAAAGTTTCAATTTTTGATATTGTTATAATTTTTGCAATATTTTTAGAATTTTGGAAAAAGTTTGAATTTTTGAATTTTTGGAATATTATTAGAATTTAGAAAGAGTTTAAACATTTGATTTTATTCTAGTTATTGGAATATTTTTGGAAATTTGAAAAAAGTTTTAATTTTTGATATTGTTATAATTTTTGCAATATTTTTAGAATTTTGGAAGAAGTTTGAATTTTTGGAATATTATTAGGATTTAGAAAAATTTTAAATATTTGATTTTATTCTAATTTTTGGAACATTTTTGGAATTTTGAAAAATCACAATTTTTGATATTGTTATAATTTTTGCAAGATTTTCAGAATTTTTGAAAAAGTTTTATCTTTGATTTTGTAATAATTTTTCGAATATTTTTAGAATTTTGAAATAAGTTTGATTTTATTTAATTTTTACAATATTTTTGGAATTTTGAAAGAATTATGAATTTGTGATTTTGTAATATTTTCTTGAAACGCTAAATGAAGAGGTTTTTGAGTAGTTTGTTGATTATATCATCTTTTCACTAAATTATGTTAATTGATGATCTGTTACGATTTTACGGCAACGTATTGATGTTTCGTGTTAGTTTTGTAATAAATTTCTAAACAAAGATAAAAAAATACATGTACTTTAACAAAGAGTTATGTTTGAAATACATCGCTGCCCAAAACTAAAAACAATGTCCTCATAAAAGTTTTATGCCGAAAAATATATCAAAATCCTTAACCAAAACCGAAGTCTTGATATCTCAGAGCTTGAGATTTCAGCCCCTCCATATTTTCCAAGTTGCTTTATATACTTATATATTTACATCTTATATATTAATACTCTAAAAAAAAACTTTGTACAGCCTAAGGCTTTTTTATTCGAATTTCGATTCATTTCAAATTTTCATTGTTAACTGATATTAGTGTAACTTAGATTTTAAGGATTTTTGGGATTTTTCGGATAATAAATAAAAAAGTTATAGACGAATTAAAATGTATTTTTGAATTTAACGGCCCCCGCTATACAATATCAAATGGAATTGCCCAAGTATATATTTTTTTTTTTCACAAAAACGAAAAACTTTTTATATTTATATATATATATATATATATATATATATATATATATATATATATATATATATATATATATATATATATATATATATATATATATATATATATATATATATATATATATATATATATATATATATATATATATATATATATATATATATATATATATATATATACATACATTATAAGTTTACATACAAGTAAAAATATTCTACTGGGTGGTACTGTTTACAATTTGTATATTTATATTCTCATTTCTCAAAACAAATAAAAGAAATAATAAATGTTACATATAAATTTAAAAGCCTAATATGTGTGAATAAAATATTTCCTTAAAGGTCCAAATATAAATATACACAAATTAATACACAAATACACAAATTTTAATCATATTGAATTACTTTAAGAACACCTTATATTTGTATGTAAAAAAAAACACAAAACAACAAACGAATCTTAAAACTTTATTTACTTTTTTTATATTTATTTTTTCTCATTTAGTTTATGCATTGCTTTGGTAGTGGATAAACGTATTATTTTTCTTTGTTTTATAGGTTTTATATGATCGAAATATAATTTTTGTTTTTGTATACAACAAACGCGGTTTTATATGATCGAAATATTATTTTTGTTTTTGTATACAACAAACGTAAATGAACTTTTTGACATGATATTTTACATCATAATTTTTTTTTTTTGACAACAAAAAACTATCAATTTCACTTTTCTGTTTATGGGGCTAATCAGTTTGATCAAAAATTTAAAATTTATTTTACAAATCATTAATTCGAAAGAAATGTTTAGTTTAAAGGTTTGAAATTTCGCAATTATTTGCAGATTTATGTAATACTAGGAGGGCCCGGCGTGCTTCGCTACGCTTATAAATAAAGTTTTTGCGTAGACATTTTGTTGACGTAGAAGCAATGGTTTCAAAAAGTGGTAATGAGAAATGCTAGCATATAATTTTTAATTTTTCTTTTTAAAAATATGAATGAAAAATAATCAGAACTCTAGCTGATCAGTTCGGATATATGAAAAATTAGCGATCAAATAAGTTTTCAAGTAAGCTTATTTGATCTCTAACTTATTTGATCGCTAATTTTTCATATATCCGAACTGATCAGCTAGAGTTCTGATTATTTTTCATTCATCTATTTAAAAAGAAAAATTAAAAATTATATGGTAGCATTTCTCATTACCACTTTTTGAAATCATTGCTAGTACGTCAACAAAATGTCTACGCAAAAACTTTATTTATAAGCGTAGCGAAGCACGCCGGACCCTCCTAGTAATAATTATTACTTTAGATTTAATAAAAATTGTTTCAAAACGTTGTTTAATTCCATTATCATTTAGTTTAGAAAATACCTTGAGATTTGAGAATGGCAGCATAGCTGTTGAATCGATAGGTGAAATAATAAATTCAATTAGTATCAAAAATTAGTGTTATAATTTTTTTCTACTTTATAATGTTGGCAAACAATTTCATAAAAGTTAGTTGCAAACAAAGTGTAAAGTAATAAAATATATGAGGAAGATGAGAGCACCCCAAGAGCTATATTCCTTTTTAATATAAAAATTATAAAAAAAGTTATTTAAAGTACATATTATACGCAGAGGAAGATAACTTTTTGTTAATTTGTAATTTGTGTAAATTAAATTTTTGATCTACGGGTTTGACAATCCCGCATACTCCAGCCCCGCAATTGCTACACGAGTTAAAGTGAGGTATCTTATATAATTGGCAATATCAACTAGATATCATTAACGCTGATAATAGCTTGGGGTGCTGGCAGATGATATGGAGTATTGCTTGATAACTTTTTTAATGCGGTAATATGTATCACGAAATTGATTGCTCGAAGAAATTTATCGCTATATATAACTGTATATCTGGCCTTTAGTCATTAAAGAATGGGGTGCAGCACATGATAGAGGAATATGCAAGTTGGATTACTGCCCGGGTAAGAAAAAGATAAGGGGCCAAGACTGGGACAAGACCGCGCCATAGCTTTTAGAGGTTGAGCCAGGCTTAACATTTTCAAACGGTCCAAGCTTGGACTGATGTCCTGGGGCTAAGTCTGGCAAACCAGGCTTGAGCCAAGTCTGGTAAATAAGACTTGGGCCAGGTCTACCAAACCATTTTTTTCCAGACCTCCTTTAAATGTCTGGAAAGATGTTGTGGCAACAGTAACATATATGAAATGTTTACAATGCACATGTTTACAATGCATTAGACTGATTAATAACGCGTGATATACCTATACCCCGGATAACAACATTTTATTTTTGTTCCTGCAAAAAATTTGATTTTACACATTGTATATTTCATTTCATACATTGTATCATGAAAAGTTGGCGTATATTTTATTATATAATAACATTTATTATGTAGCTATCTATTCTTTAAAATAAGCAAAAAGCCGGAACACTAGAACCGAAGCAGAACACATGTTTTGTGACATTCATATTAAAAAGTACCTAATTTTTACAGTGACACATGTTTTAATCACTATAACACAACACTTTTTATTCAAAAATAATGTTATTTAAAAATATAGGGCAAGTGTCAACGGCAAACAGGGTTCATTTTAATGCAAATTGGCAGTATTTTAAATTTATGCAAAATGGAGGTATTTTGTATTCTCTAGTTTAAACCTTAAAACGTTCCTTAAATGATTACATCACTCCTTTCCTCCGTTCTTTTATAGCGAGTAACATAAAAAAATATAACATTCGTAAATACAAAGTGAAAATAAAAATAAATCGTTACTCGTAAATTGAAATAAATATTTTCTTTCGAATACTCACAAACTTAATATTTGCTTCCTTACTTTGCTTGCTTACTTAATTATGCAAGTATTGTTATTAAAATAATTAAAAATGATGACTTAAAAGTACGAATTTTCTGTTTCTGCATACGGAATGAAAGAAAATAAAAATAAAATCGACGCCAAAGGAATGAAATCAAAAAAATTAAAATTTTATTCTAACGAGTAAGAACGATATTAAAAATATGAAAATTTTAAGTTGTGAATACAATTTTGAAGAGGAAAAACCCGTTTGAATAAAATAACTAATCTGGATCTTCAGTAAAACGACCTAGAACAACTGTTGACGTAAGAGGATGATGACATGCACATTAAAAATTTGAATCAGAGATATACCTTGTTTAATTCTAAAGTTCCGACATTTTAAACTGATCCACAAAAACTTTAGCAGAAACAAACATCAAAGAACGACACTCGTTTGAAAATAAATCAAAACGACGATGTCAATAAGTAAACAAAGACGTCAATCATCGTGTTATTAATTGACACATAAAAAAATTCAAGATATTTTGAAGGAATACAAAATTGATATTTTACTTTATAAATATATAAATTGTTTGTCACAAAGTTTAAATTTTGTTAAAAAGCAGCTATTTAGTTATAGAGATATATAAATAAGCTAAATACAATAATAACCATCAAGTTGAATTGTACTATATTGTGTTGTAAAGAACGAAACTGCAAAATAAAAACAATTGTTCTAGATTTAAAGTTTCTTTAAAAATAGTTTAAATTCTATAAATTATTTTCATAGAATTTTATATAGCTTGGGGTGGCATGAAATTATTTTCGGTTTTCATAAATAAGCGACTTTACGTTTGTTGTAATTTGTTTACCCATGTTAACCAATTTTGATGAAAGATATATGTTTTAAGCTTAGTTTGGAAACAATTTTCTTGTTTGCAGTTGTTCGTTTAGTGTGTGTGTGTGTTTACCATATAGAATGCAATATAAGACATTCCATCATCTCCATCACTTTACTTATTTATTTCTATAAATGTATGACAGCTACCGAAGATCATCAATCGCTGATTGTTAAACAGAATACACGAATCAGAATCAGCTGAAAACCTTAGACATTGAAAATAATTTGTAAAATTTAGTATCATATTGATCAAAACCTCCACATTTTTGGTAAATGGTAAGAAATCTTATATATTAATACGCTAGATTAAAACTTTGTGGAGCATTAGGCTTTTTTATTCGCAGATGGATTCATTTGAAATTTTCACAGCTAACTGATATTAGTGTAACCTATAGTCGGATCCGGATTCAAACAAATCGGATCATAAATAAAAAAGTTATTATATACGGAAAACTTTTTCTATACATATGCATTATAAGTTTACATACATCTTTCTTTTTGCTTTAAAACAATGTTTTAAAATTTTTCTTTTTATATATTAGCTATCGAACCGAACAACGAATAACAAAAACGAAAATTTTTATATTTATTTTATATTCATTTCAGTCGTCGTATTTATTTTATATTTTAGTCGTCTTTTATCTTTCAAGAAGGACGGTTTTCGATATTTTTCGATTATTTTGTTTTTTATTTTTGAGAGATTTTTGAGATATTTTGATATTTGAGTTATTTCATATTTTTGATATCTTCTTATATATTAATACGCTAGATTAAAACTTTGTGGAGCATTAGGCTTTTTTATTCGCAGATGGATTCATTTGAAATTTTCACAGCTAACTGATATTAGTGTAACCTATAGTCGGATCCGGATTCAAACAAATCGGATCATAAATAAAAAAGTTATTATATACGGAAAACTTTTTCTATACATATGCATTATAAGTTTACATACATCTTTCTTTTTGCTTTAAAACAATGCTTTAAAATTTTTCTTTTTTATATATTAGCTATCGAACCGAACAACGAATAACAAAAACGAAAATTTTTATATTTATTTTATATTCATTTCAGTCGTCGTATTTATTTTATATTTTAGTCGTCTTTTATCTTTCAAGAAGGACGGTTTTCGATATTTTTCGATTATTTTGTTTTTTATTTTTGAGATATTTTGATATTTGAGTTATTTCATATTTTTGATATCTTCTTATATATTAATACGCTAGATTAAAACTTTGTGGAGCATTAGGCTTTTTTATTCGCAGATGGATTCATTTGAAATTTTCACAGCTAACTGATATTAGTGTAACCTATAGTCGGATCCGGATTCAAACAAATCGGATCATAAATAAAAAAGTTATTATATACGGAAAACTTTTTCTATACATATGCATTATAAGTTTACATACATCTTTCTTTTTGCTTTAAAACAATGCTTTAAAATTTTTCTTTTTTATATATTAGCTATCGAACCGAACAACGAATAACAAAAACGAAAATTTTTATATTTATTTTATATTCATTTCAGTCGTCGTATTTATTTTATATTTTAGTCGTCTTTTATCTTTCAAGAAGGACGGTTTTCGATATTTTTCGATTATTTTGTTTTTTATTTTTGAGAGATTTTTGAGATATTTTGATATTTGAGTTATTTCATATTTTTGATATCTTCTTATATATTAATACGCTAGATTAAAACTTTGTGGAGCATTAGGCTTTTTTATTCGCAGATGGATTCATTTGAAATTTTCACAGCTAACTGATATTAGTGTAACCTATAGTCGGATCCGGATTCAAACAAATCGGATCATAAATAAAAAAGTTATTATATACGGAAAACTTTTTCTATACATATGCATTATAAGTTTACATACATCTTTCTTTTTGCTTTAAAACAATGCTTTAAAATTTTTCTTTTTTATATATTAGCTATCGAACCGAACAACGAATAACAAAAACGAAAATTTTTATATTTATTTTATATTCATTTCAGTCGTCGTATTTATTTTATATTTTAGTCGTCTTTTATCTTTCAAGAAGGACGGTTTTCGATATTTTTCGATTATTTTGTTTTTTATTTTTGAGAGATTTTTGAGATATTTTGATATTTGAGTTATTTCATATTTTTGATATATATTGATATATTTATTTATTTCGATGCCAAGACTACGTCGTAAACGTCGTTTGGATGTGAGTGGTACATCGAGTCGTCGGAATAAAAGAGATTATATGCGTAATATGCGTAATAATGTTGATTTTATGAATGATGAAATGAATGGTAATAATGATGGAATGAATGCTGAAGCTGATGTTGTTGTGAATGATGAAGTGAATGTTGATGATATGAATGGTGTCATGAACGGTGTCATGAATGGTGTCATGAATGTTGCGAATGATTTAGAATTGAATGTGGTGAATGATGAAATTCCCTTTGTAATTTTGAGAGATTCGTTCAAGTGTGCTTTGAATGTGATTCCAAGTAACTTTGATTCGTATGTTTGTGGTGCTTTGGATATGAGTTGTCATTTTTGTCATGCCAAACATTTTGCAAGAGAAGTTACTTCAAATAATAATGAAGCGTTTTCTTTGTGTTGCCATAAAGGCAAAGTCAATTTACCTCCTCTTTCTGAAAATGCATTTTTCTCTAATATTTTCGAAGGATTGAATTCAAATGATAATGCTATAAAAAAACGTTCTAAAAGTTTTCTTTCAAATATTCGTTCCTATAATTCGGCATTTGCAATGATCAGTTCTGAATGTAATATAGCGGATTCTACTGCACGTGGTATTTATCATTTTAAACTTCATAATATTTTTTATCATCGTACTGGTGCTTTAATTCCTGCTTATGGTCGACCTCCAATGTATGCACAATTATATTTTTATGATGTTGATTGAGTTAGATCGTGTGAATCCTTTTGTTCGTTCTTTCAAATCAATGCATGAATTTTGTGAAAGACCTGAGAATGTTACTGCTGATGTGTCAATGGTTATAAAAGTTAACAGAGAATGTGATATTCGTCGTTTTAATGATGCTGTTCAAACTGATGTGGCTGCTATTTTTAAAAATGATGATGGTGAACCACCTTTTGAAAGAAATATGATTGTTTTTTCAAAAAATGCAAATGAAATTCGTTCTGTTTCTGTCCTTGATTCTTCTTTGGATCCTTTAGCTTATCCTTTGTTGTTTCCAAATGGTGATACTGGGTGGCACGTTAATATTCCACATAATTTAGTTTCAACTTCACGTGCTAATGTGTCACGTACAAAAGTTACAATGTTGCAATATGCATCTTATCGCCTTGCTATACGTGATGGTTTTAGTCTTTTGCATCGTTCTCAAAAATTATTTCTTCAATGGATTGTTGATATGTATGTTCGTATCGAAGGTACACGGCTTCATTACATTCGTTCAAATCAATCTGCTCTTCGTGCTGATTTGTTCAATAATTTAACAGATTTCTTGCATCAAAATCGCAATGGCGATGATAATATGCAAGTAGTTGGTCGTAAAGTAATTTTGCCATCTTCTTTCACCGGTTCACCACGTAACATGTATCAAAATTACTTGGATGCAATGTCTATTGTACAACATTTCGGTAAACCTTCTTTATTTATAACAATGACATGTAATCCTCAATGGCCAGAAATTGTTGATAATTTGAGTAATTATGAGTCTTCAAATTTTCGTCCTGATATTGTTGTGCGTGTGTTTAAAGTGAAACTTAAAGAGCTCATAGATTGTTTAATGAAAAAAAAGATTTTCGGTTCTGTCAAAGCACTTATATATACCATTGAATTTCAAAAACGTGGTCTTCCGCATGCCCATATTTTGTTAAATTTATCAGATGAAGATAGAATTGATGGAAATGAAATGATTAATAAATTTGTATGTACTGAAATCCCTGATCCCATTCTTTTTCCTAAATTACATGAATATGTGAAACGTCATATGATGAATGGACCATGTGGTGCTCTAAATCCCAATTCTGTTTGTATGAGAGATGGTAAATGTAGTAAGAATTTTCTAAAACCTTTTTCTGAAAATACTAAAGAATCTGTGAATGGTTATCCTTTGTATCGTCGACGTGATAATGGTATGAGTGTTGATGTACGTGGTGCATCTCTTGATAATAGATACTATGAGGGCCCGGCGTGCTTCGCTACGCTTATAAATAAAGTTTTTGCGTAGACATTTTGTTGACGTAGAAGCAATGATTTCAAAAAGTGGTAATGAGAAATGCTACCATATAATTTTTAATTTTTCTTTTTAAATATATGAATGAAAAATAATCAGAACTCTAGCTGATCAGTTCGGATATATGAAAAATTTGCGATCAAATAAGTTTTCAAGTAAGCTTCGTATGAAAAATTAGCATATGAAAAATTAGCGATCAAATAAGTTTTCAAGTAAGCTTCGCTAATTTTTCATATATCCGAACTGATCAGCTAGAGTTCTGATTATTTTTCATTCATATATTTAAAAAGAAAAATTAAAAATTATATGGTAGCATTTCTCATTACCACTTTTTGAAATCATTGCTTCTACGTCAACAAAATGTCTACGCAAAAACTTTATTTATAAGCGTAGCGAAGCACGCCGGGCCCTCCTAGTTATTATAACTTCGTTGAGAATGCATATCGGCTCTAGGATAGCCCATAACCATTAGTTTCCTATTTATTTTGAATATTACGATACTCTTTAAAAACCACTTTCATTAAAGACGAATCAGTGAAATCGAATTTGGTTGTTTTTATTGGTTATAATGGCCAGTGTTTATATATGGACAGAGAATCAGTTTTTTTTTCCTAAAACAATATTAATTGTTAACTACATATTTTTAAAACATTTTAATTCGGTAAATTTAACAATTTTAATATATATTAACAACTATAATATATAATGTGTTTGCTCCAACTTTAATACATATTTATATTAACACGCGCTTCTAATTAATGAAAATATAAATGTTACTCTCGATTATTATTCAGTTTTACTACCACGCCTGAAATAAAAATCTGATGTAAATTTTGTGATGTAAAGATACAGATGAATACGGCAGAACCATTACTACATTCAACTTTTGAAGAAACTAAAAATAATTTAACCTCCACAAAATAGAAAAGGTTAATGCTCCATATTCATCCAGACACAACATCTCATCTCATCATCTCTACTAAACAAAAGCTTCATCAATTGTCAAACTTTGATTACCTGGACAACTCCACTGCAAAGATTTCAACCATCCCATCCCACACCCAATAAATAAAAAAAATTTTAGATTTCAGAAATTATCAAATGAAATTATGTATACATAATTTTAAATATATATTTATTTATTTTTAATCTTGAAGTATTTTCAACCAAATATGACACAAAATTCAATTTCTTTAAGATTTATTATACTAAGTATTTGTTGAATTTATAAACAACGTTTGGAGAAAACACTATCTTTCAAAAAAAAAATTAGAGCATTGCAAATAATCAGTTTTTGACCCACATTGACGAGTTGCATATCAAATTAAACCTCGTATAATGATCTTTTAAATGAGGGGTCTGGGCTCTCTAAGTTGTATATAAGTTGAGATATTTGAAACTATACAAGCGAACCCCAAAATGACGGTAATCGCAGATTTTGTAAATTTACACAAAAACTTATGGAAATAAAAAAATTTTTGTTTGCATAATTATGGAGAATACTTTCTGTAAGTTTCGTAAAAATCTAAATTATTCAGCTTGAAAATTAAAATTTTTGGTTAGTTTGACGTGGAATGCCCCAACAACATTGCTTCACATTCGTTTTATTAAAATTTGAAGTTCCTCACCTCCTCATGCTCATCTATTGTCGCAACAACATTGGGGTTACACTTGATCTGTTTTAATATTAATAAGAGGATTATCTTTGATACGAAACGCATCCTCATAATTTTCGGGTATGTGTACGTGTTACCAGAATTACATATTGATGAGTGTCTAAGAGCGTGCTACCAACATTACCAAGAGATTTTATTTAATTTTCTAAAATATATACTTATGCCATTTAATGCAGGCAATTAATTTTTCGTACACACAAAACAAAATATCAACTAACAATAACAAAGAATATTTTCTACTAAGTGGTCGAACAATTATGCTGCACGTATTCTTAAAAAAACAAATATCACATGATAAAGCATAAGAAACTGAAACCAAGCAACAACGTAAATAACCCAATATAACAAATGTAATTCTTGAAACATAATCCAATCTATATGTTATACTCGCATGTGTTAATAATTTTTTGGGTAACATTAAACTTTTGTGAAAATATTTTCAAGTAATTTGAAATAAGATAATGATATTAGATCCATTAAATCATTTACAGAATTAATTCTAATTCGTAAATTTCATTACTTCATTAGGATGATATCATTTACAAAATTTTTGAGAATTCATTGATCAAATGATACGTCAAAAAGAAAAAGTGAAAAGGTGCAAAATAGAAACTGCATGGATTTGTCAAAAATTTACTTTATCTGGAGCTATTTAAATCGAAAGTGTAAAACATGGAATAAACGGGACACGACTTTTGGAACACAAAGTCGAAAAAGATGTGGTCCACCAAGTAACACGAACTAGTCCGTACGACCACAAAACCTCTTGGACTCTGTTCAAAAGCGAGCTATACGAATTGTAGGTGATCGAACTTTGACATCACAACTTGATTCCCTACAACATCGTCGCACTGTTGCTGACCTCGTTGTTTTTTACAAATATCGTCATCAGCAGTGCTCAGATGAAATCAGCGGCATCATGCCTCAAACTTATTCTTACCCCCGTTCCACTCGGCAATCGGCTGCCGCAACCAGTGAAACGGTAAAGATCCCGCGCTGTCATACTGGCAGATCGCAGAGAGACTTCTTTGTCCGAACTGCGTACAAATGGAATAGTTTGCCGGAACACTTAGTCTCAGGTGGTTTCAACCCACAGATGTTTAAAAAAAGCGTTAATCTACACCTCAGAACGCCAGTTGTTGTGGGACCCAGGTCTAGACCTAGGTCTTAAAAGGTATTTATGTGTTGTTGTGACACATATTCTAAACCCTATTACACAACACATTTTATTAAAAAAAAAAAAAAAAAAAAAAAACACGTCATTTTGCGACCTATGCGTCACTATGCTAACTATCTATCACTATCTGACGTCAGACCGTCTTAAAAACTCAAATACTAACGTAAATGGAGAATAAATAAATGAGTCTTAACGACAACATAAACCATTGTTGTCAAATATATTCCTATTTATAATTTAGTTTGACATTTATTCTAACGAAAGAAAAGACAATAATTTCGAATTTAAAAGAATAATAAAAAGCGAAAAAATGATAATAAACAAAAGAATAAAAGAGTAGTACATAACATACTTTATAAGATGGATGAGTAAATTAAATTTGTTTATATTGGTGATATTTATAACTAAAACGATGAATTTTAGGTGATTTATTATCTAAAATTACGATTTTTGAATGAAAATAACGAAAACAGACACAAAAAACAAACTGGCATTTTAAATAATTAATTTTAGTGATTTAAAAAAATGATTACATTATTTTAACACTTTTTGTTCGTATACTGTATGCTGATATTTCAATTTATTTTTCCATTTTATTAAGAAATAATACAAAATTAATATTATTATCTGTATATAGTTAGATTGATAATTTGTAATTCGAAACCGATCAGACGTCTTTTGTTTTTACTGTGCAAACTTAAACCAAAAAATATTCATAAATAAATATATAATTGCAGTTAATTTGAATTATTTTGTTTGCATATTGATTTCGGCCTAATAAAATCTAAAATAAGTTTTTAGCATAAAAGTGTTGTAAATAAAATTAGTTTTCAGATAACTTTTAAAATATTACAATTAAGCATTATTATTTCTGGTTTTTCAAATAAGACCTCTAATGCTATTAAAACACAAAACTATGTGATAGTTAAAGTGAGCGTAACCAAAGGCTTCAAAGGTAGTGTCAATTAACAGATTTTAAAATAGTGTTTTAAAACTTTTTCTTAATAAGTGTTTAATAAATGTGCATAATAAAAACAAAAAATATCATTAATGTGTTCATAATACAGTTAATCCACACTCAACGATAATATTTCCACATTTTACTACATCGTATTAATCCATATGATAAAAACCGTTATTAAAATTCAGTGTCTGTTAAGTTATACCATACGTAATATTTTGTCTACTATAAATTACGTCAACCGGTTTTTAATTTTAATAACACTTTTGATAAGAACTTTTAAACATAATCAAAATCTGATTCAAATAAAAATTTGCAATTACCAAATATGTAAATAATAATAATTCATTATCTTTGAGCACCAATGAACACTAATATAATTTAATCAACAAATAGTATAATAGGGTTTTTACTCTAGCCTACTCTAACTATAAAACATTAAAATTAAAATCGACCAAATAATAGTATGGCATAATAATATTTTTGAAATGTTATAAGAACTTTGTTATATTCACATCAAATACTTATTTATGGGTGAAATCAACAAGCGTGTACATCGCGAAATTGTTTCTCCTGAATCAGAATCTTTTTCAGTACCGAAAACTAAAAAACAACAGTTAGTAAAAGTACAAACTATTCCAAGAGATAACCATTCTGAAAAAATGGGAGACGTGTTTTCATGGACAAAGTTTGATGAAAAAGTCAGCGCTTTGCTTAATGAAAAGCTGTCAATACTGGCTACGAAAGAGGATTTCAAAGTTTTGCAAGTTAGTGTCGATAAAATTCAATTAGAAAATAATGCAATGCGTAAGGAAATCCAAGAGTTAAAAGCTAAGGATGTTGTTTTACTAACGAAGATCGAGCAGTTGGATAAAATGTCGCGACGTTTCAATATTGTAGTAAGTGGTCTTAAATGCGATGATTACAGAAAAGCTAAAATAATGTTCATGGAGCTCTGTGAGAACGTACTAGCCATCAATGTTTCTATCAGCAAAGTGATCAAATTAAAAACGAAACATGAATTTTTAATTGAATTGGATTCAGCACATCAAGTTAATGAAATCCTACACAATAGCGGTAAACTTAAAGATTCCGGCATTTATGTACAAAGAGATTTCACTTCTGAAGAACGTAAACAGAAATACCATCTCAGACAGCTAAAAAAAGTACTTCAAAAATATGACCAAAGTTTGGTTTTTCAGTTCAGGGGAACTACGCTGTGCATCAACAACAAACCATTTAGGTGGTCAAATGGCAATATCATACCCGGCAATGGAGCTGATAAAACTTTTATAGAGAACCTTATCAGTAAATCTGGCTACAAATGTGATAATGTATCAACCTCTCTGCGTGAAAATAATGTACAAATACAAGATTCAACTTTGTAACAATTAGATGTCTGTCAGGTTATTTCATATAACGTAGCTAATTTAGGTAATAAGTTTATATTTGGTAATTTCTTTTCTTTTATTAATAAATATGACATTATTTTTCTTTATGAAACACATGTTGTTAATGTAAAGCGTAGTAGTTTTGAGTATCTTTTTAGGGAGTACGAAATATATTGGATAGATGCAAAGAGAGTACATAATTTTGGACGGGCTAGTGGAGGCTGTTTGTTTGGATACAAGAAAAATATCGAGAAAAAATTTTCATTGAAATTTCATAATGTTGATGATAACATCATACTAAAAGCAATATTGGGAGGTCGTAAAACATGTTTCATACCAAAATATTTAAATTGTAAAAGCTGGACTCAAGACTTTGAAAGTTTGAAAAAGTGTATGGTGGATATGGATGAAATGGATTTCTGTTTAATTGGAGATATGAACGCGCGCACAGGTACGAGACAGGTTGTGGGAAAAGAAAATTTATATGGTAACCAGCGAGTTTCAAAGGTACGTAATTCTAAGGATTTAGTGGTCGATGTCAATGGTAGGAGGTTAATAGAACTGCTAGATGATGTTGGCGGTGTTATTTTAAATGGAAGAGTGACTGGGGATACTGAAGGTGACTTAACTTTTATTGGTGGTATGGGAAAGTCAGTTATTGATTATTGTTGTTGTTCGGTGGGTTTTCTAACTATGGTTAACGACTTTTCCATACTTGTAAAACCTTACTCTGACCACATGCCACTCATTCTAAATATTGCATGCACTACTGACGTACAAACGCAGGGAAGAGAAATAAGACTGCCACACAAGTTAACCTGGATAGATGCGAAGTCAAACGCATTTAAACAAAAATTGAATGAGTTATCCAATGTAAAAGATTATTCTGACATAGAAGCCATAGACAATAAAATCAACATTTTAAAGCAAAAAATAATACAAGCAGCTGACCAACACGAGAACAAGAAAATATTTGAGCGCAAAAACGATTGGTTTGACTATCAATGTTACTATGCAAGATGCAGAATGTTCGACTGTTTAAGAATATACCGCAAGAACACTTTTGAAATATTTAGACTAAAATATATTGAAAGTGTAAAGAAGTATAAGAGGTTATGTAAAGATAAAAAGCGTGACTATAACTTTGATATACTACAAAAACTGAGCTCGGTTTGCGATTCCAAACAATGGTGGTCGTTGGCTAATTCCATAAGGCACAAAAAACACAAAGTAAGCTTACAATTGAGCAACTCCCAATTCTGTACGCATTTCAAAGAGCTTCTGTCACCAGTTCATAACATTGCTGAGATTTGTATTGTGGATCCATGCATAGTAGATCCAATTATGGATAGAGAAATTGATATTAAAGAATTGGAATTAGTGATAAGAAATTCTAAAGATAAAAAAGCTCCTGGACTGGATCGTATTACATTTGAGTTTTACAAAAATTCTCCAATAAATTTTCAGCAAGAAATCGTCATTGTTTTTAATTCTATTTGGGAAAACGCAACGATTCCAGAGTCATTTCGTAAATCTATAATTATGCCATTATTTAAAAAAGGTGATATTAATATTATTGCTAATTACCGAGGCCTATCATTGGTAGATACTTTATATAAACTGTTTACAGGTATCCTACTTAATAGAATTAATACTTGGATTGAACAAAAAAATGCTCTTAAGGAATACCAAGCTGGGTTCCGAAAAAATTATTCTACCGTCGATAATATTTTTAGCTTAGTAAGTATTGTTCACCTCCAATTTAAAAAAAAGAAAAAATTGTTCTGTTTTTTTGTGGATTTCAAATCTGCATTTGATACCATTATAAGAAGCTCATTATTCTATAAGATGTCAGCTATGGGCTTCTCAAGTAAAATGTTAAGCATCCTAAAGCTGCTATACACCAATACAAAATCTGCTGTATGGGACGGAGAAATTTTATCTGAGTTTTTTGAGGTACTACAAGGGGTTAAGCAAGGTTGTGTACTAAGTCCGATTCTGTTTGCACTGTTTGTAAATGACTTACACGATGAACTACCAGGGGGTATTCAAGTTAGAGATCTACTAATTAGAGTTCTTTTATATGCCGATGACCTCGTCCTAATGAGTGAAAGTGCTGAAAAGTTACAACACATGATAGATGCGTTATCTGTGTATTGTAAAAAATGGAATTTGACCGTAAATCTACAGAAATCTAAGGTAATGGTGTTTCGTAAGGGTGCCAGATTGTCGGACAGAGATAATTGGATATTCGATGGTAATAATATAAAAGTAGTTAACGAATATAAGTACCTAGGGGTGACTCTGTCATATAATCTGTCATTCGAGAAACATTTGGATGAGAAGCTAGTATTGTCTAAAAACGCAATTAATTCAACATGGTCTGCATTCATTAAAAACACAGAAATTTTACCATCATCAAAATTTAAAATTTTTGGGGCTGCATCAAGGTCTATTATGTGTTATGCGGGCCAAGTATGGGGTTATACACAGCATGAACAGGTTGAAAAATTGCTGAGATACTTTCTTAAAAGACTGTTCTATTTGCCGACGAACACTCCGAACTATATGTTGCATCTCGAAACTGGACTAAGTCGTATGTATCTGTTTACGCTCAAATTACATTTCGACTACGTACGTAAAGTATTAGATTACCCGGCGGACAGACTCCCAAAAATTCTTGCTGAAGAAGTAATAACAAATAAAATATTTTGGGTGGCAGAATGGGAGACTGTGTTTCGTAAAGTGGAAGTGACTCTAAATTTTGCAAATATAGCAGGCATGGGGAAAGACATACACAAACAAGTTCTACATAAATTGAAACAACTGCACTGGGATGAACATGTTGAACACGCTTTAAAATCACAATATCATGATGAATATTGTAATTTGAGATACCTGAACGTGCCAAACTATTTCGATGACATAAACTCCATAAACATGATAAGAATGATTTTTAAGACACGTGGTGGAATGCTCAATATAAATGCAAGAGCTTTTAAAAATAACACGGATGGAATATGTAAGATCTGCAATCTCGATGAAGTGGAGAATACTTATCATTTCGTCGCAAGATGTCCAATCTTTAAAAGCAAACGAAAACTTTGTTTTGATAGTGAAGCATTGTCTAAAGAACAATTTCTTGAAATTATTAATGGGAAGAATTATGAATCGCTTTGCATCTATCTTTCTTATAGTATTAGGTATAGGAACTTACTAATAACTGAATTTTACTAAATCTAGAGATAAAGAAAAATAAAATATATTGTCATATGCGAGAAATTAATGATTTAAATTTTTGGTTTAAAAAAAAAAAACTTATATTTAGTCTAACATAAAATTTGTATATATAATTATATTTGTTTGTTAATTAATAGTTTGCAGCCTGACAGACAACTTAAAGTTATTGTCAGCTTATATTTCTTTTTTAATGTTAAGGATTTACTTGTTAAGAGTCAATTATTCATGAATAAAAAAATATTATTATTATTATATTATTATTAGTTAGATTTCGAAGTAGTTTTCGATTTCTAAATATTTTTCATTTATATTGTAAATAAAAAATGGCCAAAAATGGACGCATCAAATACAAACACAATCACACACACATACATTTTTCGATTCAGAAATTTCAATCAACGCTTCCTTTCCTTTGTGTTGTAAACGCCATGATGGCAAGCAAATAAAAATGGTAAAATAATGGAGTAAAAAGTTAAAGTCATCCATTATCTTTTTAACATTGTGCTCGCGAGTAGCAAACAGATCTCTTTAAAAGTTTCACGAATATTAGTCGCTATTAATAAGAGTTTCTATAAATATATATGTGAATTAAATGATTTAGTAAGTTATCGTTTTTAAACTTTAAGTTACAACTGAAATAAATTTAGCTAATATACATATATTGTATAAAAACGAAATCTAAGTTTTAAATATATTGGAAAACCTAAACAGTCATAAGTCTGTTCATTAAACACTGTTTCTTCGCAACCAACTATTTGACTTCGATCTGGGAGAATCTTATATCATTGACATCGATGATACAGGAATTCTGATATCGTCGAATTATTATTAATTACGCAACCACACATTATAAGATCGAAGCTTAATAATGTTTGGATTTATGCAAGTAAGTATTGACATCCGTGGTGTAGAAATTTTAATATCAGCAAGCAGTTACTACGTGACTACGAGTTACAGAAACGCAACTTCATATTATCACCATCAAGAAAATATGTTATGGGCATTACAGATATAGTAGTGTCTATTTCATCAGGTATTTTTTCTCTACACTGCTATAAATTATAGCTAAATACAGCGATAATAGAAAGTCTAAAACAGTTATAATTCGAATTTTTATAACCAATATTTTAAAACAAGTTTTTATGACTAAGATTGAAATTAATTGAATTCTTACGTCTAACTTTGCACTTATTGCGACTAAATATGATCAGAATAGACTATGTAAGATTGTGTTCCTTGGGTGGTCTTTAATAACGCAAACTATGGTAAAACATATAAGTTGCTACGTCGAATATGGTTTATCTACAAATCATTTATAGTTTAAATAAATACTATTTATAGTTTAAAATAAATACTATACCGAGTTAAAGCAACACCAACACAGAGAAAAATGTCAATTTTTTATATTTTTATTATTAAAACGTAGTATAATAAAAATTAAAGTATTATGCTACGTAGCCCAGCAATACAAACATACATGTGAAAAACACCATGCGCTGGAGTTGGGTAATTTTTTTAAATTAATTCCCAAGCCTATTTCAGCATAACTTTACTTGTATATATCCCATCAGCATTTTATGTTTACGACAGCGTGAAATCTAAACCGTTTGGCTATTTGTATTAACCAGTGATACAAGCACAGATGTATGTTTGAGGAATAATGTAACCTATGCTATCTTAAGATCGTTGATGACGAAAAATAAAAAAAACAAAGATGTTGGCAACGAGGGATGAAGGGATCAGTTTTTATTGAATTGTTAATTTTTTAATTTTTGATCCACGGGTGTGACAACCCCGCGTACTCCAGTCCCTGCTGTTGGCATATGAGTTAACGTGAGATACCGCATACCACTGGTAATAGTAGAAAGATATCACTAACCAAGGTGATATCTTAGGGGTGTTGTTGGATGAACTGTATTCAGTCAACGGTAGCACCCTCAATCTTAGAATTGACATATTCCTTAATGATGGCACGCTGTTGCTTGCTCGAAGAAACGCGCCTTCATATAGGTCTATTTCTGGGCTTTAATCATTCAATCAAGGATTATGCCAGTGTACTACCGTCTGCAAAACTAGCAAAACTAGATTTTGTAACACGGGGTTTTTATCAGTTCGTTGATATAAATTCAAAATAGAGCTTGGTTAACAAAACCCAGCCTTGGGGTACAAGAACATTAATTAATTCAGACTCAAATGAAAAACCATTTATGAAAGGAAACTGAGAAGCATTGGTTAGTCGAAATTTAACAACACTAATAAAACATTAAAATAATTTAAATATTTGTCAAGGTGGTTCATATAAAAGCATTTAATTAAATTGTTTGCATGGACACAACAATTGATCGTGATTGTTATTTCTTTATCATAAATTTATTATCGCTAGGTAGATAAAAAGTACAAATTGGCGGTTAGTTGAGTACAATATATGTTCACGGTTTACTTTTGTTATTTATACCAATAGTTCCTCTGCCATCACCGATTTCATTTAATGATTACCACATGTTTTAGACTTCGTGAAGCGCCTGCCCTCTACGAGTTCGAACACTTTTGTTCTGCTATTTTCCTCGAGTCGGCGGCTTTTTCGTTCGCCAAGCTGCAAAAAATGCCGATTAGCCGAGATCTTGTAAATTTACTACCACAATTTTTTTTTAACTATGGTGTTGAAATTTGTTTTAAAACACGAGGGTAACCTTGTCCGTCAAAAATGTGTCTGTTATTGTTGAGTCCGACAATCGATATTTTGGCATATATGGGTTGTCAGACTCGATAATAGCAGACAAGGTTACCCTCGTGTTCTAAAACAAATTTTCACCCCCTCCCCCTCCCTACCCTGTTAAAAAGAAAAGAAGTTACGTTAACATGGTACAATAAATTTGACTCGAATTTTATATTGACATCATTAAGATGATGAAAACTACAACATGAATTCTCTGTTTTGATTATAGATGTGCGTTAATGTTGACGATTTTTTTCTTACATTATTATAGAAATTCGATTACTAAAATAATAATTGCGCTATCATAGGTTAACGTTTATCAAAACCATTATTCGAAAATATGTACTTGCAAATGTATTTTTGTACGTCCATACGAGCTTGTTAATCAAATCTTGATCTTTCTTAAACTGTGATTATGGTTTATTTATACATGTTATATAAAATAGTTACGTTTACTGATCAAATAGAATGTTTAAAAAATATTACTGTGAGTCGGCAATAGAGCATTCAGTTATTCGACATTTTGAGTTATCCGAATATCGAATAACTTTTGCTTTAAATATCCGAATATTCGGTTAGTATTCGAATAGTAAAAGTAGTACTAAGAGCTATGAATAAAATCAAACAGGTTTATGAGCTATGAATAAAATCAAACACATATTATGCATTTTATTTTATTTATTTTCTGGAAATATGCATTTAAAAAAGAGAGTGCATTTAGATGTTTAAATTTTAGGCTTCTTCTTATTTCAGATATCCCGCCGTAGAGAAACCCCTTTCAGTTTTTGTTGAAGTGGGGCTGATAGTCAATAGAGCATTATTTAAATTGTCTAATTTATCTGTTCTTTTTTGAACGAATTTCAATAACAAAAATGTTTTTTTAAACTATTAACCGCGATTTTCATTACCACTGTTACTGTATCTCGGGTCGTGGAATCGGTAATTGAGCTAATTGCTAGTTGCAGCTTTTGTTGCAATATATTTTTACTTTGATTGTTGACTGCAAATGCGTCATGTATATTACAAGATACGTGCAATTGGTTATCATTGTTTTCATCGCAATGATCTGGTACATCTTTGAAGGCTGAGGAGGCGAGAAAGTTTTCACCACAGCAGTTTTCTTTGCGTAATCGAAATATTCGTTCGATTGTGGTATAACTCCAGTGTCAAGATATAGAAATAAGGTTATTAACTTTGTTTGTTTCTTTTCTGGTCCATTCGTTTCCTAATTTCATTGAGTAAGATCTTACTTTAATCATTGTTCAGTTCCGTTAGAGAAGTAAATAAGAATTTGCATATGTCTTCGGCTGTCATAAGTGTTGAATTGTTTTCGCTAAGTCAAGCACTTTTTGTAATAAAATTATTTCCCTTAAAATATTGAAATTTCTTAGTTTCGAAGTTTGAAAAAGGAATGATGGAATGGAAAACCATTATATTTTGGGAGATAAAAAATATCCGAATTTTCGCCTATAAATATTCGAATAACGAATAGTTAAAATATACCCAAATTAATCGGATATTCGAATACTCGAATATTCGAATTTGAATGCTCTAGTCGGCAATTGTGTTAGAGTTATTTGCGTATATCAAATTTAGATTCAATTGAATTTAAAGAAATACAAAGAATGAATAAACTATGAATACAGTTATCTCGTTTATCGTTATCATAGTGTTATAATATTCAAATAAGTTTATTAAAGTAAATAACTGAGAGTCAGTCGTTTAGGCCAAAACGGGACATTACCACGAAACATTAACATTAACGGAATTTTATTAACATTAACATTAAAATTCACTTAACATTAACACGAAAACCAATTTAATTGTTAAGCTAGTAACAATAAACCAGAAGGTTTGTCGTCAAAATCTGTTTTTTTGGTAGAAAATTATTTTTAGAACTATGCTAAAGTATAAAAGAGAGGTAAGATAGTGCTTCAAAATTTCTGTTTGAGGGAGAAACTATATCATATTCAATAGTTATTATTTTACTTCACTTGCTTTTGCAACTATATTAACTAGTTATTTTTTTAAATAAAAAGTGTTGTGTTATAGGATTTACAATATGTGTCACAACAAGCTCTAAGGTGTTGATGAACGCTTTTTTTAAACCTCTGTGGATTGAAAACACCTGAGACTATATGGATTCCGGCAAACTGTTCCATTTGTTTGCAGTTTGGACAAAGATGTCTTTCTGTGATCTGCCAGTATGACAGCGCGGGATCTCGACAGTTTGACTGGTTGGGCTAGTCGGTTGCCGACTGAAACGGGGGTAAGAATAAGTTTGAGGCATGATGCCGCTGGTTTCATCTGAGCACTGTTGATGACGATATTTGTAAAAAACAAAGAAGTCAGCAACAGTGCGACGATGTTGTAGGGAATCAAGTTTTGATGTCAAATATCGATTACCTACAATTCGTATAGCCCGCTTTTGAACAGAGGGCCAGAAGGGCCAAGATGGAAACAGAAGCAGCACCCCAAACTTCACAACAGTACTCCATACAGGGGTGAATATAGGACTTAAACAAGGAGCAATTGGTATGGAGTGAAAAATTTTTGCATCTATTTCGGAGGCCAAGTTTTCTAGACGCGCTTTTTCCCATCGACATTACATGATCGTTTCAGAGTAGGTCATTTGAAACTGTGACTCGGGCGGAATTAATTCGTTCGTGCGTTTTATCTTTTGAAGGAAGGGGTTCGAACGACTTGTGCAGAGTACTATCATCTGCAAAACTATTTATTGGGTTGCTGGTAGTTTTCAACAATTCGTTGATATAAATCAAAAATAGGGTTGGGGACAATACTGAGCCTTGTGGTACACCAGAGTTAACTAGTTTAGACTCAGATGCAAATCCGTCTAAAAAGACCGAAACGTTCCAATCGGTTGGATAGAAAATTTTGAATCAGCTTCACAACATTGGGATGAAAACCATACGCAACGAGCTTGGTGATTAAGTTGGCATGCCAAACTCGATCGAATGCCTTGGAGATGTCTAAAGCGATAGCTTATGTTTCACCACCTTAATCAAGTATGCTGTTCCAACAATGCGCTACATAGTTTAATAGATCGGTAGTTGATCTTTTGTTTCGAAACCTCATTGGCTGTCGGCTATTAAATGATTTACTTCCAGAAATTTTGAAATGTATTAATATAATGCTCGTAGACATTGGATAGGACCGACAGTAAAGCTATTGGCTTATAATTTGAGATACCGGATTTTGGTCCCTTTTTGGGGACGGGCTGGAATTTTGCCAACTTCCAGCACGAGGGATATATACTCGATTTGTTGGATTGGTAGAATATCTTAGTCAAAGTTGGTGCGAGTTCTTTAGAAAAGGTTTTTAAAATAATGGGTGGAATGCTGTCCATTCCTGAGGCTTTGTTGATGTTTAACCTCTTTAAAAGTTTTGGGTTTGAAGTGGAGTTCATTCATATTAACTCCTGAAGACTGGATTTGGAGTATTTCTTTAGGAGTTTCCAAAACAGTGAAGTTTAGAGCAAAGCGTTCAGCGAACAAGTTAGCTTTTCTTGCGGGATCATTGACGATTGAATCACCATCAATAACAGGGAGAATAGAATATTTTGTGCCAGAATTCAAAAAATTAATGGCGCTGTAGAAGCTTTTGTCAGAAATAGACATAGACGTAAGTTTTGAAGCTTTCGCTCTTTCAATTTCAGACTTTTCGTTTGAGATAATCTGATTAGATATTTTGTTGGCCTTTAGATATTGGGATCGATTAGCGCGAGATTTGTTATGAATCCAAATATTAAATGATCTAAGTTTGTTTCTAAGTGCCGCTTTAGCAGCTTTCGAATACAAGTATTTTTGTTTGGTTTTAATATGGAAAAAGGGACAAATTTATTGATAGAAAATTGGATGGTTTCTGTAAAGTTTTGAGAAGAAACATTTACATTGTCAGTGTAAAATAATGACGGTCGAAAGGGAAACCATGGAAACAATTTTGAAGACTCTTATCCATTTTTGAGTAGTGAAATATTTTACGGAGTGTGGGAGCTGTAGTAAATCAGTTTTGATAACTGATGAAATTAAATAATGATCAGAATTTCCAATACTACCTTTCGCGATATCAACACTCGTAACTCTTGCATTGTGGTAAGATAGAGATCTAAAAGAAAACTATTATCACCGCCATTACGGGGAGTGAAAGTTGGGCTTTTAACAATTTGGGATAGGCCCTGAGACGCGGCAAAAATTTCTGCCAGTTTTCCACTACTGTCGATTTGGAGAATTCCAACCATGGTTTGTTGTAGACATTCATGAGCCGAATTACATGCGCCAAAGTGCCAAAAGTGAAATTCTTACCCCAACTTTTTTTTGCATTTCTCGACGTTTAAGGACCTACTGATTCAAAGAGCCAAAAGTGAAATTCTTACCCCAACTTTTTTTTGGCATTTCTCGATGTTTTAGGACCTACTGATTCTAAAAGAGCAACAAAACATTGTATGTCTGTCTGCCGGTAAACCGGCCGTCCGGCCGTCATTACTTCCGAAATCTAGAAAACCGCTAGAGGGATTTCCAACAATTTTTTTTCTAAGAATAGGTATACTTAAGGGACAGGTCCGAAAGAACGCTGTGCTCTATAACTGTACCGGAAGTATGTCAAAAAAATCACTATGTGTGTCAAAAATAGCAAATTTTCATATTTTTGGCTTAAAAAACGTTAATTTTAAGTGACTACGAGTAGGAACATTAAATTTGGAGAAATCTTGATGGTAGGGATTGGTATGTGAGATCAAAAACTAGATAATTGCATTATAAGTTTGTCAAAAAAATGTTGTTATGTGTGTCAAAAGAAAGATTTTTATTTATTTTTTTACCGAATTTTTTGGAAAAAAATAAAATTAATTATTTGTACGACATGAAATTTTATTATTATTATTGAGAATTATAAGTTAGTCAAAAAAATAATGTCAAGTGTGTCTAAAGAATGGTTTTCATTTATTTTTTTAGAAAAAAATAAAATTAGTTATTTGTATGAAATGAAATGTATAATGAACATGAAATTATTATTATTGAGAATTTTATTGCATTATAAATTATAAAAAAATATTGTCAGTGTGCCAAAAAAATGATTTCAGTTATTTTTTTAGATAATTTTTTGGAAAAAAAAATTTAACTGTTTGTTTACGTAAATATAATTGAACATGGAAATTTTTGAATTTGTTATAGTTTTTGAAATATTTTTGGAATTATGGAAAAGTTTCAGTTTTTGATTTTGTAAGAATTTTTGGAACATTTTTAGAATTTTGAAAAATTTTAAATTTTTGATTTATTTTAATTTTTATAATTTTGGAAAAAGTTTCAATTTTGGATATTGTTATAATTTTTGCAATATTTTTAGAGTTTTGGAAAGTTTGAATTTTTGAATCTTTAAGAATTTTTGGAATATTATTAGAATTTAAAAAAAAATAGAATTTTTGAATTTTATATAGAATATAAATTTTAAATTTTTATTATTATTTTATATTTTTAGAATTTTGAAAAAAATTTCAAATGTTGATTTTGTAAGAATTTTTGGAATATTTTTAGAATTTTGAAAAATTTTAAATTTTTGATTTTATTATAATTTTTATAATTTTGGAAAAAGTTTCAATTTTTGATATTGTTATAATTTTTGCAATATTTTTAGAATTTTGGAAAAGTTTGAATTTTTGAATTTTTAAGAATTTTTGGAATATTAATAGAATTTAGAAAAAGTTTACATATTTGATTTTATTCTAATATTTAGAATTTCGGAAAAAGTTTCAATTTTTGATATTGTTATAATTTTTGCAATATCTTTAGAGTTTTGGAAAGTTTAAATTTTTGAATTTTTGGAATAGTTTTAGAATTTTGAAAAAAAAATTTTTAATTTTATTCATATTTTTAGAATTTTGAAAAACGTTTCAATTTTTGATTTTGTAAGAATTTTTGGAATATTTTTAGAATTTTGAAAAATTCTAAATTTTTGATTTTATTATAATTTTGGAAATAGTTTCAATTTTTGATATTGTTATAATTTTTGCAATATTTTTAGAATTTTGGAAAAAGTTTGAATGTTCGAATTTTTAAGAATTTTTGGAATATTATTAGAATTTAGAAAAAGTTTAAATTTTTGATTTTATTATAATTTTTATAATTTTGGAAAAAGTTACAATTTTTGATTCTGTTGTAATTTATGCAATATTTTTAGAATTTTTGAAAAAAGTTTTAATCTTTGATTTTGTAATAATTTTTGAAATATTTTTAGAATTTTTTTTGAAAAAAGTTTGAATTTTTGATTTTTTTTAGTTTTAAAATATTTTTGGAAGAAATATGAATTTGTGATTTTGAAATATTTTCTCGAAACGCTAAATGGAGGGGTTTTTTGAGTAGTTTGCTGATTGTATAATCTTTTCATTAAATTATGTTATTTTATGATCTGTTATAATTTTCCGACAACGTATTGATGTTTCGGGTTAGTTTTGTAATACATATCTAAACAGAGATAAAAAAATACATGTACTTTAACAAAAAGTTATGTTTGATATACATCGCTGCCCAAAACTAAAAACCATGTCCTCATAAAAGTTTTTTGCCGAAAACTATATCAAAATCCTTAACCCAGACCGAAGTCTTGATATCTCAGAGCTGTGAAATTTCAGCCCCTCCATATTTTTCTGATTGAATTCTCATTTAGCTTGATTTTATATTTTATATTAATTTATGTGTTGTAATTTTACGACACGCATTCATATTTTGTCATAGTTTCGTGATACATTTCTAAACAGAAATTATATAGTTTTTGAATTCCCTTTTTTATTGCAAAAAGCTTTAATTTTGCTAACGTTTCGTTTTGCTGATTCTTCTTCCAAAAAGTATATTTTAAAATAAAATATGTATGCTATAATATAGTAGGAATTAGAATATGTGTCACACTCACAACACAAAAACCTTTTAAGAACTTTCCACAAAAACATACGTTTTGCGTACTGAGATGTAAATTTTTTATTTCATTTTTTTGTTTTGTTTTTAAAGGCTGGATAACTGTATCATAAATCGGATCACATATAAAATATGACAGGCCATATATTTCATGATAGGATAGGGAAAATAAATATAAAATATGTAATAAAATATGGCTCTTTTGGACCATATAAAATATGACTCTTTTGGACTCTGTTCAAAAGCGTGCTATACGAATTGTTGGTGATCGCAATTTAACATTAAATTTTGATTCCTTACAACATCATCGCACTGTTGTTGATCTTGTTGTTTTTATAAATATCGTCACCAGCAGTGCTCGTATTAAATCAGACCCATCATACCTCAAACAGATTTTTTTCCACGTTTTACTCGTCAATCAGTTTGTGCAAACAATAAAACTGTCGAGATTACTCGCTTTCATAGAACACAATGCAAAGAGACTTCTTTGTGCGTACATCGTGCAAATGGAATGCTTTGTTTGAATCAATAGTCTAGACTCTAGAGTAATCCACAAACATTTAATAAAAGCGTCCACCATCACCTCAGAACGCATGTTGTTGTGGGACCTAGGTCTTAACAAGTATCTTTGTGCTGTTGTGATACATTTTGTAATTCCTTCTACACAACACTTTTTATTAAAAAAAAAAAAAGAGGTAAGAATCAAACTTGTTTTAAAAATTGGAATAAAACTAAGCTGGGGTTGCCAATAATTCGGATCGCGACGGATCGTCTTCCTAAATGATTAAAGTCACACATTGAGTTATGTGAAAGCTCGTTTTTTCAAGCAAGCATAACATTATAGGGCTTTTATATTAAGGTATGTTAACCAAAATTTTAATTACTCGTATATTCGAGTTAAAGCTACCCGAATGTTGCAAAAAAATGTTAAGGCGCTCCTACGGTCGTATTTATTAATCTAGACTGTACTTTAGATAAGTTCGGAAATGCAGAAGTTTGTCTAAATTTTAAGAGACTAGAGGGTTTTAAGTCACAAAGTAAGGAGCATTTTTATCGGTCGTTTGGACAAAAGCAGATTAATAAAATGCAAAAACTTAAGATTTTCAAAAATATTACGATCACTATCTTAAAATGCAGATTCGATTTAAGCACTCATACAACAGCTACAGTTAAAATTGTTTAAGTGTTTGCCCATTAAAACGAAGTTAATGGACGGCGATAAAAGGAGGTAATAGTATTATTGTTACATATGCATTCCGGCAATTTCGTAAAAAGAAATAAATAATTAAACTAAGCAACAAAACAACATGGTAATCCATTATTATTACGTCTACACACAAATGAAAACAAAATCAGAATTGCAGATTAAAGCTAAAGTTATGCTGGCGGAGAACGGAAACAAACATCAGCCTCTAATGATCTCCAGCATTGTCTTTCGCCTTATACTAGTATAAAAACTAAAGATAAAATCAAATACCTAAACGTTGAGCAATCACTTTGATTTATGGTGACATATAGAGACGAACGGATCCAACTACTGGGTAATTTGTAAGGTTTATTTCTCATTATAGTATCGCCCCCCGCCCAGTGGCTAAATTCGGTCATTATAATAGAACTTTCAATAAAACAACTACAACAAACAAAATAATCGAAAAAACACAACTTCACATTTGCCCACTTTTTTCAACAAAAAAAATGTAAAAATTACAGAAAAACTTATTTTCCGCACATCTACTGACCAAGACTTTTCTAAAGACATATATGTTACCCTACTTTTTTGGGTCAAAATTACTTTAAATGGCACTACAAAAATAGTATAGTAGAATTTTTTTGCCAGCGAATTTTTGACAGATAGGACGCAGCAAGAGATAAAAGATGAGACAAAAAGTAAAACAGAGATGTATTATTTATTTTGGGATAAATTTGTTTTCAAAATAATTATATTCGTTAAATTTCTTCTTCTAGTTCGTACCATTTGTTTGTTGTGATATTTGCTTACATAGGCGTCGTTAGTTTTATTATAATTATTTTTAATTATCAAAATTTTGTTATATTCCCTACAAAATCATTAATATTTTACTAGTTTTTGGTTCTCTATTATAATTGGTTGAATTTCAATCGTAATTTATTAATTTTATGCGTTTTTTTTGTCCATTTCAATGGTACCCCAATAGTTTTTTTTAATATTTTAATCGAGACACTGAATATTCGCGCATGTGCAAATCAATATGCGCATAACAAACAAATTTCGTGTTCGCTGGCAAAAAAATTCTACTATACTAACGTATCTATAATACAGATATTATAAATTCAACCCTTACGGGTGCAATATGGTGTTTTCAATAACGGAAAATATAATAACCAAACAATGAAATTGGTGAGCTCCTTTCACGCATAATGGATTAATGTTTTGAAATACTCTTTTATAAAAACAATGTCTCATTAATAGTTTATTCTTCAACGATGCCGAAAACAACATATTTTGAAGCGAGAGGACAGTTTATCAACCGAAGCGATAGCCGAGGTTGGTAATGGTCGCGAGATTAAAAATATGATTTTCGGCGAATAGAAGACTGTACTTTTTCTACTACTTTTTTAAAAATTAATATTAATTATTAAACATTTTCATTTATAATTACATAAAATTCAAATTTAAAACACAAACATCCAATTAAAACCTTTAAATTTATATTTCTGCTATTAAAATATAGATGACTCAATATGAATAAATTATCCAATTTCTATGTCATAATTAAAACCGTCTTTAGTTACAAGCCATCATACAAAAAAATCGTCAAATTTATACATATACATATTTTTATTCTATTTACACTACAAAATACTATATTTTTATTCTATTTGGTCTATAAAGTCCCTAAAATCATTAAATAACACATCTTTAAAGGTTAACTGTTTTTTGCATTTCGCGTCTATTAGGCTTATAACTAAAGACGGTTTTGTAATAAACAAAATCAAATCTAAAAATTTTATTACTATTTCTAAAATAAAAACAATAGTTTTGATTTAGTTTTTACTTTTTGTATGGGATTGACGTTACGTAAATTCCTGATATATTTTAAAACAGCGTAAATTATTTTATGTATATATTAATATAGTATATTTTCCTACAAGAGATGAAAACATTGTTTTTTTCGTGAGTAAACATTTGTTCACGAGACGCGCTAGCGTCGAGTGAGACACGTTTACGAACGAAATTTTTTCTATGATAGTATAACCGATAACCGATATTTACTATAAATTATAAAATTAGAAATCGACAACATAACATTAAAAATTCATATTCTATTTTGCGTTGCGTTGTTTAATAAACTTTGTAAAATTATATGAAAAACCGTAGCAACTACAATTTGTTATTCTTTTTACACTAGTGAAAAAAGAACCCATTTTCACAGGGCATTAAGCGTGATGAAAATATACTTTTTATATGCTATCATAGAAAAAATATTTTTTTTTTAATAAACAGGTGAAGTAATTTTTTTTAAAAATATCTTAACACCAACTGTTTGTTACCATACTATATAAAAAGAATGAATTTTATTTAGTTAACTATTTTTATTTTTACATTTTTAATGTAAATTGTCCGTAAATAATTCAAAAATAAATTAATGTCATCTTCCCAAGACAGATAATTTAACACTAACAAAATTATTTCATTCAATCAATTGACTCTCTTAACGGGTGTTCTAGGATGGTTTATTCTAGTTATGGAATTAGAAAATAGATGGCTTTTAAAAAATTACTTTCGTCACTATTAAAGATTGGGTTGGGATCTAAAAAATCGTGTTGCTGGTGGCAGGTTTTGACATTAGTTCGCGCATATAAGAATTTTACAGGAGAAGGTTTTTCTATGTATTCGAGGCAAAATGTAAATTTTGATTAAAGTAAGTATAATATTTTTAATTTTATAAGAATTTAAAATTACAATAACTCACTAAAAATAAACAAGCAAATATTAAACTTTAAGAATAGTTTAGTGGATTAGTGAAATTTATGATTAAAAATGCGAAACATCAATATTTTAGATAGATATTTATTGCATACATGAATAATTTTTGCGTTGGAACAAAAGTTTTACAAAATTTTTAAACTGAATTTAATGTGAATTTAATCCGGATTTACATTTTCACAGGGAATCATGCAGGGCCAAGGAAATTATTAATTCATCTACAGGGTAACAATATAAAACAAACAAATATTCCATAAAACTGGCCGTGATTTTGAGGTAAGTTTACTAATTTCTTCCATTTACACAATATATTATTTTAGTTATGGCCAATAGGGATCGAACTGAACTTCTAAATGCAGGCCTGGTGCATGCTATCGGAATAGTCCCACCTTCATCGTGCGAGATTCATTGAAATAGTTATGCAAGCAATATGTAATTTATACAAATTTATTTTATATATTGAAATTTTATTTAATGAAAATAAAATACTTATATTTTTGTATATAAAGAGAATATGAGAATTTTCCTAATGTTATTTCCTTAAAACGTTAAATATGTAGTTGTACAATCGTAAAAACGACGAATTGGAAATCAGTTTTTATGCATTTTAATATATCACAATATGAATAAAACAGTAATAACGTCCACAAAACAAACTTGATTTGCAATTAAAAATAGTAAATTCAACAAGGACTTGTCACACTTGAAGATCAATATGATCTTCCCAACGAGACGAGATTTCCGTCTCTGTTAATGACGCTTCATTTGGATTTAATCTTTTAAGAATGACGTTTAAGCTTTTCAATAATTATAACTTTGGTTAAAAAACAACATTTCATCTGCAACTACTTTCGAGTTTTATCAAAATAAAATGAAGAGTAAAATTATATAAGTTTTTAACAAACATTTGTTTGGAGCATATCAACTTCCCTCCCTGAGACCCCACTTTCTCCAAAATATTACCAAACTACGAGAAACCATACTAAAACGCATTGTACCTGCTACCATCAAAATCGAAGGAAAATACTTATTCGTATTGATGTTTCTAAGACCCCTTTCTCTCAAATTGTAAAATGTTGCCAAAAACTTTGGGAACTACGGCAATTCACACCAAAAAATTACGTACCGAATTTCATCAAAATCAAATGATTAGACTTAATGTTAAGCTGAGATTTTAAATAAACCTTTGTTCAGGGAACCCCTTCACTCTGTCCAAATTTGACCAAAAAAATTAGAACTTTTTGGAACTATACCATAAGCCACTGCCCCGGGCTTCATTAAATTGAATTACAATGCTTTAAGTTATTGAAATTTTAAGTACACATATGTGTACCCACATAAGTGGATCCGAATTCTCTTTGTCCAAATTCGTCCAAAGGATATCTGAGATCCAAAAGATATCCGAATATGGAAACCGGAAAACCACACTAACAACTTATGTACAAGATTATCGAATAACAGACAGTTATTGATGTTTGCAACAGTTGCTAGTGAGACTTCTGTCTCAACCAACCGATCACCATAACTAATATTTACCGTGACTGCTTTTATGTCAAATCGTTTTTTTGTTTGTTTGTTTTCCTTTATTTCTCTCAGAGAGAAACAGGTTTGTCTTCCCAAAGACGTGCGTAAATTTTTCATTTGATTTAAAATTGTACAGTTATTGCGAGTTTCTTTTAAATCTATAAGAAAAAAAACCACCACAAATAAATAATAGTTTCTCCCTCCCTGCTACTGTATAAAAAGAAATCAAAAAAATGACGTGTTAAGATACCATTCTAACCAAACATATAATTTTTGATCTTTTATCTATTAAAAATAAACTAGCCCATAATGAAAAGTTGGTCACCAGCAAGTTTTCATAACATACTTTCAGGATATTTACATAACTTAAATATTTGCACGTGGAAATTGTAAAATAATAAAATATTCATATATAATATAACGAGTCATCAAATAATAGTCGATTATTTTTCATAATCATTATTACGAATGTCATTTGAGGTCCCGAGTGCGCGTAGCGCACGAGGGATATTTTTAACCTCAAATAGCATGAGTGGTAATGTTGAAACATAATCGACTAATAATTTGGTGACGAGTTGTATTTAGCAGACAATTTAACGAACAGAAATAGTAACATTATTTCATACAACATAATCATACATAATAAAATATTATTTCATCTTAGTAGGCGCATAAATGTTATAAATTTGTAATTTATTTTTGACAAATAAACATAAACATGCAATCATTTATGAATGAAAACGGACATTTTTACTATTTGCAAATTGCATTTTTACATAATTTTGTATGTGAATTTTTGTTTTAAATTAATATATTAAGTAGGCCGAAAATATTCGCTGTTCCTTCCCACCAGAGAAAAATAATCGATACAATTCGTTTTGATTGTTAAAAAATAGTAAATGAAGCGTTTTTATTGGACCTTATCGAAACTTTATTTAGTGAGTTAAATTGTCACTATTATAAAATCACTGGAAATAACACAATAAAGGATCGCGTACACATATCTTTTTTAAAAGATGTAAAAGACAGACCAAAACAAAAGATACGTAAACGCCTGTGTGCGAAAATAAGACAAAACATAATCACTATTTTTTAAAAAAGATGTCAATCGTGTCTATTTCGCTAATTTTTATACCGATGTTATCCGAAAATAAATAATAAAATGCCATTAACCTAACAAATTTTATTTTATTAAATAGAATTTCGAAATTTTTTGTTTAATTTTGTGTAAAATAAAATAAGTTTTTGTTTTATATATTTTTTTTTAGAATCGATCATATAAATCATAATTATCGAGAAACAAAATTTATTTTAGAAAAGTATCATAGTGTGTATAATTTTTTTTTTTAACTAACACATGTTTTAAAAATTTATTTTTCATTTTAAAAGACAAACATTTCATCTTTTCGGACAAAGTCGGCACAAAATTTTGCGAAATATACACGATTGACATCTTTTTTAAAAAAAGTGATTATGTTTTGTCTTATTCGCACACAGGCGTTTACGCATCTTTTTTTTTGGTCTGTTTTTTACATCTTTTAAAAAAGATATGTGTACGCGATCCATAAATGTAAAATACTCTGGTAATTATTTGCATTCATTTTATAAAAATTAGCACAACCAAAAAGAATAGATTTTACTTTTAGTTTCGTTTTAAATTATTTAATCGTTTTTAATTTATAATTTAATAAAATAGTTTGTTGTTGTAAATAAACAGAAATGCAAATGGCGAAAAGAGAAATTGAATATGACATATTAGTGAACACGATTTGTTATGTATCTCTTCATACAATTTTAAAGTTATGTTCTCCCTATATTTATATATACTCTAAGGCCTCAACCAACAATTTTGCTCGATGTTTTCAGAACTACCGAAAACCACATAAAAGGATAAGATTTTAAAAAAATTCGCATGGATGTAATACTAATGTGGTTTTCGATTGGTAAAATCAGATTTGATCGAAAAAGATTTAGATTTCGGCGACCAATCGAACATGAAATCAGCTGTTTTTACTATTTTTGTTGTATGGGTAAAAAAATGAAATTTGCGACATGTGCTTTGATTATAGTAAACTACCTTATACAAACTTTGCACACTTTTATTTAATAATTCTAAATTTATTTCATTTAATTTACAACAAATAAACTCATCTAAAATTTAAAATCTCATATTAAAGAATACAATTGACATATGTCAAATTTCACTTTAATTGGTATAAGTGAAGGGGAATTGATCTGAGAGGTAAATCTAGCTAAAATTTTAGATTTGAAAAACAGATCTCAGATCAAAAATAAATCAATTTTTTTTTGATCTGACGTGCGAATGAAAATCACATAAGCAAAGAGATTAAAGTTTTAATTATTACGTTGAATTATAAACGATTTAATGCTCAACTACCCAAAACTTAACAACTTAACGTAACGTAACTTAATGACGCGACATATGAACTTAACATATAATCGACCACCGAAAACTTAAGAACTTTTCGTTCAGTTGAACTGTCAATTTTAACTGTAACGAAAAACTTAAGAGTGCGAAATTTTCGTAGAAAACTAGGATTGTCAAAAAACAACAACAAATGTTTATTGTGTATTTTATCTAATATTGTTTGTGTTTTTTATTTATTATTTTGATATAAGTAAATATTAAATTTAACAATTTTGTGGTTTTGATTTATTTTCAAAAAATTAGCTTCCAATAAATAAAACAAAAATCGATTATTATTATGTAGTTTTTGTTCATAACCTAAAAATAATTGTGTTTCAACCAAGTGAAAGTTTTAAATAAAATTTATGTGGAAGATCAAAATATTTTTATAAAACATCAGTGTTGCAATGTAATATAATTTAATTTGAACTAAACCACATAGTTTTCATTTAATTTTTGTTTAATAATTTTTATTTTGTTTATTTGCAGGAACTCAAAAACTTTGTCAAACGCTATTTTATTTATATGTAATTTTTGTATCAGTTTATTTATTTAAATGTATAATCTCATATATAACAATATATAACAAAACTAAATAAAGTAAGCAAGTAAATAATAATTCTTTTGTTGTTTTAAATAATTTATTAAATATGTAAATAAATATTTCAAAAATAAAAATTTTGATGTTTGCTAAGTTCTTAAGTTTTCGCTAGTTGAAAATTAGATTTTTGACATTTGTTAAGTTGTCTTAAGCAGCGTTGCCACTCAAAAAAATTAAAATGTATCCAATTTTATAAAAAAATGTATCCAAATGTATCCACTTTTTTGAAAAAATAAAACATGATTATTTGACTCAAAATTGTGTTTTGGTTCGGAGTGCGGTGAAATCTTCGTATAATAACGTGTATTCTACTTGCAAACTGCCTTTTTGATTTCACACAGTATTTTAAAAAAAAACACATTTGCCAAATATCCAACAAAAGACGAATAAAATGTTATTTTTTATTAATAATTTATTAAACACTTAAAAAACGTTTTTCTTTTTTAAATAAATTCTTTTACTAGTTTCAGTATAAACCATCTTCAGAAAAAATTTTTATGCTCAGTAGCAACTGAGTAGCAACTTTAATGCTCAGTAGCAAAAATTCTTTCTGAAGATGGTTTATACTGAAACTAGTAAAAGAATTTATTTAAAAAAGAAAAACGTTTTTTAAGTGTTTAATAAATTATTAATAAAAAATAACATTTTATTCGTCTTTTGTTGGATATTTGGCAAATGTGGTTTTTTTTTAAAATACTGTGTGAAATCAAAAAGGCAGGTTGCAAGTAGAATACACGTTATTATGATTATTTGATATTGCTAAAGGACTAATTTCAATATATGTTTGTACAATTCAGTATTCTGATCACATTTATTTATAGTATAACAACAAAAAAATCACATTAATTCAAATTTTTATCTGATGATTTTTATATGTGTTTTATTTGATGAATAAATTCCATATACATTTTTTGCACAGTTTTTGTCACCTCCGAAAATTCCTCTTTTTCCAGTTTATTGTATGCTAAAAATGATTGTACTGCATATCCCATACTTATTTCAGACAATTGTATATGGTTGTCTTCATTTTCAAAACCTAGCTCATTTACATTCCTCAGATTTTGGAGGATTTACATTCCTCAAATAAGGGTCTACAAAACTGTATAAAATGATTTTTAAATCGACTTTTAAATTATTAAAAAAAATGTGATCGATTTTCAAAAACTGTTTAAAATTAGTTACACTGCTCGCCAATTTCTGATACTTTTTCTTTCACAAAAAGAGAATAGACGAACAATATAACAAATTTCATAAACATTTTCAAAGTTTTTGGAAATCCAACACAGCTAAAGGCATATTAATAAAATGTATCCATTCTAGCAGTTTTGGGATTTTTTTGTATCCAGTATCCATTTAATAAATTCTTCAAATAATGTATCCAAATGGATACAAAAGTATCCAAGTGGCAACGCTGGTCTTAAGGCCCGCTATACACCTGAGCTAAACTATGCGAAATATGCGAACTATGTTTTTTAAAAATAATGTATATAACGTAATTATAGAAAAAAACATTACGGAATCAAAACATTTAAAAAAGAAAAGAAAAACGGAAACATTACATTTTTTTAAAAAGCTTTTATCGCATTAAAACATTACTTTTTTAAAAACATAGTTCGCATATTTCGCATAGTTTAGCTCAGGTGTATAGCCCGCCTAAGTCTCTTAAGTTTTCGCTGGTTAGCAGTTAATTTCGGTTTTAGCGCCCGGACTCAAAATATTTATTCTAATAATCGCGTTTTTATTTAAAAGGTCAATCCACATCCATACAGTAATATTATAACTTATCTTAATACATTAGCTTAAGTAATTATTATAATTTATATTATAAACGCATTTCATTCAGCACAACTATTAACAGTTTTAAAACCACACAAACATTATAACGATCACCAACCACTGACAGTTATAATTCTAGGACCTAGGTAAACAAATCACACGTGTATCGCCTGAGTTAACAGAAAAAGTTTTTGGCGAACGTCTTTTAAATTCAAAAAAATCGACATTCAAAATAAAAGAAACTTTTAACAAAATTTTCGAATAGCAATTTCTTTAAATCTTTTATTTTTGATTTCTTTTAGGTTTTTTAAAAATATTTTATAAAAGAATAAAAGATTTTTGTTGAATCGGTTCGTTCTTACAAATAAGGAATGCTAGGCACACTAAAAATTAAAAAACAACCAAACAAATTATTTAATTCAATGATAAATAAAAAATATGACAAATAAATGATTGTTGCTAGTGGATACAGCAACATCCAGTTAAATATACATGTCGTGAAACGATTGTAGAACAAGTGTTTCACAAATTCAACATTTATAACTCTAAAAACACAGTCTCATTCATGCACATATTGTGACGCAACGTGTTTTACGATTACGAATATATTATCTTAAAACAAATATATGCATTATCTAAATAAGTTGATTTAAGCAATCGATTATCGATACCAATTTATTTATATACAATTTACACTACACTAGTTTTTATTGTTTAATAAATTTTATTGAAGTTAATATCACTAACTTTATGTTCAGCTGGGGCATGCTGTTTGAACGTAGTACTAAGGGAAATTGGTGGAACAACCGCGTTTGAATTCCATTGTTCAGGATCCTGTCCCACGTGAATTGCTTTCGTCGCAAAACCTTTTGGTTGCTTTTTAAACTGTGGTTTTGAATCACTCATTTTTTATTTAATTAATAAGAAAATAAACAAAAACACGATATTACTATACTAACGAACAGCCGTTCGATTAGAAATGTCAAACAAAAATTCTGTAACTGTTTATATTTTACTTCTATACTCTTTTTATTTCATATTTTTATTTTTCCACATGATAAACAAACTCACACACACACACACACAAAATTAAATAGCAAGAGACAGAGTTGTACTGTATATTTTTTTAAGAATGGTAATGAGAATTTTACTGTTTTGTTTTTTAGCGGTGTAGTAAAAATTAAAAACTTATTTTGTTGAAAATTAATTGTATAGTTTACTTGCAAGAAACCTTCGTACTAGTACTTGTAGTTTGCTGTGGTGATTTGCAGAATATTTAGTAAAACATTTTATCAATTTTGCAATAAGCAATTTATTGACTGACTTTCAAATGATTATGTTAAGGCTTGAAACTACATACAACAGAAACAGAATTCCATACAAGTTTTACAGAAACAGAATTTTTTTCTATCAAATTTGTATGAAATTCTGTTTCTGTATTATGTGAATGCCCGGTATTTATGGTGTTAACAACGTGATACGTGTTCACACTACAGTATATTTTCACTTTTTGGTGAAATCAAGGTGTATATAACGTCAGTATGACGTACTTTTATGACCGTGGTAAATTAATTACGTTTAACACACGTTTGTTTTTGGTGATTTTGACGTTATAATTATGCCTTAGAATCACTAAGAAGTAATTATTTTATCCACGACTACTAAAGAATATATACTTTCCATGCGTATATCTTTCATTGTAATTGTATTCATTCCTTTTCTATATATCAAATTCTTTTTTATTTCTTTTATTACGCTTTATTTATTCAAAATTTAAAACTTGATTTGTTGGTATAGTAATATAAACCAGTTAAAACAAAAACAATACATATATAAAATTTAAAATAAACAAACATGTTTGGTTTTGTTTTTCATTTCATTCAATATGGCGATTGAAATGAAACGATACAAACATGAATGAAATTATTTGAATTGTTTGTAGTCGTGGATAAAATAGTATCTTGTATTCGCTTAGGATGATGGCAATTCTTCACTCGGATGATTCCCTCCGCTCGCTACGCTCGTTCCGGGAAACTTCATCCTCGTGAAGAATTGCCTTCATTCTAGCTCATACAAGAATATACTATTACCGTCTTTTTCCCACCCTATTCTTACCATAATTTTTATTCTCAATTTAAATTTATAAATAAAAGATTTTTGATTTTCAATTTTTTTTTTATTAGTACTAAAATTTTTATTATTATAAAAATAAGTTTAGTATTAATTTATTTATTTTTTATTATTTCAGTTATTAAGTTCATTTTAAATTTCATTTTATTTCATTCAATATACTGATATTTTTTTCTGTTTTAGTAATGTTCTTGCATAGGAAGGTATGTTTTTGAAACCAGTGTCTGCAAGAAAAATAATTATTACGTTAAAAAATTATTGTTCTTCATTACGAAGAAAATTTGGCCATCACTGAAAAAAAACTTCTTTTTTCTACTTCAAGCTACGAAAATGTCATTTTAATATATAGTCATTTTAATATATAAAACCTATGTGAAAGGGAAACTTTTTCTAAGTAGTGACTGAAAGTAAATAAGTTTCGGTGGTCGCCTACAGGTGGTGGTTATTGAAAGGATTGAATATTTGAAATTGAATTTGATTTACTGTTTCTGTTGTTGTTTCGGTTGCTGTGTTTATTTCTGTCAATATCGTAGTATTTTGAAGGGATTGAACATTTTGAATATTTTGATCGAATCGAATCGAAACTAATCATTATATCAATTGTGTGTAATTAATTAAACTAATAATGAGTGTATTTTTTTCTAAATCGGAAAAATCGGAGCGATAAAATAAAATTTGTATCAGATATATCGTATAATTTTTTCCTCCGATAATTAACTGTCAGATATAAAATATATTCTCTGAGTTCTTTCCGCCAAAAAAAATTTATTAAATAAATAAATAAATTTTATTAAAAAATTTATTTTTAGTTGTTTTTAATTGAAACTTTACCTACAATTTTTTAAATTTATACTTTAAACGATGACTTCCAGTCGGTAAAAAAAAATATCTGTAATATCTGTAAAAGTTTTTAGAGAAAATATATGAACTATTTTTATTATTCATATTGTCAAATTCATTTACGAAAAACTTACAAAACGATATATCTAAATTTTACTGTGTAAAAAATAAATATAAATAAGCATTTTTACCAGTGTAAAATAATGTTATTATTCAGGCTGATTCTGAGTTAAGAGGTCTTAGCTATGATTATTTTTGTTATGACAATTTTTTTAAGAGGAATATCTTAATTGCGATTCTGTGAACGTTGTCATAAAAAACCTCATAATAACTCTACAAATATATTTTTGAGATCTTTCAAACGGCTATTTTTATAAACAAAATTATTATAAAATGTAATATTTTCTTTTTAAATAATTTAAATACAAATTAAAATACCATATAAATTATTATTAGAATTTGGTATAAGAATTGTGGTATATTATATAATTATTTTTTATAAAAATCAAGTTTATGTTTTATAAAATTTTTTAAGGTATCAATAATTTTTTGTTTGTGAAAATACCAAACGCCATTTTCAATAATCAAAAGTGTATTTTATTTTATAATAATTTATATACAATTAATATAAAATTATACCATATATTAATTATTTTGCAATAAATTTGTTAGAAAAGAATTATTGTTTTTCCTTAAAGTTTATATAAAATTTGCAAAATTTTCATAAAACAACATGAGACGTAAAAGTTTGATATTGCAAATATGAAATTTTCAATCGCCATTTTATTTAAAATCAATATATATCAATGTTTTTTTGTTTGTTTGTTTTATATTTTTGATTCAAACTAAAATAAAATATAGATAATTATTATAAATTTTATAATAATTACATAAATAATTCATAATTAATATTTTATCCTTTATTAATATAATTTTTCATACAAGATTTCAAATAAAAATATGAAACTTTAAGTTATGATGCTTAAGATGACCATGTTTGATGGTCTTACGTTAAGAGGTATTTTTTTGACATCTCACAGTTGTGACTACATACAGAATCGCATTTAAGAGGTTTTAGTCTTAGCTAAGAGAAAAGTCTTTCCTATGACTATTTTTACATCTGTGAGGGTATGTCAGAATCAGCCTGATTGTGTTCGCCTGTTATTATTCCATCTGTAGGGGACCACAATAATCACATTATTTTACACTGGTAAAAATGCTTATTTATGTTTATTTTTTACACAGTAAAATTTAGATATGTCGTTTTGTAAGTTTTTAGTAAATGAATTTGTAAATATTATCATTTATATTTACAAGCGTAGAAAAAATAGCGTTTTCTATGCGTGGTAAAAACGTTTTTGCGTTCCTGAACTTATTCCACTCGACGCTATCGCGTCTCGTGGACAAACCGTTCAGTCACGCAAAAAGAGACGTTTTCACCACTTGTATAAAAATGTACTATTAATACCTTTGCGTACCTTTTTTAATTAAAAATTTCTTTAATCTCACTTTTCACAATTTCACTTTTGCTTTTTATAATATATTTTAACGAGCTCCTTCCACAATTTACAAAATTACACGAATGAGAAAAAATATTCCGTTAGGATAATATAGACATATTTGATTGTTTAGCCGAATTCAAAATTTTATTGTTTTGAACAAAAAAAAAAGCCTCCTAATTTCTCGTAAATAATTTTTCAGTAAATTTTAGTTGTATTTTAAACTCTCAGTTGCAATGCGGAAAGAAAATTACTAGATTTATGAGGTCCTTAAATTACTTTTCAGTGTTAGTTATCAAATTACTTTGTTTACACCTAAAAGTATAGGATACACTTGTTCGTTTAACCGAATACAAACTTTCGATGGTTTGAACAAAAAAAAATGGCTCGCAATTTCTCGTAAATAACTTTTCAGTAATTTTAAGGTGTATTTTAAACTTTCAGTTGCAATGCGGGAAGAAAATCACTAGATATATGAGGTCCATAAATTACTTTTTAGTGTATAAAATTACTTTGTTTAAACCTAAAAGTAAATATTCTATGGTAATCTTATTACTTCGGTGTAGAATTGTTACTTGGGGAGAGTTGCCAGCCGGCCCGCTTTGAACGGGACGTACCAGTTTTAGAGCTGAATATCCCGTGTCTCGACGTAACTACGAACGGAACGCGGTTTGTCCCGTTTTGATAAAAAAATATCATCCGTCTTTAAAATCTAACCGATTGGACTTTATTTTAGATTATTGGCTGCTTCATTTCAACACCAAAAACTACATCAGCTTATAATTTATCTACTGACTCTACTTTAATGCCCGATTTATAGTCGGTAACGTTAACTTAACGTTAACTTTAACTTAACCGTTAAAAGACCACAAAATTTTGATTTATAGTCGGTAAGAAATTACGTATTCTTTGACGTTTGATTTGATATTAATTTTTGTTTTGTAATCAATTTTATAAATCAATCAGTTCTTCAAAAGTAACAAACTGATTTTAAAATCAAAATTTAAAATAATAAAATTCGAAATAAACATTTGATACAAATGCAAAAATCCCATATAATGTAAAAACATTTCCATAATATGGAGTCTAATGACAGTGGAAAAATTCAACTTAAGAAAAATAAATAAGTGATGAAGAAGTTTCAACTTCAAAATTGTCGTCGCCTCAACGGCGTAATCGATAGCGTGTCTGCCCAAGGATTCAAGCCGGGCACTGACGAGGAAGGGGCGAATTTATCCGAAACACGGAAAATGAAAAGTGGAGTTTTTTTCTGAGAAACTTCAAACCATACCTTAGAATTGAAAAAATTCCAATTACTTCTTTACTTACTTGAGTTTAATTGATCTCAAAAATCCGAAATAAATTTAAATTCCCTTAATGTAGTCTAATGTTAATACATATAGGACCACAAATTGACCAAGTGTCAGCCATTGATTTCACATTGATTGGAAACAATCAATAATGACTATACAATTTCGTGACTTAGGATGTTAATTAGAATAGAAATGTTCCCCATTCTATGAATTCACACAAAGTATTGTCTAGAAATTTAATGCAAAAAATCCCATATAATGTAAAAACATTTCCATAATATGGAGTCTAATGACAGTAGAAAAATTCAACTTAAGTAAAAATGAATAAGTAATGAAGAAGTTTCAACTTCGAAATTGGCATCACCTCAACGGCGTAATCGATAGCATGTCTGCCCAAGGATTCGAGCCGGGCACTGACGAGGAAGGTTCGAATTCATCCGAAATACGAAAAATGAAAAGTGGAGTTTTTTCTGAGAAACTTCAAACCATACTTTTGAATTGAAAAAAATCCAATTACTTTTTACTTACTGAGTTTAATTGATCTCGAAAATCCCACATTTGATACAAAATTTAAAATAAAAAATGTTATTTTCATATTACATAATTTCATGCTAATATTTGGCTTTTATTTCCTTTGCATTTTTTAATAAATAAAATTTTATTTTTATGGACACTTGCAATTAAATATATTAGTTTTCTTCAGTTTTTATACTAAACGTCAAAAAATCCTTAACAAAATCTTTAAGATAGAATGAAATGAGCTTTACGTTAAGTTAAGGTTAAGTTTGCGTTAACGACTATAAATGCTCTAGTGCATTTTCATCAAAGAATTAAGAGACTATTGAAATCAAACTACTGTATATATACACAAAAATATTTGAAGTCGTTTTTCTCTCTTCTCTTCTCTTTTTTATCTTCAATTCGTCGGTTTTAAGTTGTCAAAAACAAAATTTGTAAACATTGTTTGACTTGGTTATAATTTGGTTTTAATAAAATTGTTTTTAATATTTATCGTGGTGATATTTTAACGAATTTAAAATAAATATAAGAAATACTAGTTTTATTATAATTTAAAACTAGTTTTACAGAAAAATTATATATATTAAGTGAAAATTTTGAATAAAACATTAAATATGAAGTGTGTGATAATGACGTGTAAAAATTACAGAAAACATATACAGGATGGGATTTCTTATCATAGATAACTAATATTGATATTATAATTTACTTTTCGATTATAAGTTTTAAGTTTTTTAAATATTTTCGAGAAAAAAATGTAATCTAAGATCAATGTAAACAATAATAGAATGCTTCGGTGGTAAATTGTCAAATTTTTTATGTTGTATTGTCAAATTTTTTTATGTTGTTTTTCTATGTAATGGCGTCTCTTTTTTTTATATTAATTTTGGGGGCAAAAGTACGCTTAAATTTGGAATTCAATGCAATAATAGAAATATTTACGGCGCCTCTACTAAAACGCAAGTGTGTTAGTAACAAGTTTTTGGTGTGCAAAAATTACTTCAACTTTTAACATCAATTTCACTTCCTCTATTCTCTTAATTCTTTGATTTTCATACGCTTGTACTTTACGTTAAGTTAAAGTTACCGACTATAAATCGGGCATAATGTTTTAGGTAGATTTCATATAAAAATCTACCTATTGCAATGGGCTTCATCTCGGAATTTATATATATATATATATATATATATATATATATATATATATATATATATATATATATATATATATATATATATATATATATATATATATATATATATATATATATATATATATATATATATATATATATATGAGGTATAACGGAATTTAGCGGCACTCTCACGGTCGCATTTTTCGACCTACACCAAAATAATTTTCTGTGTATGTTTCAGCAAATAATGCCTTGGACAAGTTCGTGAACTGGCCATATCCGGGTACCGTTTAAGCGGCTAGAGCCTAAAAAGTCGAATAATCTAGGGCGCCATAACTTCCGTTTAAATCATAATATTTTAATAAAATTTAAAAATATTGAATATTTGAACCTTTTTTTATCAGTTTTATCCAGATGACAGCCTTGGCGTTTCAGGTTCTTCAAAAATCAGCTGTTTTAAAAATTTACTAAACTTTGCTGTCCTTGATCTAGCTGAAAATGGCCAAGCTCATGTTTAAAAAGTTTTGCTCACGTATATAAAATATAAATCTTTCCAAAATTTTCAAAAAAAATAGTTCAAGTCTAAAGGTTGGGACCCTAGGGCTGTTGAAATGAAAACAAATGCAAAAGGCAATGCTTTCATCATGTTTCAGTTTATGTTATTTAAATTTATCTTAACTTTTAAGCATACTTTTAAACTATAGCCTCAAAAAATTTCAGCTTTCTAACCCTAAAGGTTCCAGTTTTATAAGCATTATAATGCACCCCTTGCAAGAAAAATATCAAGCCATTTAATACCATAGAAAAATTATCAAAATCTCTTTTGTTTTTATTTTTTTTTACTAAGTAACCGTTTGAAAAGAGATTAAATAAGGACAAAAAAACACAACAACAAAAGATGATTTTGAAATAAAATTGTTTGATAATGTTTGATTATAAATTGTGTGTGATGTTATAGTTGTAGTTGTGACGTAGTTCATTTGATCTTTGGTGGATTTAATATGTTATTAAAAGTAGTTTAATTAAACCAACTTAAATAAAACTGTTCCGAAATCGTATTGATAGAGTTAGTTCGGATAATGTATTTAATTTGGTTCGATAATTTTTTTGAATTATTCTGTTTCTTCTTAAATTTTTTATTTAAACTAATCTGACTTATCTAATTAATTATTAAGTCTGACCCCGAAATCTACCTATTTCTAGCGGATATACCTGCCGCTGGGATTTTTTACGTTGTTTTATTATATGGACAGTTCAATTTAGACAACGAGATCATCATCACGACAAAGTGGAATAATTAATATTTGTAGGGAAAACATGATGCAAATTTAATTTAGATTAGTTAAAAAAACTCTAATTTTTTTGTTGGCATTAAACTTCTCCAAATGGTAAAATAATAACAGAGTATTAGACTTGGATCTCTTTTGAATTGGATATCAGAAATCACACATCATATTCATGGCAAAAATTGGATGATCTAAAACGCTCAATTTATACACTACGACCAAGCTACAGGAATTGTAGAGAATATTTGGCTCCTGTTTTGTTGAGAATATTTTAATTGTTTCGTTTGTTTTTTGTGTAAAAAAAATGAAATCGTTATGAAAGAAATTAATGTTTGCTTTCCAAAGCGTAAAAATCTTAGTCAAATGGGTGGAGTTTTGTTGTAAAGTTTGAATTGATACAATTCGTTTTATGTCAATATGTTGTTAGGTAATGTAAAGCCAAGTGTGTTAACGCATTCGAAATGCATGCCAGTGTTCAATGCCCAATCTAGTCTAAAGAGCCGACTTATAATGATGCAACCGATTTATTTTGGTTGAGTCTGTAAGTTGCTGGTTTAAATTTAAATGAAAATATTGTTTGGGGAAGATATAAGAACAGATCAGTTATTGATTTTAGTACAGCATACGACGACTTTTGTTCCTATCCTAACCTGATGTGATGTTTATTTTATTGCGATCTTATTTGGCAAAATTTTATAAAGTTTGAAACTGGTTTGAATAATATTAACGTCAAGGATGTTAAACGAACGGCAAGGATTCCGCAAATAGTTTATTCACGTTATTCATAACACTCGCACATTTTAATTTATTTATGGAAAAAAAAACATTTAAGCTTTTGTAAACGACTGTATCGAAGATTGTCAATAATATTTTCAATTATCTAACGAGATCTTCCAATCTCTCTATCTAGTAAAATATAACTGGATTACGATGTAACTTACAATGTATGTCGAATTATAAGACACTTACTCGACTTGGACAAAACCATTTTTAAGCTATTTGTCCAACTAGATGTGCCCAAGAAAGAAAATTATGAAATTTGGGCAGCTCACTAACTCTTTTTTAAATTTTTAAGCAGCTTATAGATCTTTCGAAAATTTTATAAGTTTTTCATTGACTACGTTTGGATTTGAAAGGTGAGACAAAATAAAAAAATACATTACTGGTAATCTATCTATAAAAGTGGTAATCTCTTTTAAGCATTTCAACCTTTCCTACAACACTACACTCGAGTGGGTCCAAAACGTTTCGTTTTCTACTTTCCGATCCAAGCTGGGTTCAGAGAGGAAACATACATTTTCGAAAATATTTTCAAATTTATGAACTCAAATGTCGAATTCTTTTCACTTTTCTAATGTCGAATTCTTTTCACCCAAATCCATGAAAAAAAATTGATGTAAATCAAAAATTTTGTTCTTTTCACCCAAAAACATCAATTTTTCTTCCGATTTACATCAAAAAAAAAATGTGCATTTTTTCGTAAATTTTTTTGACATTACTAATATCAACAAAGAATATTTAAAAAATAAACGTTTTGTTAACGACAATTTTTATATAACTATGAATTGTTTAATTTTGAAGAATTAATTATTGTGTTTTGTATTATACATATACAATACTAGGGGGTATCCCACGTGCTCCGTCTCCCCCCCCCCCCCAACGATATAAATTTGAACGAAACGGCTAAAAAACAATTAGAGCAATAATTTTGAAAAACTACATTATCGAAAATTGCACTAATTTCCGATGATCTATTACTATCGTTAAATAATTCTTTTATATACTTTTCCCAAACGTTCATATATTGTAAAAATTATAATAAAATTGTATATGTATTGTAAATTGTATATGTATTGTATTGTATAAAATTGTATATGTATTGTATAAAATTGTATATGTATTGTAAATTGTAATTGTAATTGTAATTGTAAATGTAATTGTAAATTGTATATGTAAAATTGTATATACTGTAAAAATTATAATAAAATCAAACTTTTTTCAACATTCTAAAAGTATTCTAAAAATTATTACAAAATCAAAAATTGAATCTTTTTTCAAAATTCCAAAAATTTAAAATTTTTCAAAATTCCAAAAATTCTTACAAAATCAAAAATTAAAACTTCTTCCAAAATTCTAAAAATATTGCAAAAATTATTACAAAATCAAAAATACATACTTTATTCAAAATTCCAAAAATATTTCAAAAACTATAACAAATTCAAAAATTTCCATGTCCAATTTCATTTTCAATTACATTTACGTCATAAAACCAGCTAAATTTTTTCAACCAAAAAATTGGCTAAAAAAATCAATGAAATCATTTTTTGACACGCTTGACATTATTTTTTTGACAAACTTATAATGCCATAATTCTCTATAATAATAATATATTTTCACGTCATACAAATTATTTATTTTATTTTTTTCCAAAACATTGGGTAAAAAAATAAAAATTTTTCTTTTTACACACTTGACAACATTTTTTTGACAAACTTATAATGCAATAATCTAGATTTTGGTCTCACATACCAATCCCGACCATTAAGATTTCTCGAAGTTCAATGTTCCTACTCGTAATCACTTAAAATGAACGTTTTTTAAGCAAAAAATATGCAAATTTCCTTGTTTTGACACACTTGACGATTTTTTTGACACACTTCCGGTACAGTTATCAAACACAGCGTCCTTTCGGACCTGTCTCTTGAGTATACCTATTTTTAGAAAAATTTTGGAAATCCCTCCAGTGGTTTTCCCTGCAGCGTAGGTAATGACGGCCGGCAGACAGACATACATTTTTTTTTTTAGAATCAGTAGGTCCTAAAACGTCGAGAAATGCCAAAAAAAGTGGGGGTAAGAATTTAACCTGTGAAAATGTTTATACGATACTGCATTTTTATCAATTTTAGCTTGCCTTCTGCTATCCATTATTTGAAATATTTCTGATGTCATCCAGCTTTGTTTGTATTTTTTAACTTTGAATCCTAAATGATTTTTAGCTATATCTCTATAATTGTTTTTGTTTCCTTCCATAAGTTGTTAACATCATTATTATTGATTGTTATATTTTGTAATCTATTATTTAGTTCAGCTTCTACTTTGATTTTTGTATTTTCATTATTCAGCAGCTCGTAATCTATTTTGCGATTTGTGCTATTATTTCGATTGGCAGACAGTTTTATTTTTAGAGTTGCAGCTAAAAGATTATGATCTGACCAGGATATGTCGATGCTTTACTTATAGAAGAGCCAAATCTGTTATTGATCATAATATAATCAATTTGGTTTCGAACTATGTTTTCATTATTATGCAATGGCGATTCCCAAGTATATAATCTTCTTTTAGGTAAGTAAACCAGGTATTTGTAATTTTGAAATTATTCTCTTGACAGAACTGAATTAACCTATCACCTCTCTCGTTTCTCGTACCAAGTCCAAATTTTCCTGCAATTTTTTCCACTTGCTGATTACCAACTTTTGCATTGAAATCTCCCATAATTATGCAAACTTCATGCTTTTTCGTTAGTTCTAACAATTTCTGAATTTCCGCATAAAAGCTTTCGATTTCTTCTTTATCTGCTTCAGTTGTTGGTGCGTATGTTTGTATGATGTTCAGTTTAACTGGCTTAGTGTCGAATTTTATCAACAATGTCCTGTATGATAAATTTATAAAATCGGAAACAGATCTTGCTAATTGTTTTTTTTACAATAATTCCAACCCCTCTTCTATGCCTGCTATCATTATTCCCAGAATAGTACATATTAACATGTTCTTTTTGTATCACACCGCTAGATGGCCACCACGTTTCAATCACCGATTAATCATTAATGCACCGATTAATTATCTGGTAATCGGCCATATCGGCCAATTTGCCGATTAATCGGTATCGGCATATTTGTCCGATTAATCGGCCGATTATCAACATAGTTTTTCCATCGGATATCATATTTTAAACACAACAAATTCTAAATTCTAAAACGCCATAATCAATTATAGTTGTATACAATTTAAAACTAAGGACTGCGACATTTCTAGTTACGGTGAACTCTCCTAATTCGGCGAATGTTCTGAAAATATTATTATGAGTACTATATAAATTTCATTTGTATATTTCAGTGTAATTCATTATCTCAGTATCTTTATCACTTTTCACAATTTACATAGCTTTAAATCTGTGGTCCAGTCAATTTTGAATTCGCTTTAACTTCATAAAAAACGCACGCTTTCAATAAAATGTTGTTCAAAAACGCTGCAGTGTAAAATAAATAAAATGTATTATTACTCAAATTGAATGTTCTTTCAAACGACACCTTCCTCAACCAAGTAAAAATATATTTTAATTCCCATCTCTCCCGTACCCTACATAAATAAAACTGCGACCATTTTATTCTTCGCTATCGTTTCGTTTGGTTTTTACCAATTTCTTTTTATAAGTTTTTTCAAATTTTATCGCCCATTTGGCTCGAAACCAAGAGGACATGGTTAGAAAATAGAAACGCACGTTTTTGATAACATTTCAAAATCCGTGTGGTGTAAAATAAACAAAAAATTGCAATCGTACTTAAATTACAAACCCGCGGGTTACAGACCCTGCTATTGACATCCGAGTTAACGTGAGTAGTGAACTATTTTTTTCAATATGTTTTTTGTGTTGTTGATGCTCCACATAGAAGTCGGGCTGTCCTCAAGTGTCCCTCATCTATATTAATTTTAACAATTAAATCTATTTTCTGGTTGACTTTCACTTTAAGACTTAATTTAATCGATTACGTTTTTATGGGTGGTTAGCCCATAAAATGCTCTTAAAAATAATTTAATGAGTAAAATAAAATTTTAGACAAAAATTTCAATGAAGAGTGGTATTTAATGAGATAATTTTTTTAAAATTATAATTTTGTTTAAAAGATAATAATTATTAGTTTCTAAATAAAGTTTTTTCTACAAATTATTCAGCTTATAAAAAATTGTGTAAAATTGCAAATAATAAAAATGTCCGTTTTCATTCATAAAAGTTTGCATGCTTATGTTTATTTGTCAAAAATAAATTACAAATTTATAACATTTATGCGCTTACTAAGATACAATTATATTTCATTTTGTTAGAAGAAAAAATGACAACAAAGAATTTTCATAACGACAAAGCAAAATTATCGACGACAAGAAGAATTGCCGTCAGTAAAAACAAAGCCTACTGTTTAAATATTATTGTTTGCATGAATGAAAAATAAAATTTCTGACAGCAAAAAAAAATTATCTATGAAATTTCTCGTGTTTTTGCTTTAAACGAATTAAGTTTGTGTGTGAAGCATATTAATTACTCTAAATCAAGCATAACAGTACTACTATATATTAGGGATGGGATTTCATTGAAAAAAGAATCGATTCTTTAGAATCGATTATTCAAATTTAAAAAATTCGATTCTCTAAAAGATCGGAAAAAGCTTTGACTAATCGATCTTTTAAATAATAAACAAAATATTAAAAATAAACGGAAAAAATATCGCAAAAATTGAACAATTGCACTAAAATATATGAAAAAAATCATTGCATCAAAATATGAGCCTCAAACGAATGCAAGAATAGGAGTTTAGTTAAATTTTGAGACTTATGTCTTGATCTTTTATAAGTAATAGAGCAATTTCACACAAGTTCAGTAAATTTTTGGGAAATTTTGACTTGACCCCTTTTAATTTTGATTATTTTTTGTTTATAGATAGTCTTTCATAAATAAAAATACAAGTTCTCTTATTTTATATCTAACTACTTGTGAAAGTTTAGGACTAGCGATATTTTTTGTTTTAAAGATAAAATTCGTTGTGGTATGACTGTCGGGAATCAGTTTTTTTTGTTCTGAAGGAAAATTATAAAAATGGCGTTATAAACTAAGAGATTTTTTTTTATGTTGAATATCAAATATTTTGTTATTAGATGAACTTTTTAAAACATTATAAAAATTATATATGTAGTACAAATAAATACAATTGTTAAAAATGATTTACTTATTTTACAAACAGAAGTTTCTTTTGAATAGGAAAACACTTCTGCAATTATTTTCTTTGTATTAGATGGCATAAAAAATGAAATGTTTATTTACCACTTTTAGTAATCACTTGTCACTCTTATAAAAAATAATTTGACAGTCTCGACTGCAAACAAAAAAGCCGTATAAATAACTAAATATATTTAGGAATTTTTGACTGGATAAGTATTATGTTCGTATTATATTATTATGGAATCATAAAGTAAAAGATTGTATTTTAACATTAAATTACAAATATTTTATTATTGAATAAACTTTTTAAAATATCATACAAATTATATATGTAGGTTAAAGAAAATAAATATAGTTATTAAAAATTATTTAATTATTTTACATTCAAAAGTTTCTTTTGAGTTAGAAAACATTTTCGCAATTATTGTCTTAGTATTTAATGGTACAAAAGAATGAAATTTTTGAGTTCCACTTATAGTAATCGCATTTTTATATCGATTTTGTAATTTTTTTTTGTTAATTGATATTCATTTTAATCGGCGTATCCAAAGTTCATGGTAGATTCCCATTTTAAAGTCTATTCGAAAAGTTTTTTTGGTGTATAATAATATCTCTGCTCCCCACACTATAACGGTGTGCAGCACGCTTCAGCGTACCACCAATCCCATCGCAAGGTCCCTTTCCATGGCTGGTAGCATGAAAATGCCATTCCGCATCAACCTTAAAGTCATTTTTATGGTGGCATAAGCTAATTAGGTTATGTTTATTTTTGTATTGAGAAGGTGCACCGTCGGTGTTATAAATTATTTTCTTAATATTAGAATTTATATGCGTTCTGATGAATTCAATAAGTTTTGTAATGAAAAAATGGAGTATAGTACTGTTGTGATCGTTTATATCCGAAATGAGTATACAACTTCGGTGCTGTATATATTCACTTGCGGCACTTGTAAAACAAATGACAAATAGATGAATAGTAGCTTGTGAATTATTATAATAATAGCCTTGAACCGAATCCTGAATTATGAAAGCGTAGTTTTCAGAAAAATCTCCTTGAACAAAGCACTCTCCTGGTTCTAATTTTTTTTTCTTTCCTCAATGAATGTAGATTGCTGTTTTGCTATAAAGTTGTGTGGTATCAAAATTTGTAAACGGCAAACAAATTTTTTCATAAATTCTTCTACAGTTTCTATTAAAGTGCATCGATCAGTGGTATTCCATTGTTGATATTTGACTTGAAGGATTCCTTTAACGTCAAAATCATTTAATAATCTTTCTTCCAGTTGTTGAAGTAAAAACTAACAATATACAATTACAAAAATTTGTAATGTTACAAAATGTTACAATGTACAAAAATTTCTTTTAAACACCTATTCAACGACATATCATTTATGAAAATCAATTAAGCAGTTTTTCTACAGTCGTTCGTCAAAATGAACTCTACGTGATAAACCTACAAAAATTCAAGGGCACCCAGTGAAGGCCCCTGGTGGAAAAAAAAATCTACGAGAAGTCGTATTTTTCATTTATCAAAGGCTATCTATAAACAAAAAATAAACCAAATCAAAAAGGGTCGAGTCAAAATGTCGCAAAATTTTGCTGAGCTTGACTGAAATATTTTCTTTATTATACATATATAATTATTATAATATTTTAAAAAGGTCATCTAAAAATGAAATATTTGATATTTAACATAAAAAAAAGTCTCTTAGTTTATAACGCCATTTTTATAATTTTCCTTCAGAACAAAAAAAACTGATTCCCGACAGTCATATGCACAACGAATTTTATCTTTAAAACAAGAAATATCGCTAGTCCTAAACTTTCACAAGTAGTTAGATATAAAATAAGCTTCAATTTAGTTTAAAAAAAAAAGTGTAGCGCCATCTTTTCTTATGTTACACCGTTTTTTTTAATGTTACACCGTTAAAAATTATTTCAAAAAATTAACAGTGTACATTTTTAAAAACTTTATTCTAATACCTATTCAACGACATATCATTTATGAAAATCGATTGAGCAGTTTTTCTACAATCGCTCGTCAAAATGCACTCAAATCACAAAATAACAAAAAATTGAGGGGTACCCTGTGAAGACCCCTGGTCGAAATTAAAAATTCTAAGAGAACTTGTATTTTTTATTTATGAAAGACTATCTACTATAAACAAAAAATAATCAAAATTAAAAGGGGTCAAGTCAAAACGTTGTTGAATCTTCGTCAAATTGCTCAATAATATTTCAAGCATTGGAAATAATCTTTATGGTTGAGCTCAGATGTTTGTTTTTTTTTGTTTATTTAAATTTTGAGACTCAATTCTTGATCTTTTATAAGTAATAATATTTCAAGCATTGGAAATAATCTTTATGGTTGAGCTGAGATGTTGTTTGTTTTTTTTTTTTTTGTTAACAAATTGACATTGACGTAATTTCTTGCCCTTCTTTCCCTTTCTCTAGTACATTATCACGGCTTTTGTACATTTTTAGGGTTTCGTTTTTTATACGGAACACTATTGGTGAGAGTAAAACGTGTTTTTCACATTATTTCGATTATCTCGATTACTATAAATCCAATGAACCTGAAATTTGGCATGCATATAAAACTAATCTGTCCACACAAAATGAGGAGTTGAAAAGTAAATAAAATGGTTTTCGTTTGGTTAACAGGGTTACGATGTGAGGCCTTTGAGAAAATACATTTTTATATCGAGTCAAGTAGGGTATCATATGAAAGGGCTTCACTTCAGTGTTTCTAAAATAGTACATTATTTAATTAGGACCTAAAGTGATACGTTTTGTGTTGAGTCTATAGTTCGACAATTATAGACGATACACAAAAAGTCACTTAAGATCCGAATTAAATACACAATGTTTTCGGCAAACGTTTAAATTTTTTATAAATATGAAATTAATACATCAAACTTTTTATAAATATGAATTTGTATCGTCATAATTACTTCCAAAAAAGAGAAAAAAACATTTAAATTTGTATGAATAAAATTTTTTTATCAAAGCAGCCTTTTCAAAATTTCATAATATAAGAATCAACTTATTTTTTGTTGTCATGGTTACACAATATGTTTGAAAAAATAACAAACTAACAAATAACAAATGCTACTTTACAGCCTCCGTAATATAAAATTAAAATGGCGTTACTTTTGCTGTCGCTAGACGTTACTTTTGCTGTCAGGCTAAAAAGTAAGACTTTAGCTAACTCCCTAGCGGCAGTAAAGTTAAACTTTACAGCCGTTTGTCGAAAAAATATATTTTGGAATTTTACACCCCTCCATTTTTTGTGTAATTCTAAATAATGGCGTTTTCTGTATGTTTTCTTTCCTCGATTAGCTCCGAGCCTAAGTAATCGAAAATCTTAAAAAGCATTTTGAATGATAGCAAAATTAGTAAGTTTTTAAAAGAAAAACATAGTAAAGTACCATATACTAATAATTATATTTATTAAGGGGGAGGATATGAGAAGGGGTAAATACACCATTTAAAACCCAGTCAAGTGGGGTGTCATTTGAAAGAGCACAAAAATTAAGAAACAGTACAATTTTTTTTAGAATTTTGCGATTCACCGTTTTTGAATTATTCTCAAAAAAGTGCAACAAAAAGTTGGTATCCCCCCATACGTTTCTTCGTTGATCGACAGAAAAATTTGAAAAAATTCATAGAGATAGGAAATTCGATAAACCCTTAACGAAAAATATAGCGAAGCCTCAAGCGATTTTATTTCTATGTGTTTAGGGGATGGGAGTGGGAGTGGGGAAGGGTGAAAAAAAGTTTTTTGGCTCGCATGAGTGGGGTGTCATTTGAAAGAACACCAAAATTAAGAAACAATACAATTTTTTTTAGAATCTTGCGATGCACAGTTTTTGAATTATTGTCAAAAAAAGTCCTATTTTTGTGTTAAAACCACTCAACCCCTAAATTTCGTCGTTGATTAACAGAATTGAGTCGTGCCTTAGCTACCATAAACAGTTATGGATAACATTTAACCTAAAGTAATATTTTTTATATCATTTCGATCAATTTAGACGAGATTGACATTTACTATTGATATTTACGATGAACCATTTATTTTTTATGTGTCTATGGTCTGGCAATATAAACCCTTTACAACACAACTTTATGTTAATTATTTTGATATTATTTATTAATTTAATGTTGGCAAACGGCCTTATTGACGGCCTTTTGTTTTTGCTGTATAGAGTTGAAGTGACGATATTTTTTTTAAAATTGTGTGGAATCAATGGTTGCGGTTTGCCAACATTAAATTAACAAATAATTTGAGATTCCACTGCACTCCGAACAAAAATTAGAATTTTTTATTTTGATATTATTTTCTTTACATTCACGGAATCCTTGACGAGCGAATTTTATTCGCACTTGTCTGACTTTTTTCATTTTAAATACACATAGTTATCAAATTTTTAAATATTATTAAATAAAAAATCCTTGCATCAAGCATCGAGCCTCAAGCGAATGCAAGAATAGGAGTTTATTTAAATTTTGAGACTTAAGTCTTTATCTTTTATAAGTAATAATATTTCAAGCATTGGAAATAATCTTTATGGTTGAGCTGAGATGTTGTTTGTTTTTTTTTTTTGGTAACAAATTGACATTGACCGTTGACGTAATTTCCCGCCCTTCTTTCCCTTTCTCTAGTACATTATCACGGCTTTTGTACATTTTTTCTTGTTTAATGTTATCAATGTAATGTTTTAATGTTAAATGTAATAATGTAAAAATGTTGTCATGTTATCAATTACTTCGGTCTGAAAGACCTAAGTATTACATTCATGAGCTCAAAGTGAAATTTTTACCCCCACTTTTTTTGACATTTCTCGACGTTTTAGGACCTCCTGATTCTAAAAAAGCAAAAAAAAAAAAAATGTATGTCTGTCTGTCGGCCGGCCGGCCGCCGTCATTACCTACACTATAGGGAAAACGGCTGGAGGGATTTCAAAAATTTTTTTTTCTAAAAATAGGTATTCACAAGATGCAGGTCCGAAAGGACGCTGTGTTCGATAACTGTACCGGAAGTGTGTCAAAAAAATCATTATGTGTGTCAAAAATAGCAAATTTTCATATTTTTGGCTGAAAAAAACGTTCATTTTAAGTGATTACGAGTAGGAACATTAAATTTGGGGGATTCTTGATGGTCGGGATTGGTATGTGAGATCAAAAACTAGATTATTGCATTATAAGTTTGTCAAAAAAATGTTGTCAAGTATGTCAAAAGAAAAATTTTTATTTTTTTTTTACCTAATTTTTTGGAAAAAAAAAATAAAATTAATTGTTTGTTGGAAATGAAATTTTATTATTATTTTTGAGAATTATGGCATTATAAGTTTGTCAAAAAAATGTTGTCAAGTGTGTCAAAAGAAAGATTTTTATTTATTTTTTTACCCAATTTTTTGGAAAAAAAAATTGTTTGTTTGAAATGAAACTACTTCGGTTTTATTATTATTATTGATAATTATGGCATTATAAGTTTGTCAAAAAAATGTTGTCAAGTGTGTCAAAAGAAAGATTTTTATTTATTTTTTTCCCAACTTTTTGGAAAAAATAAAATTGTTTGTTTGAATTGAAATTTTATTATTATTATTGAGAATTATGGCATTATAAGTTTGTCAAAAAAAATGTTGTCAAGTGTGTCAAAAGAGATTTTTATTTATTTTTTACCCAATTTTTGGAAAAAATAAAATTGTTTGCTCGAAATGAAATTTTATTATTATTATTGAGAATTATGGCATTATAAGTTTGTCAAAAAAATGTTGTCAAGTGTGTCAAAAAATGTCAAATCATTTATTTTTTAGCCAATGTTTTGGAAAAAAAAATGTAGCTGTTTTTATGACGTAAATGTAACTGAAAATGAAATTGAACATGGAAATTTTTGAATTTGTTATAGTTTTTGAAATATTTTTGGAATTTTGAAAAAGTTTGCTATTTTGATTTTGTAATAATTTTTGCAATATTTTTAGAATTTCGGAAAAAGTTTTAATTTTTGATTTTGTAAGAATTCTTGGAATATTTTTAGAATTTTAAAAAATTTTTAATTTTTGATTTTATTATAATTTTTGGAATTTTGAAAAAAGTTTTAATTTTTGATTTTGTAGGAATTTTTGCAATATTTTTAGAATTTTGGAAAAGTTCGAATTTTTAAGAATTTTTGGCATATTATCGGAATTTAGAAAAAGTTTAAATATTTGATTTCATTCTAATTTTTAGAATATTTTTGGAATTTTGAAAAAGTTTGATTTTATTTAATTTAACAATATTTTTGGAATTTTGATTATAATTTTTCCGTGTTATTTAAAAAAAAAATTAAAAAAAAATACAACAATCAAGATTCGAGCTTTCAACCAAGAGATCATCAGTCGAGCGCGCTACCCATATTGCAATTTGAACGTTAGTAAAATGATAGACTAAAGGATAGATAAAGATTGAACGTTACACTCTTATAGAAGGATAGACTCACGGCTATTATATTATGGATAAAATAATGTAACTAACATTTAATAAAATAACTCCTAATAAATAAAAAAAACTCTAAAATGGATTTATTAGAATTAAAATATTATATTTCATTGGGTGAATGAAAAAAGATGCATCATAGAAAAAAACGAAGACGCTTTTCTCTAAAATGAAGTAATTTAAAAAATTGAAAACAAGTATGAATGAATATAACAAAATTATTTTATTTACAAATTAATTGAAACTAATATAAATATTTTAAGTAGCAATTGCAGAATATGCTATTATACGAAATTTTTCAAATTTAAAAGTAGACAACCGCCATTTAAATATCACTAACACACACATATTTCACAACCACTTTTGTTTTTTGTTCTTTTCAGACCCGAATTTATAAATTGATTTAGAAAAGTGAAAAGAACACCACATAAATCAATTTATAAATTCGGGTCTGAAAAGAACAAGAAACAAAGGTTGATGTGAAAATGAAATATGTTTGTATTAGTGACATTGAAATGGCGGTTGTCTACTTTTAAATTTGAAAAATTTCGTATAGTAGCATATACTGCAATTGCGTATTGAAATATTTATAAAAGATTCAATTAATTTGTAAATAAAATAATTTTGTTTTATTCATTCATATTTGTCTTCAATTTCAATTACTTCATTTGAGATGAAAAACGTGATCTACGCAGGTGAAAAAGTCGAAATTTGAACTTGACCATTTTTGATTTTCCTGAAACTTGGCTTATAAGTAGACAATATAAAAAATAAAACTTATTTTAAAATTTTTTTAAAGTGCATAGTTTGAGCATAGGGGGCCAGGGCCGTTCCTGCGTTGTACAAAAGTGCACAGTAAAACAGGGCGCTCAATTTATCACGAAAATAAGGGCGTAAAAACCAACATCAATTAACAATTTAAGTTGAATTAAACCGTTTAAAATAATATTTTATGAACATCAAATTTCTTTCTTTTTGTCCAGTGTTTCAAATATTTGCTTTCATTCATTTCTCCATATATGTATACAAATTTAAACATATAAAACATGTATTCTCTTTTCAACTTTAAAACTTAATACACACAAATTAAAAATAAGGAAACGAAACACTACTGTTCATTTTTAATTTTTGTTCACAAAATATTACCCATACAATTGATTGCTGCAATGTTTTGAAATATAATGCACATATACCATGAAAAGTCTGAACAGTTTTGAAATTCTGTGCACCAAAATATTATTTTTTACAAGTATTAACGAAATTTTGAATAAAGCTATTCACAGATGCATTAAACGTGTGCACAGTTTTGAAATTAGAATAACGAAATCAGTTACAGGATGTTTATGATTGTGTATATATGATATTTTGAATGTGTATATTTTTTTATGTGAGTATGGATAATAAATATTAAAATTCTATGGAAAAGAAAACTAGACAATTTTTTTTTGGTAATTGATAAATTTAAAAAGTAATGAATGAAATAGTAAAAATTAGGTCCATGCAATAAAAACAAAATTAAAGAAAACCATTTGAAGGCAAATAGTATATTATTTAATTAGGAGCTGAAGTGCTACTTTTTGTGTTAAGTCATTGAATAAATATCTATGCAAGAGTAACTAGACATTTTGAATGCAGCATCTAATTTTTAGTATAGTGTTTGCATTCTAGCTGGGTGGTACTGTTTACAATTTGCATATTTATATTTTCAAAACAAATAAAAGAAATAATAAATGTTACATGTAAATTTAAAAGCTTAATATGTTTCAATAAAATATTTCCTTATATTTCCATATATAAATATTTTTGATTGTCCATGCAACACAAATTTTAATCATATTGAATTACTTTAAGAACACCTTACATTCGGCTGTGATAGCGTTTGAAATTTGGTTTGACAACGATGGATTAAGAAAATGACATTTACGTAGGGTAATAATATATAAAATTAAACTAGAAAATAACAGTTTTTGTAAAGCAAATACTTTATATTTTTGTTAAAACATCATTCTAAACCCTTTTTATGCATAGTATTAGTAAAAATATTCTAATCATTGATATGGAATTCGATGATCAAATATCAGTTTATTTAAGATTATTTGTACATATTTTAATGCAACACTTCATTTTTATGAATAAACTACTGCACAAATACTAATATGTAATTGTTTTGTAAAACATTAATTTAAACGAAGATTTTTTGCATTGAATTTTCTTGACAGTAATATTGTGTGAATTCATAGAATGTGTAATATTTCTATTATAGTCAACATTCTAAGTCACGAGTGTATAGTCATTATTGATTGTTTTCCAATCAATGCGAAAATCAATGATCGACACTTGGTCAATTTTTGTCATATATGCGCGCTTGCATATTTGCCAACATTTTGGGGAATTTTATTTATTCAGGATTTTGTGAGCAATTAAACACAAGTAACTATGGAATTAATTTGAATTTTCCCAATTCAAAGGCATGGTTGGAAATATCTCAGAAAAAAACTCAGTTTTTCTCTTTTACGTGTTTCGGTTGGGATTCGAACTCGTAACCTCATCAGTGCCAAACTGACGAGTTCAATCCCTTTGGCAGACACTTTTAGCCACTACGCCACCAAGGCGATGATATTTCTAAGTTGAAACTTCATCATCAGTTATCTTACTTAAGTTGAATTTCTCAATCGTCAGTTAAACATAGCTTTTTTATGGAAATTTTATTACTTTTGAATGCAGATTTTTTGCATTGAATTTTCTTGACAGTACTATTGTGTGAATTTATAGAATGTGTAAGTTTGGCACTTAATTTGAAAGGTTACGAGTTCGAATCCCAACCGAAACACGTAAAAGAGAAAAACTGAGTTTTTCCTGAGATATTTCCAACCATACCTTTGAATTGGAAAAATTCAAATTAACTCCATAGTTACTTGATTTTAATTGCTCACAAAATCCTGAATAAATGAAATTCCCCAAAATGTTGGCAAATATGCAAGCGCGCATATATGACAATAATTGACCAAGTATCGATCATTGATTTTCGAATTGATTGGAAAACAATCAATAATGACTATACACTCGTGACTTAGAATGTTGACTATAATAGAAATATTACACATTCTATGAATTCACACAATAGTACTGTCAAGAAAATTCAATGCAAAAAATCTTCATTCAAAATAAATTAAATTTCCATAAAAAATTATGTCTAATTGACGATTGAGAAATTCAACTTAAGTAAGATAACTGATGATGAAGTTTCAACTTAGAAATATCATCGCCTTGGTGGCGTAGTGGCTAAAAGTGTCTGCCAAAGGAATTGAACTCGTCAGTTTGGCACTGATGAGGTTACGAGTTCGAATCCCAACCGAAACACGTAAAAGAGAAAAACTGAGTTTTTTTTTGAGATATTTCCAACCATATCTTTGAATTGGAAAAATTCAAATTAATTCCATAGTTACTTGAGTTTAATTGCTCACAAAATCCTGAATATTAATTTAAACTTTAGTTTTTATAAATTTTGTTTAATTTGAATATCTTAAAGTAGAATTTCGAATAAAAGCTATCATTTTACTTTAAAATACAAAACGAAATATGTCAAATGTCATGGATGAAGAACGCACATACAAATTACGGGCTAGGGCCATCTTCAGGATAATAAATCTAACAGTAATAATTTTAATATTTTTGATAGTTTTATGATCATGAAGATGGGCCTAGTCTTAAATATGTAGATATTTAATAATAAACAAGGTATTTTAATTCAATTGAGGAAGAAAAATTTAAAATCAAATATTATAAATGGTATGCAACAAATTTTAAAATACGATAAGATAAGCCACAACAATTTTGAGATAACTTTTAAGTCCTGGGGCGCATTTCTCATGTTTGAACAGAGCGCAAAAATGTCTTGCACCGGCCCTGTAGGGAGCACCCCAACATGCATGAAAAATGAAAATTCTGCCAATTCGATGTAACTTTGAAATTAAATTGCTCAAGAACGGCTGTACCGATTTCATCAAACTTTTTTTGTTTGATAGATGATTAGTTAGTTGTTTGAAAAAAAATTACTTTATTGTTTTTATAATTAATTTTTAAATAAAAATATTGAAAAAACTTGTTTAAAGATGGCGCAAGGGTCAAAGATCAAATGGAATTTAATTAATTTTTTTAATGAAAATAGTTCTATCCTTATTCTAAAATATATTAAATTTACAAAGAGGCTAAAATTCTTGTTCTTGAGATATTTAATTTTAAAGATTTTTAGTACGACTGAAATTTGAATTTTTCTTCTTATTTTTTCAAAGAACTTCCATTAACAAAAAATTTTAAAATCAATTAAATTTTAACTTTTTTTATTTTTTAAATATAGTTCTAACCTTCCTTTAAAATATATCAAATATACAAAGAGGCGTTAATTCGTGTTCTTGAGATATTTAATTTTAAAGATTTTTAGTCAGTCTAAAATTCTAATTGTTCAATATTTTTTCGATCAATTTTTATCATCAAAAACTTTTAACCACTGAAGTTCGAGAAAATAATGAACAATTAGAATTTTAATCGGACTAAAAATCTTTAAAACTAAATATCTCAAGAACACGAATTAACGCCTCTTTGTATATTTGATATATTTTAAAGGAAGGTTAAAACTATATTTAAAAAATAAAAAAAGTTAAAATTTAATTGATTTTAAAATTTTTTGTTAATGGAAGTTGTTTGAAAAAATGAAGAAAAACTCGAATTTCAGCCGCACTAAAAATCTTTAAAATTAAATATCTCAAGATCAAGAATTTTAGCCTCTGAGTTAATTTGATATATTTTAGAGTAAAGATAGAACTATTTTCAGAAACAAAATTAATTAAATTCCAATTGATCTTTGACCCTAGCGCCATCTTTAAACTTCAAGTGAAAAGGTATTGTAACGTATTGTTACGTTTTTCCAACCTTCCTTCGCATTAGCTCTACTCTCAATTTGATAAACTTAGTTCCCAATCTCTTTCTGAGTTTGATCACTGATTAGTAAGCGCAAACACCCGGTTTTTTAAAGTATCCAACTCCTTAATTGTTTCACAACAACAGAAACACAATACAGCAAACAATATTCCTAACCCGGGTAAGAAAAAGCAAAGGGGCCAAGACCGAGCCATAGCTTTTGGGGGTTGGGCCAGGCTTAACATTTTCAAGCGGTCCAAGCTTGGACTGATATCCTGGGACGAAGTATGGCAAACCAGGCTTGGGCCAGGTCTACCAAACCAACTTTTTCCAGACTTTCTTTAAATTTGCTGAAAGAGATTGTGAAAAGAGTAATATATATGAAAATAAAGATAAACATAATATAGAATGCACATGTTTACAATGCATTAGACTTGATAATAACGCATAATATAATAAACCGAACCTTGGTTCAGTCTAGGTATTTACAACTGGCCCAGACCTGGCAGCTCCTACCCGTGAACGAGAATATTCTTTTAACAGCTTCAAAAACTCCAACGGTTGATTTTAGAAACTGCCACGTCCAAAACAATACACAAAATGTTTCTACTCAATAACACTTAAAACTTTATTCACAAAACTTATTTAAAAATCACTTTTATAATATTAACTCTGCCGTCGCAGGCTTAAAATAAAACTAATCTAATTTTGCAAGAGGTATTTTGCTTATATACAATTCTATATAATTCTCGACCATTCGAGGTCACTTTTTAGAAACCCTGAGAAAATATTAGAATATTCGATTATTTTACGTTATGTTGATTTGATTCATAAAATCATTTATATTATTTTATGTTGACCTAAGTTCTAAGAATACCACAACAACACTATTCATTTCATTAATTTGTTGTTGTGTTTTGTTTTGATTTCTCTGTAATCGTAACCATTATTTTCAATTATTTCAAGCATGTATTGATCTTTGTTTTCCTTACCATTTACAGATTTAATTATCTCATAACACTGCAGTTCCTTTCAGTTCTGCAGTTTCAATATCATAATACCTCAAAAAACAATCAAGGCTGAATTAATTCATAAAAAGTGATCTATAGCGTTTTTTATTAAATCAACAATGTCTATATGTATAATTCAAAGCATAAATCTAAATTTTGAATGTATATTAATTGTCAATATATATCTTAAATTTGTAAATTTAAAAAACTTCATTCATCATTCTAAAATAATAAATATATAAGTAATTTGTTTCCCCTAACCCAGTGGTTCCCAAAGTGTGTTGCGCGGAACCCTGGGGTTCCACGAAAAAATTTAGGGGTTCCGTGTGACAAAATTTATTTCGTTAAAAAAAATAAGAATGGTGTTTAAAATATTCACATTTTCCTCGGAAAGTTTACAATCGACTACAAAATTAAATTTTTTAAATAAAGCTACTGAAAACACATGCATCGGTAGTAGGGTTTTTCATTTCCACTAAATTTTGTTTCCCAGGATGAGGGGATAAAATCACATATATCCCATGATCCTGAGATTGCCAGGGATAAAATATAAGACAGAATAAATTAAATGCCAGTTTTTTATCTAAAATTAATATATTATTATTGTTGGAGTTCAGTTTAAAGTTTAAACACACTTTTTGGATATCTTTATTACTTCGGTCTGAAAGACCTAAGTATTACATTCATGAGCTCAAAGTGAAATTCTTACCTCCACTTTTTTTGACATTTCTCGACGTTTTAGGACCTACTGATTCTAAAAAAGCAAAAAAAAATGTGTGTCTGTCTGTCGGCCGTCCGGCCGGCCGTCACAACCGACGAAATCTAGAAAACCGCCGGACGGATTTCAAAATTTTTTTTTTCTAAAAATAGGTTTACTCAATGGGAAGAGCCGAAAGGACGATGTGTTCGATAACTGTACCGGAAGTGTGTCAAAAAAATCGTCAAGTGTGTCAAAAGATGGAAATTTGCATATTTTTCTTAAAAATCGTTCATTTTAAGTGATTACGAGTAGGAACATTAAATTTGGAGAAATCTTGATGGTCGGGATTGGTATGTGAGACCAAAATCTAGATTACTGCATTATAAGTTTGTCAAAAAAATATTGTCAAGTGTGTCAAAAGAAAGATTTTTATTTCCCAATTTTAATTGGGTAAAAAAATTTTTTGGAAAAAAATTAAATTAAAATAGTGTACTGTCGATTACTGTTTTTAACTTTTCTCACAACTATAAGTAAAAATTAAAAACAATTACAAGCATTAGATCCTATGAACAAGCGTTCATTTTATTATTTTTCCAAATATTTCTGGGATTGCATGTCCCCCTCTTCAGTGTCCTATAATTAATGAAATATTATGCTATTATTTACGAACAAAAATACACAAACAACAACAATCACCTTATTGTGGGCTACTTATCTCATTTTTTATAATACAATTGGTTCTAGTATGTTATAACTATGTATAGTTGACATAAATTGAATCAGAGTAAACAGATTAAAAACTTTTTTAAAAAACTAAAAATCACAAAACTATACTATGCGAATAAATTAACATAAAAACTTTTAAAAAAAAATTGATCTAAATAAATATCTAAAAGACAACGATTTACACTATGACAATTGACATGGCGGTTTTTTTTTTTCTTTTTTACAGATTTTGTATCGTCAATTATATTTAAAATAAATTATGTTTATCTATGAATAATTAACTAACAATTATGGGACCTCATAAAAATACTATGGAAAAACAATTTGAAAAATATTCGGTTATAATCTAATATTATCGACCTCTGTTCAGCTGGCCCCCCCACCACGCAAAAATAAAAACAAAATTAGCTCAGAATTAGGAGCTATTTAGGAGCTTTCAGAAAACTCAAGAATAAAATTTTGAGCTCAACCCCCTAAGCAGAAATCTTCATTTGAAAGTGGGGGGGCTGAGTGAACGTTCACTCAGCCCCCCCACACCTCAAAAATAATCCTAGAGGATCGTAAATAGGCTCAGAATTAGGAGCTATTTAGGAGCTCTTAAGGCTGTATACTTTTGATTTTAGAGTTCCACCCCTAATTCTTAAAACAACCCCAAAACAGGTTTGGCCCCCCCACCATGCAAAAATCAAAAAAATTATATCTCAGAATTAGGAGCTATTTAGGAGCTTTCAAAAAACGCAAGAGTAAAATTTTGAGCTCAACCCCCTAAGCAGAAATCTTCATTTGAAAATGGGGGGGCTGAGTGAACGTTCACTCAGCCCCCCCACACCTTAAAAATAGCCGTAGGGGATCGTAAATAGGCTCAGAATTAGGAGCTATTTAGGAGCTCTTAAGGCTGTATACTTTTGATTTTAGAGCTCCACCCCTATTCTTAAAACTACCCCAAAACTAGTTTGAAATCGGAGATGACACATAAAAATAACATTAAATTAAAAATTTCTTTACTACATGTAATTCTTGAATTAAAAAAAACGTAAAAACAAGCAACTGTTTATTTATCAGTTGCAACCCTTTAGAAGAAAAACCACCCCTTGGGTCAAAAACGCATAAGGGAAGTATGTTAAACATACTCGACACAAAAATATTTAAGGGTGCGGATAAAGTTCCGATTTAGGAGCTTACTGATAATGTCATTTTTCATTTCTGATTTCTACCCTTCAGAAAAGGCACCCCTTGTATCATACACGCATAAGGGAACTATGTTAAAGCATAGAGATACGGATCTTTTTATGTAGGTAAATGATTTTTCGATTTAGGAGCTTACTAAATATGTCACTCTATATTTCTGATTACAACCCTTTAAAAAAAGCCACCCCTTGTACCATACACGCATATGGGAACTATGTTAAAGCATAGAGATACTGATCGTGTTAAGTAGGTAAATCATTTTTTGATTTAGGAGTTTACTATATATGTAACTCTATATTTCTGATTGCAACCCTTTAGGAAAAGCCACCCCTTGTACCATACACGCATAAGGATGCAATGTTAAAGCATAAAGATTCGGATAGTTTTATTTAGGAAAATAATTTTTTGATTTAGGACCTTACTAAATATGTCATTATATATTTATGATTGCAACCCTTTATAAAAACCCAACCTTTGTACCATACACGCATAAGGGAACTATGTTAAAGCATAGAGATACTGATCGTGTTATGAAGGATAATCATTTTTTGATTTAGGACCTTACTAAATAAATCACTTTATATTTATGATTGCAACCCTTCAAAAAAGCCACCCCTTGTACCATACACGCGTAAGCGAACTATGTTGAAGTGTAGAGGTACGGATCGTTTTATGTAGGCAAATGATTTTTCGATTTAGGAGCTTAATGAATATGTCACTCTATATTTCTGATTGCAACCCTTTAGAAAGTGCCACCCCTCTTATCATATACGCGTAAGAGAACTATTTTGTGGCATAGAGGTACGGATCGTTTTATGTAGGTAAATGATTTTTCGATTTAGGAGCCTCCTAAATAAGTTTATTTACGTTTCTGATTGCGACCTATTAGAAAAAGCCACCCCCTTGTACGATACACTCATAAGGAAACAATGTTAAAGAGGTTAATCATTTTTTGATTTAGGAGCTTACTAAATATGTCACTCTATATTTCTGATTGCAACCCTTTAGAAAAAGCCACCCCTTGTACCATACACGCGGTAGAGAACTATGTTGAAGCGTAGAGGTACAAATCGTTTTATGTATGTAAATGATTTTTCGATTTAGGAGCTTACTAAATATGTCACTCTATATTTCTTGTTTGCAACCGTTTAGAAAAAGCCACCTCTTGTACTATACACGCATACGAGAACTATGTTAAAGCATAGAGATATGGATCCTTTTATGTAGCCCAAGCAACAAAATAAGTCGAAAATTGGTAACATTGTAATTAAAATTCGACTTTAAGGATATAAAACCTTAATAATGAGATGTAAAATTACATCGAATCGACATCGAATCGACCAATGTGGGGAAAAATTCGACGTCGATTCGACGTAATTTTAGGGGTAAAATATTCTATTTAGGTATTTTTCTTCCTACTTTTTCTACCTATTTAAGTAAATTTCTCCCTAATTTAGGAAGATTCCACGTCAAATCGACGTCGATTTAGGTTGCTTTGCATCTATTTTCAACCTAATTAGTTGTAAGTTACCAACTAGGTAATATTATAAGCAATTTTATCTTCTCTTTTACAAATTATAAAATAATATGTATTTGGGCATCACATGTCAAATTCGAAAAAGATGAAAAAAAGTAATTTTCACTTAATATATAATTTATAATAAATTTTAATTTTATATTTCGCAATAAAATGGTTTAAAAATGAATTTTTGTAACGAAAAAAATATTATTGATAAACTTTAGGATTGTACTTCTAAAAATATTAATGGGCTTCAAAAAAAATAAATAATACAAAAATATATTTTTTTCATTTCTTTGAAAATAATTTTCTTTTACCAAAAATCTCACTTGCATAACAATATGGCGGAGTAATACTTTAAAAAAAATAAGTTTGAATATGGCGGACTAAGCAAAATCTACTTTAAAGTAAATTTCACATAATTTTTCGACTTTACAGAAAATTTTTCTTAATTTTAAGTTGACAATAACCTAAATTAGGTCGCAATCTTTTATTTAAGAAATTTCTACTTAAACTGGTAACATTCTACCAAATTGGTTGCATTTGAATTTCTACGCGTTCTATTTTAGTGAATTTCTACCTATTGGTACACCAGCATCGTTTTGTATAAAAATTTAAGTATTGTTGCTGCTAATTGCACAAGTATAACGGCATATTCAATTAAACTTTTTTATTGAGGTGTAATTTTCCATTGTCTATTGAATTTCTTTCTAAAACCCAATATGTGTTTCATTATAGAAAAATAAATATAACCCAAATATATATGAAAATCTTATAATTATTTAATCTTTAGTCGATAATTTTATTAAGGGTACAAATAATGAATAATTACTCAGTTTCATTGTTTACTAAATAGCTTTGGTTTAATTTGTTAATAATTAATAATAATTCTATCTAATATGTAAATTCAAATTAAATTTACAAAATTGCATCAAACAAAATTGTACATCATCCTTCAAAAAAAAATTTTCCCAATTTTTGTAATTACAGCAATAAGATATTACGTATAATTTTTTTTTGTTAAATTACATCCTTTAAATAGGTAACTTATTTCTTATTTAAGTAAATTTTTACTAATTTTCGAAAATGAGGTCGACAATAAAATAGTATTTTTGGTATAATCGACTTATAGATTAGTTTTTAAGTTATTTTCTACCAAATATTTGATTATAAATTACCTTACAAGACTTAAGCTTACTATGAAGTGGAAAATTAGGTAAAATTAGGTGTAATTTTCCTTGTTTTTCAACTTAGAAAAAATGTTATTTGAGGTTGAAAATAGGTGAAAAATGTGGTAAAACTCTCCTCATTTTGCGACTAAATTACGTGTTCAAAATAAAATTGACTTTGAGGTTGATTTTAGGTAAAAATTAGGTATAGTTGTGTGCTGGTTTTGACTTAAATTCTACTATTATTTTGGTATAATTTTTTTGGGCGAAAAATACATATAATCAACCTAATTAACTACCTATAAGTAAAATTCATTTGAAAGTCAAGAAAACTGGTTGAATCGACGTAATTTTTACATAATTAGGTAAATTGACACCAAACTGTAGTTGAAAATCACCTATTGTGTTGCTTGGGAGGTTAATCATTTTTCGATTTAGGAGCTTACTAAATCTGTCACTCTTTATTTCTGGTTTGCAACGCTTTAGAAAAAGTGCCACCCCTTGTACCATACACGCATAAGGAGGCTATGTTAGAGCATAGAGATACTAATCGTTTCATGAAGGTAAGTGATTTTTCGATTTAGGAGCTAACTAAATATGTCAATCTTTGTTTCTGATTGCAACCCTTTAGAAAAAGTCACTTCTTGTACGATACACGCATAAAGAAGATATGTTAGAGCATAGAGACAATGATCGTTTCATGTGGGTAACTGATTTTTCGATTAAGGAGCTTACTAAACATGTCAATCTATATTTCTGATTGCAACCCTTTAGAAAAAGCCATCCCTTGTACCATACACGCATAAGGATGCTATGTTAAAGCATAGAGATACTGATCGTGTTATGTAGGTAAATCATTTTTTGATTTAGGAGCTTACTAAATATGTAACTCTATATTTCTGATTGCAACCCTTTAGAAAAAGCCACCCCTTGTATCATATCCGCGTAAGAGAACTATTTAAGAGCATAAAGCTACGGAAGTTTAGGAAGCTCCTAAATCGAAAAATCAGTCACCTACATAAAACTATGCGTATCTCTATGGTTTTACATAGTTCCCTTATACGTGTTTAGTACAAGAGGGGGCTTTTTCTAAAGCATTGCAATCAGAAATATAGAGTGACATATTTAGTAAGCTCCTAAATCGAAAAATCATTTACTTATATAAAACGATCCGCATCTCTACGCTTTAACAAAGTTCCCTTACGCGTGTATGGTATATGGGGTAGCTTTTTCTAAAGGGTTGCAATCAAAAATATAGAGTGACATATTTAGTAAGCTCGTAAATCAAAAAATTATTTTCCTAAATAAAACGATCCGTATCTCTATGCTTTAACATAGCTTCCTCATGCGTTTATGGTACAAGGTGTGGCTTTTTCTAAAGGGTTGCAGCATTCAGAAACCTCTGTTCAGCTGACCCCCCAACCACGCAAAAATAAAAAAAATCAGCTCAGAATTATGAGATATAAAGGAGCATTCAAAAAACGTAAGAATAAAATTTTGAGCTCAACCATCCTAAGCAAAAATCTTCATATGAAAATGGGGGGCTGGGTGAACGTTCACTCAGCCCCCCCACACCTTAAAAATAGCCCTAGAGGATCGTTAGTAGGCTCAGAGTCAGGAGCTATTTAGGAACTCTTAAGGCTGTATACTTTTGATTTTAGAGCTCCAACCCTATTCCTAAAACCACCCCAAAACTAGTTTGCAAAGGGAGACGACATATAAAAAATAACATTAAATTAAAAAGTTCTTTACTACATGTAATTCTTGAATTAAAAAAAACATAAAAACAAGCAACTGTTTATTTCTCAGTTGCAACCCTTTAGAAAAAAAACCACCCCTAGGGTCAAAAACGCTTAAGGGAACTATGTTAAACATACTCGACACAAAAATATTTAAGGGTGCGGATAAAGTTCCGATTTAGGAGCCTACTAAATGTGTCATTCTATATTTCTGATTTTCTACCCTTCAGGAAGTGCCACCCCTTGTATCATACACGCATAAGGGAAATATGTTAAAGCATAGAGATACGGATCTTTTTATGTAGGAAAATAATTTTTTGAATTAGAAGCTTACTAAATATGTCAATCTATATTTCTGATTACAACCCTTTTGAAAAAGCCGCCCCTTTGTACCATGCACACATAAGGAAGCTATGTTAGAGCATAGAGATACGGATCGCTTTATGTAGAAAAATAATTGTTTGATTTAGGAGCTTATTAAATATGTCACTCTATATTTCTGATTGCCACCCATCCGAAAGTGCCACCCCTCATACCATACACGCGTAAGGAAACTATGTTAAAGCATAGAGATTCGGATCGTTTTATATAGGCAAGTGATTTTACGATTTAGGAGCTTACTAAATATGTCACTCTATATTTCTGATTGCAACCCGTTTGAAATAACCACCCCTTGCACCATACACTCATAAGAGAACTATTTTAAAGCATAGAGGTACGGATCGTTTTATGTAGGTAAATGATTTTTCAATTAAGGAGCTTTCTAAATAAGTTTTTTCTACGTTTCTGATTGCAACCCTTTAGAAAAAGCCGCCCTAAGGGAACTATGTTAAAGCATAGAGATACTGATCGTGTTATATTTGAAAATCGATTTTTGATTTTGAAGCTTACTAAATATGTCACTCTTTATTTCTGATTGCAAACCTTTAGAAAAAGCCATCCCTTGTATGATACACGCATAAGGATGCTATGTTAGAGCATGGAGATACTGATCGTTACATGTAGGTAGGTAATTTTTCGATTTACGAGCTTACTAAATATATCACTCTATATTTCTGATTGCAGCCCTTTAGAAAAAGCCATCCCTTGTACCATACACGCATATGGGAACTATGTTAAAGCGTAGAGATGCGGATCGTGCTATGTAGGTAACTGATTTTACGATATAGGAGCTTATATGTCATTCTAAATTTCTGATTGCAACCCATTAGAATGTGCCACCCCTCTTATCATATACGCGTAAGAAAACTATTTTGTAGCATAGAGGTGTGGATCGTTTTATGTAGGTAAATGATTTGTCGATTTAGGAGCTTACTAAATAAGTTTTTCTTTGTTCCTGATTGCGACCCTTCAGAAAAAGCCACCCCCTTGTACGATACACGCATAAGGGAACTATGTTAAAGCATAGAGATACAGATTGTGTTATCTAGGTAAATCATTTTTTCATCTAGGAGCTTACTAAATATGTCACTTCAAATTGCAACCCTTTAGAAAAAGTCACCCCTTGTACCATACACGCATATGGGACCTATCTTAAAGCATAGAGATACGGATCGTTTTATGTACGTAAATGATTGTTCGATTTAAGAGCTTAGTAAATATGTCACTCTTTATTTCTCGTTTACAACCCTTTAGAAAAAGTGCCCCCCCCTTGTGCCATACACGCATAAAGAAGCTATGTTAAAATATAGAGATACTGATCGTTTCATGTAGGTAAGTGATTTTTCGATTTAGGAGCTTACTAAATATGGCAATCTATATTTCTGATTGCAACCCTTTAGAAAAAGCCACCCCGTGTACCATACACGTATAGGGGAGCTATGTTAAAGCATAGAGATACGGATCGTTTTGTTTAGGAAAATAATTTTTTGATTTAGGAGCTTAGTAAATATAACACTCTTTATTTCTGGCTTGCAACCCTTTAGAAAAAGTGACACCCCTTGTCCCATACACGCATAAGGAAACTATATTAGAGCATAGAGAAAATGATCGTGTTATGTAGGTAACTGATTTTACGATATAGGAGCTTACTAAATATGTCATTCTACGTTTCTGATTTCAACCCTTTAGAAAGTGCCACGTCTCTTATCATATACGCGTAAGAGAACTATTTTGTAACATTGAGGTACGGATCGTTTTATGTAGATAAATGATTTTTCGATTTATGAGATTTCTAAATAAGTCTTTCTACGTTTCTGATTGCGACCCTTCAGAAAAAGCCACCCTTTGTACTATACACGCATAGGGAAGCTATGTTGAAGCATATAGATTCGGATCGTTTTATATAGGTCAGTCATTTTTTGATTTAGGAGCTTACTAAATATGTCGCTCTATATTTCTGGTTGCAACCCTTTAGAAAAAATCACTCGTTGTACATTACACGCGTAAGAGAATTATTTTAGAGCATAGAGGTACGGATCGTTTTATGTAGGTAAATGATTTTTCGATTTAGGAGCTTAGTAAATATGTCACTCTTTATTTCTGGTTTGCAACCGTTTAGAAAAAGTGCCCCCCTTGTACCATACACGCATAAGGAAGCTATGTTAAAACATAGAGATACTGATCGTTTCATGTAGGTAAGTGATTTTTCGATTTAGGAGCTTACTAAATATGTCAGTCTATATTTCTGATTTTCTACCCTTTAGAAAAGCCATCCCTTGTACCATACACGCATAAGGGAGCTATGTTAAAGCGTAGAGATACGGATCGTTTTATTTAGGAAAATAATTTTTTGATTTAGGAGCTTAGTAAATATGTCACTCTTTATTTCTGGTTTGCAACCCTTTGGAAAAAGTGCCACCCCTTGTACCATACACGCATAAGGAAGCTATGTTAAAGCATAGAGATACTGATCGTGTTATGTAGGTAACTGATTTTACGATATAGGAGCTTACTAAATTTGTCATTCTGCATATCTGATTGCAACCTTTTAGAAAGTGCCACGCCTCTTATTATATACGCGTAAGAGAATATTTTGTAGCATAAAGGTATGGATCGTTTTATGTAGGTAAATGATTTTTCGATTTAGGAGCTTACTAAATAATACACTCTACATTTCTGGTTTGCAACCCTTTAAAAAATGGGAACATATGGGAACTATGTAAAAGCATAGAGATACGGATTGTTTTATGTAGGTAAATGGTTTTTTCGATTTAGGAGCTTACTAAATATGTCACTCTTTATTTCTGGTTTGCAACCTTTTAACCCCCCCCCCCCCCATGCACGCATAAGAAGCTATGTTAAAGCATAGAGATACTGATCGTTTCATGTAGGAAAGTGATTTTTCGATTTAGGAGCTTACTAAATATATCAATCTGTATATCTGATTGCATCCCTTTAAAAAAAGCCACCCCTTCTACCATACACGCATAAGGGAACTATGTGAAAGCATAGAGATACTGATCGTTTTATGTAGGTAAATTATATTACGATATAGGAGCTTACTAAATATGTCATTCTACATTTCTGATTGCAACCCTTTAGAAAGTGCCACTCCTTGTATCATATACGCATAAGGGAACTATGTTAAAGCATAGAGGTACGGATCTTACTAAATATGTCAGTCTATATTTCTGATTTGCAACCTTTAGAAAGTCCCACCCTGTGGATTATACACGCTTAGGGGTACTTACTAAAACATGTCACTTTATAATTCTAATTTGCAAAACGTTAGTGACTCCTTTTGTATCATATATGCATTTTAAGATTTAGGAGCTTACTAAATATGTCACTCTTAATGTATGAGTTGCATTCCTTTAGTTTTATTTGAACCCATAGTGGTCACACTGGGTCCAGATGACATCAGGTAATTTTTGAGTCATGGTAGCTTCAAAAATGTTTTTAGAAATGGATTCTGTGCAACCTTTTGAAACAGTTTGAAGATACTACAACTACTACCACCCGGGTAGGAGCTTCAAATTTTAAACAACGAACCAATTTTGGACCCGTATTGGTGAGCCAAGCCTTGACTAGTTAACTTTGGTTTCAGTCTGAGCGAGTGTTAAATGCCTAGACTAAACCAAGATTCAGTTTATTATACTACGCGTTATCTACCATTCTAATGTATTGTAAAAATGTGCAAGCCTTGGTCCAAGCCTTGGGCCGTTTGAAAATGTAAAAATATATAAGTGATATAGGTGATAATATGATAAAAAATGATATAATATATATTAATAAATTGAAATGATAGAAATATAATTAATGTAATTTGTAAGAGAATTAAAAAAATTGTATTTGTTTAAATATAAAATATGTTTTATTTTCCAAAACCTTTTTTAATAGTACTCAGGAGCACTCCAACACATAAATGTTTAGCATAGTCTTTTTATAAACAGCATGTTATTAAAATAAACCATTGTCTATTAAATTTACCATTTTTTTGATTTGAAAACAAAGCTACGTTTATTAAATCAACAATCAAGCTACGTTTAATAAATCTACAAATTTGTAGAAAAACTTATTTAGTAAGCTCCTAAATTGAAAAATCATTTACCTACATAAAACGAAACGTACCTCTATGCTTTAAAATAGTTCTCTTATGAGTGTATGGTGCAAGGGGTGGTTATTTCAAACGGGTTGCAATCAGAAATATAGAGCGACATATTTGGTAAGCTCTAAAATCGAAAAATCACTTGCCTATATAAAACGATCCGAATCTCTATGGTTTAACATAGTTCCCTTACGCGTGTATGGTATAAGGGGTGGCACTTTCGGAAGGGTGGTAATCAGAAATATAGAGTGACATATATAGTAAGCTCCTAAATCAAAAAATTATTTTTCTAAATAAAGCGATCCGTATCTCTATGCTCTAACATAGCTTCCTTATGTGTGCACGGTACAAAGGGGGCGGCTTTTTCAAAAGGGTTGTAATCAGAAATATAGAGTGACATATTTAGTAAGCTCCTAATTCAAAAAATTATTTTCCTACATAAAAAGATCCGTATCTCTATGCTTTAACATAGTTCCCTTATGCGTGTATGATACAAGGGGTGGCACTTTCTGAAGGGTAGAAAATCAGAAATATAAAATGACACATTTAGTAGGCTCCTAAATCGGAACTTTATCCGCACCCTTAAATATTTTTGTGTCGAGTATGTTTAACATAGTTCCCTTAAGCGTTTTTGACCCAAGGGGTGGTTTTTCTTCTAAAGGGTTGCAACTGAGAAATAAACAGTTGCTTGTTTTTAAGTTTTTTTTAATTCAAGAATTACATGTAGTAAAGAAATTTTTAATTTAATGTTATTTTTTATATGTCGTCTCCCTTTGCAAACTAGTTTTGGGGTGGTTTTAGGAATAGGGTTGGAGCTCTAAAATCAAAAGTATACAGCCTTAAGAGTTCCTAAATAGCTCCTGACTCTGAGCCTACTAACGATCCTCTAGGGCTATTTTTAAGGTGTGGGGGGGCTGAGTGAACGTTCACCCAGCCCCCCATTTTCATATGAAGATTTTTGCTTAGGGGGTTGAGCTCAAAATTTTATTCTTACGTTTTTTGAATGCTCCTTAATATCTCCTAATTCTGAGCTAATTTTTTTTATTTTTGCGTGGTTGGGGGGTCAGCTGAACAGAGGTTTCTGAATGCAACCCTTTAGAAAAAGCCACACCTTGTACCATAAACGCATGAGGAAGCTATGTTAAAGCATAGAGATACGGATCGTTTTATTTAGGAAAATAATTTTGTGATTTAGGAGCTTACTAAATATGTCATTCTAAATTTCTGATTGCAACCCTTTAGAAAAAGCTACCCCATATACCATACACGCGTAAGGGAGCTTTGTTAAAGCGTAGAGATGCGGATCGTTTTATATAAGTAAATGATTTTTTGATTTAGGAGCTTACTAAATATGTCACTCTATATTTCTGATTGCAATGCTTTAGAAAAATCCCCCTCTTGTACTAAACACGTATAAGGAAACTATGTAAAACCATAGAAATACGCATAGTTTTATGTAGGTGACTGATTTTTCGATTTAGGAGCTTCCTAAACCTCCGTAGCTTTATGCTCTTAAATTGTTCTCTTACGCGGATATGATACAAGGGGTGGCTTTATCTAAAGGGTTGCAATCAGAAATATCGAGTTACATATTTAGTAAGCTCCTAAATCAAAAAATGATTTACCAACGTAAAACGATGCGTATCGCTATGCTTTAAAATAGCTCCCTTATGCGGGTATGGTAGAAGAGATGACTTTTTCTAATGGGTTGCAATCAGAAATATAGATTGACATGTTTAGTAAGCTCCTTAATCGAAAAATCACTTATCGACATGAAACGATCATTGTCTCTATGTTCTAACATATCTTCTTTATGCGTGTATCGTACAAGAAGTGACTTTTTCTAAAGGGTTGCAATCAGAAATAAAGATTGACATATTTAGTTAGCTCCTAAATCGAAAAATCACTTACCTTTATGAAACGATCAGTATCTCTATGCTCTAACATAGCCTCCTTATGCGTGTATGGGACAAGGGGTGGCACTTTTTCTACAGCGTTGCAAACCAGAAATAAAGAGTGACAGATTTAGTAAGCTCCTAAATCGAAAAATGATTAACCTACATTAAACGATCCATATCTCTATGCTTTAACATAGTTCTCGTATGCGTGTATGGTACAAGGGGTGGCTTTTTCTAAACGGTTGCAAACCAGAAATATAGAGCGACATATTTAGTAAGCTCCTAAATCGAAAAATCATTTACATACATAAAACGATTTGTACCTCTACGCTTCAACATAGTTCTCTACCGCGTGTATGGTACAAGGGGTGGCTTTTTCTAAAGGGTTGCAATCAAAAATATATAGTGAAATATTTAGTAAGCTTCTAAATCGAAAAATCATTTACTTATATAACACGATCCGCATCTCTACGCTTTAACAAAGTTCCCTTACGCGTGTATGGTACAAGGGGTGACTTTTGCTTATGGGTTGCAATCAACAATATTGAGTGACATATTTAGTAAGCTCCTAAATCTAAAAAATGATTGACCTACAAAAAACGATCCGTATCTCTTTGCTTGACCATATTTCCCCTACGCATGTATGGTACTAGGGGTGGCTTTTTCTTAAGGGTCGCAATCAGAAATATAGAGTGATATATTTAGTAAGCTCCTACATCGAAAAATCATTAACTTACATAACACGATCAGTATCTCTATGCTTAAACATAATACCCTTATCCTTGTCTGGTACAAGGGGTGGCTTTTTCTAAAGGGTTGCAATCAGAAATATAGAGTGACACATTTAGTAACCTCCTAAATCAAAAAATGATTAACCTACATAACACGATCAGTATCTCTATGCTTTAACATAGTTTCCTTATGAGTGTATCGTACAAGGGGGTGGCTTTTTCTAATAGGTCGCAATCAAAAACGTAAATAAACTTATTTAGGAGGCTCCTAAATCGAAAAATCATTTACCTACATAAAACGATCCGTACCTCTATGCCACAAAATAGTTCTCTTACGCGTATATGATAAGAGGGGTGGCACTTTCTAAAGGGTTGCAATCAGAAATATAGAGTGACATATTCATTAAGCTCCAAAGTCGAAAAATCATTTGCCTACATAAAACGATCCGTACCTCTACACTTCAACATAGTTCGCTTACCCGTGTATGGTACAAGGGGTGGCTCTTTTAAAGGGTTGCAATCGTAAATATAAAGTGATATATTTAGTAAGGCCCTAAATCAAAAAATGATTAACCTCCATAACACGATCAGTATCTCTATGCTTTAACATAGTTCCCTTATGCGTGTATGGTACAAGGGTTGGGTTTTTATAAAGGGTTGCAATCATAAATATAGAATGACATATTTAGTAAACTCCTAAATCAAAAAATGATTTACCTACTTATCACGATCAGTATCTCTATGCTTTAACATAGTTCCCTTATGCGTGTATGGTACAAGGGGTGGCTTTTTTTAAAGGGTTGTAATCAGAAATATAGAGTGACATATTTAGCAAGCTCCTAAATCGAAAAATCATTTACCTACATAAAAAGATCCGTATCTCTATGCTTTAACATAGTTCCCTTATGCGTGTATGATACAAGGGGTGCCTTTTCTGAAGGGTAGAAAATCAGAAATGAAAAATGACATGTTCAGTAAGCTCCTAAATCGGAACTTTATCCGCACCCTTAAATATTTTTGTGTCGAGTATGTTTAACATACTTCCCTTATGCGTTTTTGACCCAAGGGGTGGTTTTTCTTCTAAAGGGTTGCAACTGATAAATAAACAGGTGCTTGTTTTTACGTTTTTTTTAATTCAAGAATTACATGTAGTAAAGAAATTTTTAATTTAATGTTATTTTCATGTGTCATCTCCGATTTCAAACTAGTTTTGGGGTAGTTTTAAGAATAGGGGTGGAGCTCTAAAATCAAAAGTATACAGCCTTAAGAGCTCCTAAATAGCTCCTAATTCTGAGCCTATTTACGATCCCCTACGGCTATTTTTAAGGTGTGGGGGGGCTGAGTGAACGTTCACTCAGCCCCCCCATTTTCAAATGAAGATTTCTGCTTAGGGGGTTGAGCTCAAAATTTTATTCTTGCGTTTTTTGAAAGCTCCTAAATAGCTCCTAATTCTGAGATATAATTTTTTTGATTTTTGCATGGTGGGGGGGCCAAACCTGTTTTAGGGTTGTTTTAAGAATTAGGGGTGGAGCTCTGAAATCAAAAGTATACAGCCTTAAGAGCTCCTAAATAGCTCCTAATTCTGAGCCTATTTACGATCCTCTAGGATTATTTTTGAGGTGTGGGGGGGGCTGAGTGAACGTTCACTCAGCCCCCCCACTTTCAAATGAAGATTTCTGCTTAGGGGGTTGAGCTCAAAATTTTATTCTTGCGTTTTCTGAAAGCTCCTAAATAGCTCCTAATTCTGAGCTAATTTTGTTTTTATTTTTGCGTGGTGGGGGGGCCAGCTGAACAGAGGTATATTATCGGTAGTTTTGTTCGTTTATGTTATCCTGTTAATTTCTTGATGTGGTTGCAGATCTGTGAGTATGCTGGACTCAGGGAATCCATGTCGGAATGGTGGTTGACTGCTGTTTCTCTGTTTATGTGAATGGCAAGTGATTCGAGTATCAACCGTTTTCTCCAATTTTCTTCCTTAGTTACTATAACAGCCTTATCATAATCGAATGTGTGACCTAACTCCTTGGAATGTTTATATGCAGCTGTGTTATTTGTTTTCACCACAGTGGACTTGATGTCATTCTTATGCTGTTTAATTCTCTCACCTAGTTTCTGTCCTGTCTGACCGATATATTTTCCGTCATTGTGACGGATTGTGATTGAAAATGATTTCATTGATTTTTTTAGCCAATTTTTTGGGAAAAAAAATGTGTTTTTATGACGTAAATGTAATTGAAAATGAAATTGGACATGGAAATTTTTTAATTTCTTATAGTTTTTGAAATTTTTTTGGAATTTTGAAAAAAGGTTGTATTTTTGATTTTGTAATAATTTCTGCAATATTTTTAGAATTTTGGAAAAAGTTTTAATTTTTGATTTTGTAAGAATTTTTGGAATATTTTTAGAATGTTGAAAAAAGTTTGATTTTATTATAATTTTTACAATATTTTTGGAATTTTGAAAGAAATATGAATTTGTGATTTTGTAATATTTTCTCGAATCGCTAAATTGAAGGTTTTTGAATAGTTTGCTGAAAATGTAATTAAAAATGAAATTGGACATGGACATTTTTGAATTTGTTATAGTTTTTGAATATTTTTGAAATTTTGAAAAAGTTTCAATTTTTGATTTTGTAAGAATTTTTGGAATATTTTTAGAATTTTGAAAAATTTTAAATTTTTGATTTTATTTTAATTTTTATAATTTTGGAAAAAGTTTCATTTTTTGATATTGTTATAATTTTTGCAATATTTTTAGTTTTGGAAAAAGTTTGAATTTTTGAATTTTTAAGAATTTTTGGAATATTATTAGAATTTAGAAAAAGTTTAAATATTTGATTTTATTCTAATTTTTGGAATATTTTTGGAATTTTGGAAAAAGGTTCCAATTTTTGATTTTGTATAATTTTTGCAATATTTTCAGAATTTTTGAAAAAAGTTTAATCTTTGATTTTGTAATAATTTTTGGAATATTTTTAGGATTTTGAAAAAAGTTTGATTATATTTAACTTTTACAATATTTTTGGAATTTTGAAAGAAATATGAATTTGTGATTTTGTAATATTTTCTTGAAACGCTAAATGGAGAGGTTTTTAAGTAGTTTGCTGATTGTATCTTTTCACTAAACTATGTTAATTTATGATCTTTTATAATTTTCCGGCATCGTATTGATGTTTCGTGTTAGTTTTGTAATAAATTTCTAAACATAGATTAAAAAAAATACTTGTGCTTTAACAAAGAGTTATGTTTGATAAACATCGCTGCCCAAAACTAAAAACCATGTCCTCATAAAAGTTTTTTGCCGAAAACTATATCAAAAACCTTAACCCAGACCGAAGTCTTGATATCTCAGAGCTGTGAGATTTCAGCCCCTCCATATTTTATATATTGTAAAACGATCGATTTCGAAAACTAAGCTTTTCTACTCAAGGAAAGTTAAAGCCTTTTAGTTTAGAGCAGTTCTTGAGAATAAAAGATAACTTTCGATGTCGATTGTATTTTAACTTAACTCCAACAATTTAAATACATAAATGATATCGATATTATATTGATTTCTAAAAAATACAAAATAACTGATTGAAATAGATATTTTGTTTACAAAACATCATATAGTTTTAATTTGTACATCAATTTCAAAGTACACAAACTAACTTCAATTGCTTAAGAATAATGTTAAATGTTTAAGGAAAAATGGAATTAAAAAATGCTTTAAGAAACATAACGTATCGATGGAACTATCACTAGGTGACGTTCTAATTTTAGTTATAAATAAACCGGCTGCGGAAAAAGCCCGGTTGGTTTTTAACTGATGTCAGTAGTATAGTAAACATTGCTTTATATAAATTGTTGGTATTTTCTGGTCGTTTGTTTGCCTTTTGCTGTATATATTTTAATTTCCTTTATGACATTTTTGACGTTATATAAACATTCTTTTATATTTTCAACACTTGGGGAATCACCACAAACAGCGGCATCCATTTTTTCCTGTAACGTCAATTATATTTTTTTTTTCAATTTATTCGGAATTTATCTTCTTTTAACGTTAATGTTGAAGATGCAGATGGAAATGGTTTATCCGGCATGAATAAACCATATATCGTCTGCTTCACCAGGCGGTTCTACCATACGCATCTTCATCATTTTCAATGTATAATTGCAAACAGTTTTTACTTTTAAATATACATATTGCTGTTTTGGATGGCAACAATAGTGTTGCATTTCATTCGCTGTTTAAACCTAAGGATTATTTGTAGGCATTTTATCATACAAACAAATGGGTATTCCGACGCTCAACTACTCTTTTTTGCACGGTTTGTAGTAATTTGGAGGCAAACTGCTCGCTGAGATCTTCCAAAATAAAACTCAACACTCTTTCTACGACGCAAGTAATGTGGCGTTAGTTATGCTAATTTTTCAAATGCAACTTTTATTGGCTGTAATGAAACTATTATTGTTTTAATACAATATAATTCTTCTTCGTTAAAACTTATGGATTGTTTTAAATATAGCATAGATTTTAGTATGAATGTTATGTTTTTAACATAACAAATCTTTCAAGCATTTTTAAATGGCTATTCCATCTTGTTTTTGCCATCAAGTGATAGTTGAAGTTCGTATGGTTATGCTTCATTTGAAAGTGTTTATGCAATATATCGTTTTTAAGAGGTGATCCACAAAATAGATGGATTATTTTACGATTTTTTTCTATAGTTTCAGCAATATTAAGATTATAATGATATTGATTATTGAGCTCAGGCTCAGTATTTTCCAAATCTTTATTCTGACAAATTTCCTTTGTTTTTGTGAACTGGCAGCCTTCAAATTCAAGTCTGTCTTCATTATCTGTTACTTACAAAATAATTTCCCTATCCAAATTTGCTCGCGTGTCTCGTCATCTGATACAGCTAAATCATTACACGATCTTTTTTATAAAGCACATCACATACCGTTAAATGCAGTCCGTGTACCTAGTATAGTTTATGCTCACTACCGCTTAACCTTCCACATTTCTTCATGACTGTTACTCTATCTGTGGTACTGGCAACTATGTGTCTTTTCATACACAAATCAAATTGTAAAAAATGTATTTTTTATCATACTAACGGTTTTTTCTGCTGGTTGTGAACCAAATATCCGGACCATACCCAAATTTCAATACTTGTTAGAGGTATGTACATTGATATTTAAATACCGACGATTTTTTAAACATGTGTATATTCATCCATGGAAATAGAGAACTGTGCTCCATTTGAAATTTGAAATTTGGTAATGGCATTTATAAAAAATCTATCGACGGTTGCTGCTTTAGAAAGTTTCTTCTATATTTTATGTTTTGGTAAAACAAGTTAATTTAGGCTGTGTTTTTTCATTTTCGTTACCAAAACTTTCAAGTGTATTATTCATAATATTTTGATTTACCAATTAATCCACATTATGAACGTTTTGTAAATGACTAAGTCATTTCGTGTTGTTAGTGACATAGGCAATGGCGGATTAAAAATGTCAAAAAACTGTAATAGAACACATTGCATTGTTCACAAATATGCATTAGAAACAAAAAGGATTTCAGTGACATTTAAGTCTGTTCTATACGAAGCAGTGAAGATTATTAATTTTATTGAAAATAAACCATTGCAATAACGTAATTTTAAAGCCCTGTGCGAAGATATGGGTAGTCTTCACACCACTTTAGTTCTTCATACGGAAGATAGATGGTCATCGCGTAGTAAAATTCTTGTGCGAATATTTGAATTGCAAAAAGAACTGTAGAGTGTAGGCGTATTTTATTGGTCATACATTTAAATTACCAGACATTAAATAATATGATTTGGCTATCTAAACGTGCATACCTTGCTAATACACGTATTTAGAAAATTGAACGAATTATGTTTGGCTCTGCAAGGAAAACAAGTCAACATATTGCAAACAAAAGATAAATTGGTTGCCTTTTCAAGGAAAATACAATATTGGATTTCAGATGTGAGCAAAGCAACATCAGACACTTAGTGATTTTCTCAAAGAATCTGAAGTGGATTTAAATATGTAAACCCGTCACGGTATAATTTAAATATGTAAATCCGTGATGGTATAAAAACACATCTGTCCAGTTTACAACAATTACTCAGTGATTACTTTCCGAACCTAGATAATCAAAATAATTGCTGGGTACAAAATTCTTTCAAAATGAGAGAAAAACCAAAAGGAGTTCATTTCATGGCTAATGAAAACTTGATTGCATTGAGTTCGGATACACAATTAGAAGCCAAATTTAGAACAGTTTCATTAACAATTTTCTGGTCAGAAGTATTTAATGAATCTCCAAATTTTTCAAAACAGGCTATTCGAATTCTATTGCCGTTTGCGACCACTTATTTGTGTGAAGCTGGGTTTTCAAAATATGTTTCGACAAAAATCAAATATCGTAAAAACTTTATGCTGCCCCAGATATGCGAGTTCAGCTATCAAACATAAGGCACAATTTTAAAAAATTAATGGAATCAAAGAAGCAGGAGTGTATTCTGCACATTAAAGTTTTTTATTTATTTTAGTAAATGTTTTGTATTTTGATTAATTATTTCTATGATGAATTTAAGTTTATCTGATTTATAAAATCTGAAATACCAAAATAAACTTGATCAGATATTAAATTTTGAAAAGTCGTTGTTTAAAACATATTCAGGGTTCCGCGATCATTGGCAACAAATTTGGGGGTTCCGCAACCAAAATAGTTTGGGAACCACTGCCCTAACCTAAACCAAATACTACAATAAATGCGTAAAAATTATAACATTACATTAACAATTATTTAATATAATTTCTCTATTTGTCATTACCCCAAATATAATGAAAGAAAACAAAAAAGTATTGTAAGGACGAACTTAGGAGGTAATCATAAAGCACTTTTTTGTATTGTCTCTGAGTTTTTATGTTTATTCAATTTATTTACGGTCTAAATTCATAATTTTAGCAAATTTGGACATTTTCTATCTGGAAAACTATTATCTCTGGAATGGCTTAACTTACAAACCTGGGATAAATTTTATTGGAACGATAATGCCACAACTGGGCTCCTTCTCTAAAATCAATACATTTTCATGATTCTACGATTTTAAAATGACGATTGAATCTCAAGGTTATGAATCTTAATGTATAGTAATATAGACGAAGTTATTTTCGCTGGTCGTGTTCAATAACTATCGCTATTGCACAAAAGAATGTTCCGTTTAAAAATATTAGCTGCAGCTTTTGTAGGAAATTCTGACACCGATTTATCGAAATTTGTATTGCACTGCATACAAAAGAATTCAAAATTTGGTGCCGGAGCTAGTTCGGTACAGTTGAAAAGAATATGCTTACTATTTGTTACTTTATCGCTTAAATCAGTTTCAATTGCACTTTTCTGCAACATAAAACAAATTCGTCTCTGATTACAAATTGTGACGCAACAAAATCAAAAGTGTTACTGTTGATAATTGCGATCAATAAATGACATTAATGTGACGTGAAATGATGTAGTTTTTTATGAGCGCAATACTGCTAAAACTGATACAGTAAAACTCGCTTTAAGCGTACACCCTATATAAAGTACACTTGGTCTATAGAGTACAGCAAATTTTTTTCTTACACCTATAAAAATTTTACGAACAAATTAGCCTTCTTATAAGGTACCTCGGCTTTTAAGGTTATAACGTACGCACGTTTAGTCCCGTGAACTATTTTTCTATGTAATTTGCCCAGTTTATAAAGTACGAATAGAGAATAAAAATACAAAATAAACAAAAAAATTTAAAAGTCGTAAGTATTCGATGCTTTACGATATTTATTATTTTTCTACGAAATGTTTCTGCTGCCTTTTATTAATTTGTTGTGGTTCAAGGATTAATTCGCAAGTAAGTGTTGAGAAAATATTTGCTAATTTATCAGTTCGAATTCTTTAATCCTTTCATTCATGTTTTATGAAAATGCTAAAGGTGCGATACGGCCCCAAATCAAATTAAAATGCAAGTGATCACTTTGGCCAATAAATTAAAATGTTTGGCGGAAGTCGATCAAAAGAAGCCTTTCTCAAGTTAGGGTAATGTTTGAATTGTAGAAAAATTTCTTCGATTATGCGCAATCGGTTAGAAATTGAAGCAGTTTGTTTGTTCATTGAAACGTAAAAAAATTAGATGTGTTAAATTTCACAAAGTAGAGGAAGCCGTTAAAAATGGATCAATATAATCTCTTAAAATGTTCCTCTGAAAAATATTGCTCTACAGTCTACACTATAAAGTTCAAATTTAGGATTTTGTAAACTCTAGTGTATTGAACTTTAAAGATAGAGCGAAAACACCCATAAGGCTTGAAGCCACATACAACAGAAACAGAAACAGATTTTCATACAAATTTTACAGAAACAGAATTTTTTTCTGTCAAATTTGTATGAAATTCTGTTTCTGTTTTATGTGATTGCCCGGCTTTAGATGTCGTTCATTTTATTTCGAAGTCGTGATAAAAAGTTAAAGCAACTACCATAAGCTATTGCCTCAAAAAACCTGGGATAACTACGATCGTATACTTCGACAGTAACTGATAAAAGGAAGTTTATTAGACGCCTCATACTAAATAGAATCTGAGTATGATGATTTATAGAAATTCGAAAAAAATTTTATTTTTGGTCTACGGGAGTGACGATAATGCCTACTCCAGTCCCTGCTATGAACATATATATGAGCTAACGTTAGATATCGCACATCACTGACAATAGCAGTGAGATATTATTAGCCAAGGTGTTAACTTAAAGGTGCTGCCAGATGAACTCTATTGTTATGGAATATATCTCTATGATGGCACTGTATTTTGTTTTTTAAATAAAAAGTGTTATGTTATAAGAGTCACAATATGTGTGACAAAAGCACATAGATACCTGGTAAGATCTAATTAGCACAAAAATATGCGTTCTGAGGTGTCGAGAACGCTTTTTTTCAAACCTTAGTGGAACAAAGGCTCTCGTGACTATTGATTCGGGCAAAGCATTCCATTTGTACGATGTATAGACAAAGAAATCCCTCTTCATTTTATCACTTTGGCAATGAGTGACCAGTAAAACACCATTGACCATTGACAGGTAAAACAGAGTAAAAAATATGGTTGACGCATGATGGATCCGATTTCATCCGAGCACTGCTGGTGACAATATTTATAAAAAACACCGAGATCAGAGAATTAACATTTGAAGTTAAGTTTCAATCACAAGTCGTGTAGCACGTTTTTGAACAGAGTTCAAAAGAGTCAGGATGGAAACAGATGCAGCACCCCAAACTTGACCACGATACTCCATACAAGGACTTACAAATGTGGAGTAATTAATAAGAAATAAAATATATTTTACATCTATTGAGGACTGAGTTTTCTTGGCGCGCTCTTTGCCATCACCATTATACGATCATTCTAGAGTCAGTCGATAGAAATTTTGACGCCCAATAAAATTTTTCTCATTCGTCTATTTGTTTGTCACACACACTAATCAAAATATCTTTGGCAAACTCGGTCGTTGATCTGGCAACAATCAATAGCCATGTTTTGGTGGAGTTAAAATTGAACATATTTCAGTCACCCCAATTGGAAACTTTTGCTAGGCTATCATTTACATTTATGGCAGCGTCTTTCCGGGCGGGCTTTATTCGTTCATGCATTTTCCCAAGATAGGAAAACGAACGACATGTGCAGTGTACTATCATCTGCAAAATTATTAATTGGGTTACAGATGATTTTCATTTCATATAAATTAAAAATAAAGTGGTGACAAAACTAAGCCTTGGGGTAAATCAGCGTTAATTAATTTAGACGCAGAAGAAAAGCCATCGATGGATACCGAATTGTATCGGTCGGTGAGAAAGTTTTGAATAAACTACACAGCTGCGGGGTTTAATCCGTACGCTACGCGCTTGCTGATCAGGATTGCAGCCCGGATTTGATCAAATGCAAATTGACGACCAAATTGTATTAAAGTGGAAAATATTATTCAACTTTGCCTTAAACAACAGAAAATTACTGATTATTTTTCAGTAAAAAAATTGTCCATCGAAGCTTAATCTGAGTCGCCACATATGCAAACATTCTCATTCGAAAATATTAACATACATATGTTTATGTAGCATCGGTTTGATTAGCTTTAACATAATTATTTTATGACAATGAATTGTTTTTAAACTGTATGTTGCTATTTTTTTGTGATCGCTTTTATATCAATTAACATGTAGTAAATAATTTAATATGAAATACAATGATATAATGGTCATAACAGGCAAATTTGCTTATGCTTTTTTAATTTTTCTGGATATAACGTACCATGGTGTATAACGTACGCCTACGTCGGTCCCTTGACCGTACTTTATAAACGAGTTTTACTGTATATTCAATTTTATATTGCCATTTACTTCATTTTTTGTTTGTAACGATAATTTGCACGAAAAAAAATTGCCACTAATTAGTTTTATTGCAAATAAATTAGTAAAATAGTTTATTAATTAATTTTAGTTAATGTCATTTTATATAAGTATTGAACTCAAATGATTATGTCGGATGTAATGTAATTGTTTAGGTAAAGATTTCATAACTAAAACAATATGCATAAATTGTGATAACGACTTTGTTTATATTGATAACCTAAATTAAATTAATTAAAGCAAAGTAAGCGTTAAAAGTTTTTAAAACAATTAAGTTTGTAAAACAAAAATCAAAATATCGTTTTATTTGAAATAAGGTTTAAAATAAGTAGTTTGACGGACAACAGAAAAAAAATTTGCTTTCAAATTTGTTTTTTTAAGCACAGGGCAGTTTATAAAGCTTAAAAAACAGTCCAAAATCAACAATTAAAGTGATATTTGCCAGATTATGTCATGAAATTTTATGAAAAGATTTTCACTCCAACCCGACTAGAAAAATCTTTCTAAGCCTACTCAGGACCTTGTCAGGTATTTCCAATAAGGATAATGTAAGTTTTGTAACGCAGATCAATACTCAGGAACTAAAAAGGAAATATTATTAGGTCCACATCATGTATACCTAACGTTTTCCTGATCAGGATCGCCTGAGTGGAAACTAATGCCTTTTTGGGAACTAGTAACTATCGTTTGAATAAAACCAGATTAAAAATACAACTGTATTTATATTATTTAATACACTATTTGTTACTATAACAGGAAAAACAATATTTACATTTAATAACAGTCATATTTTATTTATTCTTAATTATACATATTTCTTATATTTCGACTTTCGAATTTTTTATTTATTAAATGGAAAAACACGGTGACCATCCCAATCTTCTGCGTTATTTAACACTGATGATAATGACTTCAGCATAGATTTATCATCCAATGGGTTTTCTAGACTGCTCAGTTTTCTTCGCAATGCCTCTGTAAACGTTAATAACATTATTTTATAATCATAATAATGATAATAAAAGTTAAAATATTAGTAACAGAAATTATATTTTTTGATGTCGAATTACCTTCGGTATCGAGGTATAAAACATTGTATCTTTGAAATTTTTTTTAGTTGAACTTTCTTTCAATCTTATTGCTACATAATTAATGGCTAAACTACGTGATATGTAGGCACGTAGGATTTTTCCAATATTCTTGGTGATGGTTTCTTCCTTATTTATTTGACATAACAATCTGTAAATCTGAAGAAAAATATCTTTACTCGTTTGTAAAAAGTTTCAGCAAATATTGCTGACTAATATATAGAAATATGTTTTTATTTTATTTGACGGTTTAATATATATTAGTTTTCATCGTTTAAGTCCAAAAATAAACTATATTTAGTTTTTTAGTTCAAAATTTTTTAAAAATATTTTGGTCTAGGTCGAAAAATGCTACCGTGAGAGTGCCGCTAAATTCCGTTATACCTTCGTTATATATATATATATATATATATATATATATATATATATATATATATATATATATATATATATATATATATATATATATATATATATATATATAATATATATATATATATATATATATATATATATATATATATATATATATATATATATATATATATATATATATATATATATATATATATATATATATATATATATATATATATATATCAGTGGCGGATTATCATACAAGTTTTAAGGCAACCGCACCAGGGCCCCGCGATTCAGGGGCCCCAAGCATAAGCAAAAAAGAAACTAAAACCAGACAAGTTTGAAATATATTTATCATTAAAATTACATTTTTTCTGTATTTAAGTGTTTATAATTTAATCGAATTTAATTTCTTCCAAAATTTCATTGTCAATAGAAAGAATGGATAAATCGTTCAGACGGTCATTACTCATTTATTTATTTATTTATTTATTTTAGCTTATTACACCCACTAATTATAAAAAATATTTCAAAAAAGTTTAAAAAAATTGTAGAACATTAAGTAAATCAATTATCCATAATATTAATAAAAGTTATTTAGAGTAACAATAGTTCAATAGTTAAATAGATCGATATAAAACAGTTCTACTTTATTCAATAATTAGATTGGGTAAAAGCCTCCCCCAGGATCTTCCAATTTGATTTGTTGTGTGCCTCATTTTTCCATTGACTGCATATAGCATTTAATTCATCAGCCCATCTTTTTCTTTGCCTCCCGATTCTTCTTATCCCACTTGGTTTCCAATTGGTTAGTATACTTGTCCATCTCCTATCATTCAGTCTGGCTACATGTCCAGCCCATCTCCACTTCAGATCTTTGGAGCGTTTTATTACGTCGACTATGTTGGTTTTCTCCCTAATCACCGCATTTCTTGTCTTTGTTCGCCTGCTTATTTTAAGAGTTGTTCTCTCCATAGATCTCTGACAAACTTGTAATTTGTTCATATTCTTATTTGTTAGTGACCATGTTTGTGCGCCGTATGTTAATATTGGTAGAATAGCTATATCAAAAATATATTTTACATTTTCGCTATTTATGTTGTTGTTTAACAGCCTTTTGATGCTCCAATATTGTCTCCATGCATTGGTTATTCTTCTGTTAACTTCTTTATCTTGTCTTTCTGTAAACGAGATCGTTTGTCCTAGGTAAACAAAATCTTCAACTCTTTCTATGGTTTCCCCCTCCAAATGTATTTCTGGCATATTAAAATTTGTCATTATTTTCGTCTTTCCCTTGTTCAATGTAAGACCAACTTTCTTGCTTTCTTCTTTCAATTCTAACAGCATAGTCTTTGTTTCTTCTAAATTTTTACTGAACAATGATATATCATCTGCAAACCTTAGATTATTAATTCTTTCATTGTTTATGTTGATACCAAAATTATTCCATTTCAGGTTTTTAAATATTTCTTGTAGTGTTGCTGCAAACAACCCTGGTGATAATGGGTCACCTTGTTTAACTCCTCTGTTAACGTTGAAGTATTGACCATCGTTTTCCAGCATTATTCTAGCCTTACTGTTACTATAAATATTACATAGTAATCTAATATATTTGTCTTGAATGTTCTGCGCTTTCAAAGCTCTGAAAATAAAAACCTGTTCAACAGTGTCGAATGCTTTCTCATTAGGGATTGCAATTCCGGGATTTCGAATCCCGGAATACCTCGAAAACCCGGTATTAGCATTTTAGAATACCGGTATTTCAATATTAAAGGGAAAATAGTGTTTTATTTCTAAAATCAAAAATCCCTAAAACGAAATATCATTTGATTGATTAATTGATTTTTTGATTTATGTCTATACATATAAAAAAATCCTTAATGTGAAACATCATTTCATATAGGATATCATACCGGATATTTTTATGTTGATTCGGTTCGTGGATATTGTTATCATAAAGAATAAAGCTGCCAATAAGTCTATTTTTTAATATGAATTGTGATTGCAATTTGCAATTTGATTATTTAAATGTTCTTTTTCGATTATTTCCAATTTTCAATTTCCAAGACTGAATTATTTTTACTATTTAAATATATTTTAAAATATAGAAAAAATTATTTTATTGAAATTTTTAATGTTGATATAATTGCAATATAATTGTTTATAACATGTTCCATTGTTGATTTACAAAGGCTGAATTATTTTATTTTGTTATATTATTATTTAAATATATTTTTTATTCGCCTACATATTAAAGTGGTACTTTATTACCGTGATTTGCGGCCGTAAAGTGTCACTTTTTAAGCATATATTTTGTTGTCATAGTTACGTCCAAAAACATTTGTATTTGTGTAAATTCTATAAAAACTAGAAATTTTTATCAAAGCACCCTTTAAATTCAAAATTTCATAATCCAATTAAAATTATTGTTATAATTTGTTGTCATAGTTATACAATTATTTTGAAAAAATAACAAATATTTTGTCAAAGGTTACTTGTTCCACATATTTTTATTTAAAATTTTATGCAAATTTATAATGCTTTAGAATAAATAGGACATTATTTAATTAGGAGCTAAAGTGCTACTTTTTGTGTTGAGTCTATACTCTATAGTTTGACGGCCGACCGTAGGTTATTTACACTATTTTTTCGGCAAACGTTCAAATTTTTTTATAAATATAAAATTATAATAAACAAAAATTTATAAATATGATTTTTTACGGTTATAATTACGTCCAAAAAGTAAAAACATTTAAATTTGTATAAATAAAATTTTTTATCAAAGCAAGCTCCAATTCAAAATTTCATTATCCAATTAAACTATTTGTTATGTTTTGTTGTCATAGTTACATACAATAATTCAAAATTTCAAAATACAGTCAGAATCAATTTCTTATTTTTTGTTGTCAAAAAATAAGAAAATAACAAATAACATATGCTACTTAACTGCCGCCGTAATATAAAATAAAAATGGCGTTACTTTTGCAGCCGCTTCCATTATAAGTAAAAAAGTAAGACTTTAACTAACTCCCGAGCCGCAGTAAAGTTAAACTTTACAGCCGTTTGCCGAAAACAATTTTTTTTAAATATTTTGTTTGCGGCGAATAAAAAATAGTATATGACGCACGGACGTAACCTGTTTTGGACTAAATGTGGGTGCAAATCGAGGCGCTCCAAAATCTTTAGCTCTACGTCTTTGCAGCATAATGTTCGATTGAAGTACAGAAAAAATTATTTTACAGAGATTTTTATTATTTTTAATCCCGGTATTAATACCGGGATTCCGGTTTTGGTTTAATCAATCTCGAAATCCCGGTATTGATTTTTTCCTTAAAATTTGCAATCCCTATTTCTCATAGTCGATAAAAGTTATAGCGATTGGTATTTGGAATTCAGAGCATTTCTCTATGATTTGGTTGATGCTCTGTAGATGATCTGTAGTAGAGAATCCCGATCTGAACCCGGCTTGTTCTCTTGGCTGATTTGCATTCAAAGTTGCTAATATTCTTTTTAGTATACATTTTGCAAAAATCTTATATAGGGTACTAATTAAACTTATTGGTCGGTAGTTTCTAATGTCTTTCTTATCCCCTTTTTTGTACATTAATATAATATTTGTTTGTTTCCATTGATCTGGAATTATTTCATTTTCTAGAATTTTATTAAAAACTTTTGTTATTGCTCGGATCATTTCCTCGTTTCCGTATTTTAGATATTCAGCGTTTATATTGTCGCTCCCTGCTGACTTTTTATTTTTTAATTCAAAAATTGCATTGACTATTTCTCTTTTGTTGAATGGTTCTATATTACTTATGCTCTGTATTTCTGGCATTAAAGATAGTTTTTGTTGTTCTGACAGTGAGGATGTATATAATTTTTTATAAAACTCAGTGGCTTCGTTTATTATATCTTTTCTATTGTTATACTTGGTGTTATTCTTGGTAATTTCGCGAATCCATTTCTTCCCTTCATTAAACTCATTCTTAATTTTCTTCAAAGAGCCTGTATCTTTTAGTGTATTTTTTATGAAAGCATCTTTATATTGTTTTATGTCTTTTTTGCTTTTTATTTTGATTTTTTTCCGTAGCATTCTGAGCTCAGATTTTTCATTCTCTGTTAATACTTCTTTTTTCCTAAGTTCGTCTCTCTTCTGAATTAGACAGAGTTTCGAATTTGATAGCTTATTTATTTTGGTTTTTCTAGTTTTCAAAAGTTTTCCAGATAATTTAATCGCTGTTTCTATTGAATTATATAGTTCTTGTACGTTATCTTTATCGTTAATATCAATGTTATTTATTTGGTTTGTTAGTGACTGGTGATATATTTCTTTCGTTTCGGGTGAAATTTGAGATGGTAGTATCTTGGGTTCTGGGATTATTCTCTTTTTCGTGGATTGTATACTAAATTTTGCTCTTATTAGTCTATGGTCTGAATCAAATTGAAAGTTGTTTAGAACCGAAACATCTTTTAAATTTCTTTTATTGTTTGTTAATATATAATCGATCTGATTCTGAGTTTTGCCATCTGGTGCTAACCAGGTCCACATTTCTTTATTTTTCTTTTTGAATAGAGTATTACCAGCACACAGGTTATGTTGCCACATAAATTGTATCAAACGTTCTCCTCTCTTGTTTCTAATTCCATAATTGTACTTGCCTATAATTGGTTCCTCTCCTATTTCTCTTTTGCCAATCTTACTATTTAAATCACCCATTATTATCAAATACTTGCTCTGAAATGTGTCTATTGCATCGTTTAATTTTTCATAAAAACTTTCTATTGCTTCATCGCTTGCAGTTTCCGTTGGTGCATATATTTGTATTATTGATATATTTGTATTTTCGAGTTTTAATTTGAGTGCAATGATTCTTTCATTGAACGCTGTTATTTCTTCAATGTTTTTCTTTAAATGTTTATTAATAAGTATGGCCACTCCATGGAGACCTTTGGTTTCACCTTTATAGCACATAATTGTTCCATTTGGTCTTTCCACTGTATCTTCTCCATGTATTCTTACTTCCGAAAGACCTATTATATCCCATTTTATATTTGTTAATGCCATATCTAATTCTTCTATTCTTTCTTCTTTGCCTAGTGTTCTGACGTTGTATGTACATATATATAGGGTATTCATTCTATCTAATTTTTGTATGTATGTTTTGTTTATATTTTGTTTATATGTTTTTCGCTTGTTTTTGTATGGGGGGTTGTGGCCATTTTTCCTCACGGGGGCCAACCGGGTTGAGGAAATCAAATCCATTAGTTCATAATCGTTGTTCGTAGTAGTATCATCGGGTGTAGTTGTGTATGTTTTTGTGAATCTGTCGCTATCTATCCTAAAAAAGTCTTCGAATTCGTAGAACTTTCGCTACTAGCATTTCTTTGGTGTGGTGGTGTTCTTGGGACTGCTCCTGCTCTATGTCTCTTATCTGGTTGGGTGTTTAAAATTAGGTTTGTAGTATTTAGCTGTTGACTATTGAGGATTGTCAATTGCTCTTCCGTGCCTGATCTGTTGCGTTTGTTATGTTCTCGTATTTCTTGCATATATACAGCATTTGCTTCATCATTGTTTAGTGTTTTATCATTTGTAACTATAAGACCCCTAATTATTTTCGCATTAATTCCACTATTTTTGATATTATTCAGGGCGATTCTCGTTTGTTTCCTCTGGTTGGCTATTTCTATTGGCAGGTCGTCAGCCAAATATATTCTTGAAGGGTATTCTCTTAATTTATATTTTTCCCTCATAATCATATCTTTTTTCCTTCTAGTTGTGAGTCTTAGTAAAATCGGTCTTGTCTTATCATTTTTCTTCCCTAAACGGTAAAGAAAGTTTATTTCTGAAGGAAAAAATTCTACACCTAGAAAGTGGTTAATAATATCTAATAATTGTGATTCCAGTTCACTATCAGAGCTTCTATCTTCCTGTAAATTATGTATCAATATATTATTTCGCCTCTGTATCCTCTCATTTTGTATAATCCTATTTTCAAGTTTAGTCTGTTTTTCTTTTACTTCATTTAATTCTTCTCTGAATTGGCATATATTGCTATCAAGTTTTTTGTCTAATTTACTTATATCCTCTTTTAGGCCCATTATTGCATCTAGGATTCTTTTTTCGGATTCGGACATTATTTGTTCTTCTTATCCACAGATTCTGTCGCAACAAGTTTTATTTATTAACTAACTATATTTAAGTTGATTTGCTATAAATTTTCTTTACCGCCTGAATTTATGCAATTTCTATGTAACTTTCTATATAAATCGGTGTGTCTGTGTACTGGATAATATTTGTTTTGTAAAGCTTAATTAATTTACTATATGTCTATGCTGTAGGGTGCAATGTTATAATATAAAACTAAACAGTTTTCCTCTGATAGTTAATTATTGATATATTGTCAAGCGTATTTATTGTTTTAAACTAAGTTAAAACAAAACAGCTGACTTTTGTTTTTATCTTTATGACAAATAGTCTTACACAAACGTATATTAAAATATGTTTGGCAGATTAGTTTATTTTGCTTTATTTCATAGGTTATGTTCTATATTTTATCTGTTTTAGTAAACACAGGTATATAATATTTATGTATATAATGATAGCTCGACTAACCTTATATGTTTGTATCGCTTTATATCAGTATTACGTGATCTTGTTCATTCCCTGTCCAATATTATTTCAGCCGGTCAAAAACGACCAAATCACTGTATACTTTAATATATTAAATCTTGTTTTAAAAGTAAGTCTAGCTTTTTAACTGAGTATCTTTCAATTCCTGGTGTAACCAATTTTCCTTTAAGGCACAATTCACAATTTTCTACCACTTTAAATCTATATATTTTATAATTTTTTCCGCAGTTATAGATTCACAAAACCCAATAGTTTGACAGTTCGTTTGACGTTTTTCATTACTCATAGTATTCCGCAAATAACTTTTGATTAACTTCAGTTTTGAAAATGATCGTTCGCCTATAACATTATCGACAAACATGCATAAAAACATTCGTAATAAAATATCGATATTCGGAAAAGTGGTGGAAAGATTATTATTGAACATTGTTTTGTACATCGATTCATAATTTAAATTATCAAATGTGAAATAATTTTTGGCAAATTGACATTCGTCAATCAATTGATTTGCATTGAGATCTTTTGGGTATTTTACGGTTATTGTTCTGCAAGAATTAGCAATCTCTTCATCACTCATTAAATTTAGATGCATCAAAAACGATAGTACTCGTTTGAAATACTTGAAATCGTACTTGAAATCAGTTTTACTTTTACCGGCACCAAAGTCATAATTTAAATTATCAAATGTGAAATAATTTTTGGCAAATTGACATTCGTCAATCAATGGATTTGCATTGAGATCTTTTGGGTATATTGCTTTGCAAGAATTAGCAATCTCTTCCTCACTCATCAAATTTAAATGTATTAAAAATGAGTGCTGGCTATCTAGATCTTCATAATCTTTAGCACGCTCTCTCAGATTGAATAGAAAAGCCTTCATAATTGGCTTGAACAACGATTTTTCAAGGTGGTCTTTTTGTTCCTCTAAACAAAGTGTTTGTGACGTTGAGCAAGTTTGAATATTATTTGCGGTTTGAATATTAGATGAAACAGAATTTAAAAGCTGACAGTCATCATCAAAAATTTTGTTGTAATCTTTATTTTCCAAATCTGTAACTATTGAATCAAACAGTTTTTTGTCACCGAGACAGTTAAATTAGATTTTTGTAATGCTCGATTCACAAAATTAAACTTGGTTAGTACACTTTTCCAGAGGACAAGCATCAAAATATTTTCGAATTGACATAGTTTTTTTATCAAACCTGTTACCACCGCTTTGTTATCATCACTGAAGCTTCCTCATGTAGGAAAGATTTTAAAACATGCAACACTTTTAAATAACAAGAATGTAAAACGTGAACTGATTCGTATCTAGCTGACCATCTCGTTCCAGTTGCTCTCTTTAACATGTATTCGCTATTTTCGGTTAATTGTTGTTGTAATCGATTCCATCGAAAAGGGGAATATACGAAAAATCCATAAAGTTTTTCAACCATATCAAAAAACTCAGTTGCAGCAGTATTGCCAGAAACACTATATTTACCGACTAAATTTAATGAATGAGCAGAGCAAGGGACAAAAATTGCTGTTTTATTTGTTTGACGAATCAATCTTTGTAGGCCACCATAAATACCTGCCCTATTGTAAGCGTTGTCATATGACTGTCCTCTACAATTATCAATGTTTATTTCGTTTTCAATGTGAATTTCATAATGTCAAAAAGATAATTCGATGTATGACCTTCGATTTCAATAAATGAAATAAATCGTTCACAAATGGTATTACTTTTAACATATCGAACACAAAAATACGACTGGTCTGTATGGCTCACTTCCTGAGTGGAATCGACACTAAACGAATAATATCGAGATTCTATAATTTCCGAAACAATGTGATTTTTGCCATGATAGAGATGAATTCTTCACAAATTATGCTTGAAAGATACGATACTTTTCCTAAAAATATTCCGAATAATAAAAAAAATCATTTGTCAATGTTACATGAAAAGAGTGTACCTTTTCCTTTAGTGCCAAAACGAGAAATATGTTCTTGAAAAAAGGGATCAAATTTAGCCAATAATTCAAGAGATCCAAGAAAGTTTCCATTGTGTTTTGATCCTAAAATTTCATCGTGACCACGAAAAGCAAGTCCTCGTGATGCAATTTTAGTTGTATTATTAAAAGATTTCTCGAAAGTAAGTTCATTTTTGATACGCATTTTATATGTAAAATTATTGGTCATGTGATACTTAGACTCTTCATGCTTTGAAATGTGATGAATTATTCCAATTATTGAATCTTTTTAATGAAAATGCTTGCGATTTTCCATTCAAATCACCAAATAAACGGCATACAAAACAAAAAACTGCTTCGGCTGACGGTGAATAGATTAACCAATCTCGTTTAATTTTTGTTGCATTTGTGAGTTTTCTATAAAAATGAAACTCAGTGAATTTTCGACCATATTTTCTAGCATTTTTCATTGCATCTATGTTTTGACACGCAAAGGCACCTAAGAAACTAACTGTATAATAGTACTTTATTGTTGAGATGTTTAATGAACTAGTTTATTTTCGATCAAAAGTTTACAATGCGAGCGAGCAATGAGCATTGCAAATTTGCAAATTTGTAAAATAAAATTCATTAAACACGAAAGCAATACGACGTTTTACTCTTCCGCCAGAGAACATGTTTTAATTTAAAAATAAAATTCATTGATAAAATAAATAAAACGAATGAAGAGGACATCTTTATAGTAAATGAGGACAAAGGACCTTGCTCCAAAGGAGGACAGTTCTACCGAAAAGAGGACACAAAATAATCTATGGGCTGATCACTATACAAAACTAATCGATCAAATTTCAAAGGAATCGATCCAGTACTTAAGGAGATTACCTATTTTGAACAAACGAACATTTACATTTTTATTTATATAGAAGAAGATAGAAGAAGATAGATAGAAGAATATTTATTGAAATTCTATTAAAAGTTTATTGCAACACTAATCTTTATAAAATTGTTTGTGTGTTTTCTTTACTGAAAATAATAATTAAAAGTATTCTTTTTACTAATTGAAATAAAATAAATCTGACTAAAGTCTATATTAAATATTTTGTTTATATTTATTTCAATATTTTTCTAAAAAAAGTGTTTTAGTTATTCTATTTTCTAGAGTATCGGTACTACACCGGTAACGTGAGAAACTTTGTCAGTATTAGCAAAACGGAAATTTTGGAAGCGCTACTCTCGATGTAAATATGTTATTGATTACATTCATTTTGAAAAGTTATCGTTCAGCTGGGAACGGTAACGGTAACAGTATTGACATCGAGCCTAATTTCAAAGAAATAAAAAAAATAATCAAAAATCTTTACAAACAATCTTTACAACAATCCTTACAACAATCGAATCAACGCTTGAAAACCGCCACTAATTCCGGCCATATTGTTTGCGTTGCCATATGACTGTCTCTGCAATTTTGTATGTCAATTTTGTTTTCTTCGAGGAATTTTTAAACGATGCCAAAAAGATACTCTTATGTTTGACCCTCAATTGGAATAAAAGCAACTAATCGTTAATTGATGTTACCATCTTTTACATATCGAATGCAAAAAGTCAATTAATCCGAATGACTTACATCCAGAGTGGAGTCAACACTAATCGAATAATAAACTGCGTCAATGACGTCGGCTGCAATACGATTTTTGATTTCTTGCCCCATGGTGGTAATAAATTCGTCACATATTGTGCTTGAGAGGTACGACGTTCTTCATAAAAATATCCCAATAACAATCACTTTTATCATTTCATTAAGTTTGCTTCAGATGTCGCATACCTTTTCCTTTGTTGCCAAATTTATCACTATGCTCTTTTAAGAAAGGATCAAATTTAGCCAAAAGTTCAAGAGCTCCAAGAAAGTTGCCATTGTGATTCGAGCCCAGAGTTTCATCACTCTCGGAAGTTCGGAATTAAAACTTTTGTTTTTAATTTATTTTCTTTATAAATTATATATCTTTATTTAAAATATTCGAATAGATTATTGCTTTTAGATTGCAAAATAGAGAAATCGAAAATTTTATTTGGAATTATTTATTTGAGAATCTGAGAAAACAATGGAACCCATAGTTAAAAACTGCTGCAAGAGTATCGTTTGAACTAGAGAATCAATTCATGATACACATTGTATATACTCTATTTCAGAGATTTTTTAAGGGTGTAATTGTTATCGTTTTTCGCAGTTCTGATTTCAGACATGCAGTTTTAAATCATCAAAAAATCAGTTCTGTTTTTTAGCCATCAAAAATGAATTTTTGAAAATACTTTAATTTACTAGGGTTTTTTTCGAAGCTGATGACCGTTTTATTTAGTAATCAATTTTGGAAAATGAGGATAAAGGGCCCCCAAACATTTACCCGCACCAGGACCCCCTGAACTCTTAATCCGCCACTGATATATATATATATATATATATATATATATATATATATATATATATATATATATATATATAGATATATATAGATAAATATATATATATATATAGATAAATATATATATATATAGATATATATATATATATATATATATATATATATATATATATATATATATATATATATATGTATATATATATATATATATATATATATATATATATATATATATATATATATATATATATATATATATATATATATATATATATATATATATATATATATATATATATATATATATATATATATATATATATATATATATATTAGGGTGTCCCAGAAAAATTAAAATTGTTTTTTTTTTGACGCATACCCTTTAATTTTTTTTCTTTTATGTCAAAACAACTGTAAAAAAAATTTCATGCAATTTAAATAACAGTAACCCGTGCCGACTTGCACCTAAACATCTCAATACTTGATTGTGTACTATAGCGCGCATACCTGTTTTGATGTGCTTATAATTTCTAAATGTCTTGTCGGTTATACGAATTTTTCTTGAAAAATAAATATGTCCGTCGAACTAGGTAGTTCTAAACAAAAAATATACCTAAAAGGTAACCCAAAACTTCCTTCAAATGGACAAGCTCTCGTATAGTATTGTTGTATAATATATTGTTTTTTAATATAATACATTTCATACGATAACAAAGAACAATTTTTGTGCCAAAACTGAATAATTCTATAGACATGCTTAGAATGTTATTTTAGATTGAAAACTCAAGACAAAGTGCAAATTCTCTGCTGTGATACTATAACTGCTTCGCATACACATCGTATGTGTGCGCGTTGAAAAAAATCAATATAGAAAAACTTATTTTCGCTTGCAACCATCACATGTACGAGCTGGTGTTAAAAAGTTTTTTTGAAGTTAAAATAAAACAAGTGCCTATAATAAGCCCGGACATTCCACTTTTTCAAAGTGGAATGTCCGGGCAAAAATTATTACAAAAATCATTACAAAATCAAAGATTGAAACTTTTTTCAGAAATTCAAAAATTTTTTAAATACTCCAAAGATTATAACAAAATCAAAAACTTCCATGTCCAATTCCATGTTCGATAACATTTCATGTCGAACAAATAATTAATTTCATATTGTTCCAAAAAATTAAGTAAAATGAAAATCATTCTTTTGATACACTTGACAACATTTTTTTGACAAACTTATAATACAATAATCTAGATTTTGGTTTCACATACCAATACCGACCATCAAAATTTCTCCAAATTCAATGTTCCTATTCGTAATCACTTAAAATGAACGTTTTTAAGCAAAAAATAGGCAAATTTCCTTGTTTTAACACACTTGAAGATTTTTTTTACACACTTCCCGTACAGTTTTCGAACACATCGTCCTTTTGGCTCTTACAATTGAGTAACCCTATTTTTAGAAACAAAAACTTTTGAGATCCCTTCCAGCGGTTTTCTAGATTTCGTCGGTTGTGACGGCAGACAGACATACCGTTTTTTTTTAGAATCAGTAAGTCCTAAAACGTCAAGAAATGCCGATAAATGGGGTAAGAATTTCATTTTTGGCTCGAGAATGTAATACTTAAGACTTTCAGACCGAAGTAATATCTTTTTCTAATTCATTGGCGTTTTATTTAATGAGAGTAAAATAATTTCTCAAATAATTACACAGTAATCCCAGTAAAAGCTCGTATGTTAAAGATTAACTTCAAGTCGGCACGGGTTATCGTCATCCAATCGCAGCAAAACTTTTAATTTATGTTTTTAAGGTCAATTAGAAAAAATTAAGCGGGTATGCGTATAAAATTTTGCAAAAAAATTTTTGTTCTCTATGTCTTGGGACACCCTAATATATATATATATATATATATATATATATATATATATATATATATATATATATATATATATATATATATATATATATATATATATATATATATATATATATATATATATATATATATATATATATATATATATATATATATATATATATATATATATATATATATATATATATATATATATATATATATATATATATATATATATATATATATATATATATATATATATATATATATATATATATATATATATATATAAATATATATATATATATATATATATATATATATATATATATATATATATATATATATATATATATATATATATATATATATATATATATACATATAATTTTTTTTTTTCCGTCTCCGCTTTACATATATAGTCGTTTGGCATTAAAATTTTTCCGAAATTCCGAGATGACGGACATTGCAATATGGAGATTTTTATATAAAATCTACCTAAAATTGTTATTTTATTTTGAAATTAAAATGAATAAATATGGAGGGGCTGAAATCTCACAGCTCTGAGATATCAAGACTTCGGTCTGGGTTAGGGATTTTGATATAGTTTTCGGCAAAAAAATTTTATGAGGACATGGTTTTTAGTTTTGGGCAGCGATGTACATCAAAAATAACTCATTGTTAAAGTACAAGTATTTTTTATATCTGTTTAAAAATTTATTACAAAACTAACACGAAACATCAATACGTTGCCGGAAAATTATAATCAAAATTCCAAAAATATTGTTAAATTAAATAAAATCAAACTTTTTCAAAATTCCAAATATTAGAATAAAATCAAATATTTAAATTTTTTCTAAATTCCAATAATATTCCAAAAATTCTTATAAATTTAAACTTTTCCAAAATTCTAAAAATATTGCAAAAATTATTACGAAATCAAAAATTGAAAATTTTTTCAAAATTCCAAATATTATAATATCAATAATTAAAAATTTTTCAAAATTCTAAAAATATTCCAAAAATTCTTACAAACTCAAAAATTAAAACTTTTGCCGGAATTCCAAAAAAATTGCAAAAATTATTACAAAATCATAAATACAAACTTTTTCAAAATTCCAAAAATATTTCAAAAACTATAACAAATTCAAAAATGTCCATGTCCAATTTCATTTTAAATTACATTTACGTCATAAAAACAGCTTCATTTTTTTTCCGAAAAATTGGCTAGAAAATAAATGAAATCATTTTTTGACACACTTGACATTATTTTTTGACAAACTTATAATGCCATAATTCTCTATAATAATAATTAAATATCATGTCATGCAAACTATTAATTTTATTTTTTTCTAAGAAAATTGGGTAAAAAATAAATAAAAACCTTTCTTTTGACACACTTGACAACATAGTTTGACAAACTTATAATGCCATAATTCTCAATAATAATAATAAAATTTCATTTCAAAGAAACAATTTTTTTTTTTTCCAAAAAATTGGGTAAAAAACTAAATAAAAATCTTTTGACACACTTGACAACATTTTTTTGACAAACTTATAATGCCATAATTCTCAATAATAATAATAATAAAACTTCATTTCAAACAAACGATTAATTTTATTTTTTTTCCAAAAAATTAGGTAAAAAAATAAATAAAAATCTTTCTTTTGACACACTGGACAACATGTTTTTGACAAACTTATAACGCAATAATCTAGTTTTTGATCTCACATACCAATCCCGACCATCAAGATTTCTCCAAATTTAATGTTCCTAGTCGCAATCACTTAAAATGAACGTTTTTTAAGCCAAAAATATGAAAATTTGCTATTTTTGACGCTTATTTTTATTTTTTTTGAATTTTTGAAATCCCTCCAGCGGTTCTCCCTGCAGCGTAGGTAATGACGGACGGACAGCCGGCAGACAGACATACATTTTTTTTGTTGCTTTTTTAGAATCAGTAGGTCCTAAAACGTCGAGAAATGCCAAAAAAAGTGAGGGTAAGAATTTCACTTTTGGCTCATGAATGTTATACTTAGGTCTTTCAGACCGAAGTAATAATAATAATATCAGTGAAGGTGTCTATTTTGACAATATATTTTTTATTTATTTTTTGTTTGGAGCTGAGGATAGTTTATGTTAAAAGCTAAAACATGTTGTCAAACAAATAAAAATATTTTTAAAAAATTTTGAACTAAAAAACTAAATTTAGTTTATTACTTCGGTCTGAAAGACCTAAGTATTACATTCATGAGCTCAAAGTGAAATTCTTACCCCCACTTTTTTTGGCATTTCTCGACGTTTTAGGACCTACTGATTCTAAAAAAGCAAAAAAAAAAAAAATGTATGTCTGTCTGCCGGCCGGCCGGCCGGCCGTCCGTCATTACCTACGCTGCAGGGAAAACCGCTGGACGGATTTCAAAAATTTTTTTTTTTTAAAAATAGGTATTCACAAGGGACAGGTCCGAAAGGACGCTGTGTTCGATAACTGTACCGGAAGTGTGTCAAAAAAATCATTATGTGTGTCAAAAATAGCAAATCTTCATATTTTTGGCTTAAAAAACGTTCATTTTAAGTGATTACGAGTAGGAACATTAAATTTGGAGAAATCTTGATGGTCGGGATTGGTATATGAGATCAAAAACTAGATTATTGCATTATAAGTTTGTCAAAGAAATGTTGTCAAGTGTGTCAAAAGAAAGATTTTTATTTATTTTTTTACCTAATTTTTTGGAAGAAACATAAAACTAACTGTTTGTTTGAAATGAAGTTTTATTATTATTATTGAGAATTATGGCATTATAAGTTTGTCAAAAAAATGTTGTCAAGTGTGTCAAAAGAAAGATTTTTATTTATTTTCTACCTAATTTTTTGGAAAAAAAATAAAATTAATTGTTTGTTTGAAATGAAGTTTTATTATTATTATTGAGAATTATGACATTATAATTTTGTCAAAAAAATGTTGTCAAGTATGTCAAAAGAAAGATTTTTATTTATTTTTTTACCCAATTTTTTGAAAAAAATTAAAATTAATTATTTCTTTGAAATGAAATTTTATGATTATTATTGAGAATTATGGCATTATAAGTTTGTCAAAAAATGTTGTCAAGTGTGTCAAAAGCAAGGTTTTTATTTATTTTCTACCCAATTTTTTTAGAAAAAAATAAAATTAATAGTTTGTATGACATGATATTGTATTATTATTATAGAGAATTATGGCATTATAAGTTTGTCAAAAAATAATGTCAAGTGTGTCAAAAAATGATTTCATTTATTTTTTTAGCCAATTTTTTGGAAAAAGAAAATGAAGCTGTTTTTATGACGTAAATGTAATTTAAAATGAAATTGGACATGGAAATTTTTGATTTTGTTATAGTTTTTGAATTATTTTTTGAATTTTGAAAAAGTTTGTATTATTGATTTTGTAATAATTTTTGCAATATTTTTAGAATTTCGGCAAAAGTTTTAATTTTTGATTTTGTAAGAATTTTTGGAATATATTTAGAAATTTGAAAAATTTTTTATTTTTGATATTATTATGATTTTTGGAATTTGGAAAAAATTTTCAATATTTGATTTTGTAATAATTTTTGCAATATTTTTAGAATTTTGGAAAATGTTTGAATTTTTAAGAATTTTTGAAATATTATTGAAATTTAGAAAAAATTTAAATATTTGATTTTATTCTAATTTTTGGAATTTTGAAAAAGTTTGATTTTATTTAATTTAACAATATTTTTGGAATTTTGATTATAATTTTCCGGCAACGTATTGATGTTTCGTGTTAGTTTTGTAATAAATTTTTAAACAGAGATAAAAAATACTTGTACTTTAACAAAGAGTTATGTTTGATATACATCGCTGCCCAAAACTAAAAACCATGTCCTCATAAAAGTTTTTTGCCGAAAACTATATCAAAATCCTTTACCCAGACCGAAGTCTTGATATCTCAGAGCTGTGAGATTTCAGCCCCTCCATATTTTTTGGACTTAGATGATAACAAATATATAAAAATATAGGTTTACATAAGTGATAACTTACCAATTTTTTTTTAAGTCTCCATTATTCTCAATTTACTTCGGTCTGAAAGACCTAAGTATTACATTCATGAGCTCAAAGTCAAATTCTTACCCCCACTTTTTTTGGCATTTCTCGACGTTTTAGGACCAGTTGATTCTAAAAAAGAAAAAAAAAAAATGTGTGTCCGTCTGTAGGCCGGCCGGCCGTCCGTCATTACCTACGCTGCAGGGAAAACGGCTGGAAGGATTTCAAAAATTTTTTTTCTGAAAATAGGTATTCACAAGGCACAGGTCCGAAAGGACGCTGTGTTCGATAACTGTACCGGAAGTGGGTCAAAAAAATCATTATGTGTGTCAAAAATAGCAAATTTTCATATTTTTTTGGCTTAAAAAACGTTCATTTTAAGTGATTACGAGTAGGAACATTAAATTTGGAGAAATCTTGATAGTAGGAATTGGTAAGTGAGATGAAAAACTAGATTATTGCATTATAAATTTGTCAAAAAAATGTTGTCAAGTGTGTCAAAAGAAAGATTTTTATTTATTTTTTTACCTAATTTTTTGGAAAAAAAATTAAATTAATTGTTTGTTAGAAATGAAATTTTATTATTATTATTGAGAATTATGGCATTATAAGTTTGTCAAAAAAATGTTGTCAAGTGTGTCAAAAGAAAGATTTTTATTTATTTTTTTACCCAAGTTTTTGGAAAAAAATAAAATTGTTTGTTTGAATTGAAATTTTATTATTATTTTTGAGAATTATTGCATTATAAGTTTGTCAAAAAAATAATGTCAAGTGTGTCAAAAAATCATTTCATTTATTTTCTAGCCAATTTTTTGGAAAAAAAATGTAGCTGTTTTTATGCCGTAAATGTAATTGAAAATGAAATTGAACATGGAAATTTTTGAATTTGTTATAGTTTTTGAAATATTTTTGGAATTTGAAAAAGTTTGTATTTTTGATTTTGTAATAATTTTTGCAATATTTTTAGAATTATGGGAAAAGTTTTAATTTTTGATTTTGTAAGAATTTTTGGAATATTTTTAGAATTTTGAAAAATTTTTAATTTTTGATTTTATTATAATTTTTGATTTTGTAATAATTTTTGCAACATTTTTAGAATTTTGGAAAAGTCTGAATTTTTAAGAATTTTTGGCATATTATCGGAATTTAGAAAAAGTTTAAATATTTGATTTCATTCTAAGTTTTGGAATATTTTTGGAATTTTGAAAAAGTTTGATTTTATTTAATTTAACAATATTTTTGGAATTTTGATTATAGTTTTCCGGCTACGTATTGATGTTTCGTGTTGGTTTTGTAATAAATTTTTAAACAGATATAAAAAATACTTGTACTTTAACAAAGAGTTATGTTTGATATGCATCGCTGCCCAAAACTAAAAACCATGTCCTCGTGAAAGTTTTTTGCCGAAAACTATGTCAAAATCCTTTACCCAGACCGAAGTCTTGATATCTCAGAGCTGTGAGATTTCAGCCCCTCCATATTTTTAAATTCAATTCAATAAAATTTTCTTCATTTTGAAATGGGAGACTCATATTAGCATCATCAACATCTTCCAATTCGAAATTATCGTCGTTTAGAGCTCTTTTTGAAAATTTAAGCGTTTCGACCGCATTTTCAACACCTTGCAGCCTTGTCGAAATATTTTTCATTTGACCACATAAATTAGCTAATCGTTTACTCAAACTTTCAAAGCACCTCGATATAAATTCATGCAAGTTTTCTGAAATAAAAAGAATACAGTTTTTAATAAACATTGAACAAATTTTTCACACTAAAATTTCTTTTTCTTTTTCTTTTTCTATAGTCATTGGTTGATTGTGATTCAGAACTTTCTGTTGACGGCCTACTTCCATATGTTCTTTAACAATATTACACATATTTTGCGAAGAACTCGGTTCATACACGTCATTACTTGTTGCACATATCTCGTTTTTTTTCTCAGTAATTATTATTTTGTTCTTAATCTTCATATTCTGTTAAACTTGTCTCATTTTCATTATCACTTCACTATCTTCCGATGAGTCAAAATTAACAGTTTTTGATGAACTAGCTATTATATTGAGTTTTGGCTTTTTCGTTGGTGGAGATGTTGGATTTAAAGAATCTAATATATAAAATATTTTTAAAATATTAAAATATTTTTAAATCAGTTTTGTTTAAAATCAGAGTAGAAATACAAGAGAATAGAGCATTTAGTAAATGTCTTTTTAATAACTATAAGGAACTAAAAATATAGAAACTTACGAGCTTGTTGGCCAGCACTATAAGTCAATTTCAGTGACGCTTTATTTAGTTGGGTCTTGATGAGATCTTTGTTCTTTATAACATATTTTCAATTCAAAACCTTCGTATCAATCTTTGCCTTTTTTTGGCTGATTCTTCATTTGCTGTCGAATACACGTATGCTCTTGTTTCCAGTTCACTAATTTTGTTTTCAGCTTCTTTATACGTTTCTAAGAAATTTACATTAGGATTATAAATAAGTTAATTTGAATTGCGATAAAGTGTTTATAATAAAGCACTGCGTTACACATGATAAATTACGAGCTCTGCCACGAATATCCACTGGGAATCTTGGCCATACCGATTTGGGTGGTTTGAAGTTTTTCACCATTTCTTGAAGCTCCTTACATTTTATAGGATTATCTTAAGGGCCTGGCATATATTTGCAATATATTTTATCCTGTTCAAATGTAAGCCATGTTTTTGGACTACATCTATCTCTTTTCGTTTTGGATCATTTAAAAATAACACAAGACGATATTTATAATCCATGTCTATAAAAAATTAAAAACCATTTGTAAATCTGTTAGATATCAATAAAATTTGCAAATATACAGATTATTGCTAATTTGATATGATTGTGAAAAGTGTGGCACCGTTTAAACGTTATGTTTTATTAAACTGAAATATACTACATTTCAATGATACTTAAAGGCAAATTATAATTTCGCAACTCTTACAAACATTTATTAAATTTCTCAACACAAAACGGCGAACAACATACATACATACTTTAAATAGAATAGTAGATTCTTGTATGAGTTGAGAATGATGGCAATTCTTCACGAGGATGAAGTTCATCATCACGAGGATGAATCATCCGAGTGAAAAATTGCCATCATCCTATGCGAATACAAGCTATTTTATCCACGACTGCAAAATATTTCGATTAATTTCCAGTTTGCCTGCTAAAGTTTGTATCACCATATTGAAATACATGCATCAAAGATAACATAAAAAACAAAACAATTCACATACCGGAAAATCTAAAATTATTTATTTTATTTTAAATTTGTTTATTTTATATTTTATATGTATTGTTCCCGTTTTAACCTGTTTATATTACTATACCAACAAATGAAGTTTATAATTTGTTAGGATAATATTTAATAAAGTATAGAACTGTTGAAGAATTTAATTATAATCACTAGTTGTGGAATGAATACAATTACAATGGACGACATACGCATGGAAAGCATATATTCTTTAGTAGTCGTGGATAAAAAAGTTTTATGAGAGATCCCTTATGGAAAGAATTACAAATCTACAATTTTTATTAAAACAAATTCACTTGTATCATACTGGCTTGCTTACAAAATAAATTATCCTCAAAATATAAAATCAGGATGCCGATTATGGAATGCGATTTAACCAAAATCGCAATCGCTTTTAAAAAATTTTGTGTACAAACACAAAATTTTTCATAATTGTATTAGTAATTAAAATAAAAAGTAATAAAATAAAAGTAGACCAATTTTTTGTGGATATTTTTATGTGGGCCTTAATTTGCACTGTAAGATATCAAATAAACATTACCTATTGAGGTAGTATTTTCATATTGCTTATGTGAGAAAAGTTCATAAGATGTTACAAATCTTGAAGGATTTGATCATTTATTGCAGTTATATAAGTTTTAGGTTAAAAAAATTAAGAGAACAAATTTAAAAAACTTATATATTTATTTTAATTTATTTGTTGATTGTTTCATAATCATTTTGGAAATTGTTCAGACTCTAAATGTATCGTAGATGTAGAATATGCTCATAGTATGGTTAGTGGGGAGGGTTACTACTTAAAAGGAGATTAATTCATTGTTTTGGTTAATGAAATAAGTGAAGTCTTATTTAGTTTTGAGGGCATAAAAGTTTTTTACGTTAAAAATGTTTGAAGAAATATTTTTAAAAATCTGGGATAGAGATATGGACAAATTGTACGCTAGAGTACTTATGTAGGATACGGTGGGTCTTATCGGTATTTTAGATGCGTGTATTTTGGGGAGACCGTTCGGCTGGTTACTATTATATGTTTTTAGTTCGGACGTGGATACATTATTTTTCATTTAGTTCTTTTATAATACTGAATTGTTTGTAGTTTTTAGTGAGTTTGTTAAGTCACGTTTTAGAACTGTGCGTGCTAGAATTCCTGAATAAGAGGTTTCATTTATTAATATACTCAGTTTTTGACATGGTTACAGTGGAAGAGTTGGTGTTCCTTGATAAAGATTCTTATTCTAAAATGAATGATGTCTATTTTTTTAGTTCAGTTTGCCGATATGGATTGGTTGCTTTGTGTCAGCTATTGATCAAAACATAGAAGATGAATAGAAAATAGAGAAGTAAGAACGAATAGAGAATTAAGTTTTGTGTTGAGAAATGGGATCGTTTGTTTGACTAACAAGTTCAATAATAAAAAAAGAAAGGAGTCGTACTTGACTGCTTCGTTTAAACGAACGATTTAAAATAATTCGCTAGATTTTTCAGCCTTCTGCTGATTTGCTGCTAAGTGTGTTTGCAGCAAATTTAAATTTTGTCTATATTAAATACATGATCTAGTTTGGCAGAATTTCACTCTATGGTAATATTTATAGATGCAATTTGTAGATGTGTTCATGAGTTTAGCATTAATCACGTTTTTATTACATCGAGTAGCCACACATTTTTGAATTGGTTTAAATTTTTTACTGTTAAAGAGAGAATAAAAAAAACATTTCGTAGAAGAAATTTTTTTTGTCGCGAGTGGTTCTCTCTTTATATCTCGAAGCAGTTTTGAAAACCCTCGGGTTTCGTATACGTTCAATTCAATGTGTCTTATGAACTACTTGGCAGAATTTTTCTTTTCTTTTTGTGTTTAAAGGTAAAAGTAGGTCTTTTTTGGCAAAAATAGTAATTTGGTAAAATAATATCGTTTGATAATTTATTATAAAAATATAATAGGGTT
>OY856187.1:295481824-295551824 GCA_963693315.1 Diogma glabrata | reverse complement strand
TTTTTTTTTTGTTTTTCCGTCTCCGCTTTACATATATAGTCGTTTGGCATTAAAATTTTTCCGAAATTCCGAGATGACGGACATTGCAATATGGAGATTTTTATATGAAATCTACCTAAAATTGTTATTTTATTTTGAAATTAAAATGAATAAATATGGAGGGGCTGAAATCTCACAGCTCTGAGATATCAAGACTTCGGTCTGGGTTAGGGATTTTGATATAGTTTTCGGCAAAAAAATTTTATGAGGACATGGTTTTTAGTTTTGGGTAGCGATGTACATCAAAAATAACTCATTGTTAAAGTACAAGTATTTTTTATCTCTGTTTAAAAATTTATTACAAAACTAACACGAAACATCAATACGTTGCCGGAAAATTATAATCAAAATTCCAAAAATATTGTTAAATTAAATAAAATCAAACTTTTTCAAAATTCCAAATATTAGAATAAAATCAAATATTTAAATTTTTTCTAAATTCCAATAATATTCCAAAAATTCTTAAAAATTTAAACTTTTCCAAAATTCTAAAAATATTGCAAAAATTATTACGAAATCAAAAATTGAAAATTTTTTCAAAATTCCAAAAATTATAATATCAATAATTAAAAATTTTTCAAAATTCTAAAAATATTCCAAAAATTCTTACAAACTCAAAATTAAAACTTTTGCCGGAATTCCAAAAAAATTGCAAAAATTATTACAAAATCATAAATACAAACTTTTTCAAAATTCCAAAAATATTTCAAAAACTATAACAAATTCAAAAATTTCCATGTCCAATTTCATTTTAAATTACATTTACGTCATAAAAACAGCTACATTTTTTTTTCCAAAAAATTGACTAGAAAATAAATGAAATCATTTTTTGACACACTTGACATTATTTTTTGACAAACTTATAATGCCATAATTCTCTATAATAATAATTAAATATCATGTCATGCAAACTATTAATTTTATTTTTTTAAGAAAAAATTGGGTAAAAAATAAATAAAAACCTTTCTTTTGACACACTTGACAACATAGTTTGACAAACTTATAATGCCATAATTCTCAATAATAATAATAAAATTTCATTTCAAAGAAACAATTTTATTTTTTTCCAAAAAATTGGGTAAAAAACTAAATAAAAATCTTTTGACACACTTGACAACATTTTTTTGACAAACTTATAATGCCATAATTCTCAATAATAATAATAAAACAAACGATTAATTAATCAAACAAACGATTAATTTTATTTTTTTTCCAAAAAATTAGGTAAAAAAATAAATAAAAATCTTTCTTTTGACACACTGGACAACATGTTTTTGACAAACTTATAACGCAATAATCTAGTTTTTGATCTCACATACCAATCCCGACCATCAAGATTTCTCCAAATTTAATGTTCCTACTCGCAATCACTTAAAATGAACGTTTTTTAAGCCAAAAATATGAAAATTTGCTATTTTTGACACACATAATGATTTTTTTGACACACTTCCGGTACAGTTATCGAACACAGCGTCCTTTCGAACCTGTGCCTTGAGTATACCTATTTTAAGAAAAAAAAATTTTTGAAATCCCTTCAGCGGTTTTCCCTGCAGCGTAGGTAATGACGGACGGACGGCCGGCAGACAGACATACATTTTTTTTGTTGCTTTTTTAGAATCAGTAGGTCCTAAAACGTCGAGAAATGCCAAAAAAAGTGGGGGTAAGAATTTCACTTTTGGTTCATGAATGTTATACTTAGGTCTTTCAGACCGAAGTAATAATAATAATATCAGTGAAGGTGTCTATTTTGACAATATATTTTTTATTTATTTTTTGTTTCGAGCTGAGGATAGTTTATGTTAAAAGCTAAAACATGTTGTCAAAAAAATAAAAATATTTTTAAAAAATTTTGAACTAAAAAACTAAATTTAGTTTATTTTTGGACTTAGATGATATTAAATATATAAAAATATTGGTTTACATAAGTGATAACTTACCAATTTTTTTTTAAGTCTCCATTATTCTCAATTTACTTCGGTCTGAAAGACCTAAGTATTACATTCATGAGCTGAAAGTCAAATTCTTACCCCCACTTTTTTTGGCATTTCTCGATGTTTTAGGACCAGCTGATTCTAAAAAAGCAAAAAAAAAAAAAATGTGTGTCTGTCTGTAGGCCGGCCGGCCGTCCGTCATTACCTACGCTGCAGGGAAAACGGCTGGAAGGATTTCAAAATTTTTTTTTCTAAAAATAGGTATTCACAAGGCACAGGTCCGAAAGGACGCTGTGTTCGATAACTGTACCGGAAGTGGGTCAAAAAAATCATTATGTGTGTCAAAAATAGCAAATTTTCATATTTTTTTGGCTTAAAAAACGTTCATTTTAAGTGATTACGAGTAGGAACATTAAATTTGGAGAAATCTTGATAGTAGGAATTGGTATGGGAGATCAAAAACTAGATTATTGCATTATAAGTTAGTCAAAAAAATGTTGTCAAGTGTGTCAAAAGAAAGATTTTTATTTATTTTTTTACCTAATTTTTTGGAAAAAAAATTAAATTAATTGTTTGTTAGAAATGAAATTTTATTATTATTATTGAGAATTATGGCATTATAAGTTTGTCAAAAAAATGTTGTCAAGTGTGTCAAAAGAAAGATTTTTATTTATTTTTTAACCCAATTTTTTGGAAAAAAAATTGTTTGTTTGAAATGAAACTACTACGGTTTTATTATTATTATTATTGATATTATTGTCAAAAAAATGTTGTCAAGTGTGTCAAAAAATCATTTCATTTATTTTCTAGCCAATTTTTTGGAAAAAAAATGTAGCTGTTTTTATGCCGTAAATGTAATTGAAAATGAAATTGAACATGGAAATTTTTGAATTTGTTATAGTTTTTGAAATATTTTTGGAATTTGAAAAAGTTTGTATTTTTGATTTTGTAATAATTTTTGCAATATTTTTAGAATTTCGGGAAAAGTTTTAATTTTTGATTTTGTAAGAATTTTTGGAATATTTTTAGAATTTTGAAAAATTTTTAATTTTTGATTTTATTATAATTTTTGGATTTTTGAAAAAAGTTTTAATTTTTGATTTTGTAATAATTTTTGCAACATTTTTAGAATTTTGGAAAAGTTTGAACTTTTAAGAATTTTTGGCATATTATCGGAATTTAGAAAAAGTTTAAATATTTGATTTCATTCTAAGTTTTGGAATATTTTTGGAATTTTGAAAAATTTTGATTTTATTTAATTTAACAATATTTTTGGAATTTTGATTATAGTTTTCCGGCTACGTATTGATGTTTCGTGTTAGTTTTGTAATAAATTTTAAACAGATATAAAAAATACTTGTACTTTAACAAAGAGTTATGTTTGATATACATCGCTGCCCAAAACTAAAAACCATGTCCTCGTGAAAGTTTTTTGCCGAAAACTATGTCAAAATCCTTTACCCAGACCGAAGTCTTGATATCTCAGAGCTGTGAGATTTCAGCCCCTCCATATTTTTAAATTCAATTCAATAAAATTTTCTTCATTTTGAAATGGGAGACTCATATTAGCATCATCAACATCTTCCAATTCGAAATTATCGTCGTTTAGAGCTCTTTTTGAAAATTTAAGCGTTTCGACCGCATTTTCAACACCTTGCAGCCTTGTCGAAATATTTTTCATTTGACCACATAAATTAGCTAATCGTTTACTCAAACTTTCAAAGCACCTCGATATAAATTCATGCAAGTTTTCTGAAATAAAAAGAATACAGTTTTTAATAAACATTGAACAAATTTTTCACACTAAAATTTCTTTTTCTTATTCTTTTTCTATAGTCATTGGTTGATTGTGATTCAGAACTTTCTGTTGACGGCCTACTTCCATATGTTCTTTAACAATATTACACATATTTTGCGAAGAACTCGGTTCATACACGTCATTACTTGTTGCACATATCTCGTTTTTTTTCTCAGTAATTATTATTTTGTTCTTAATCTTCATATTCTGTTAAACTTGTCTCATTTTCATTATCACTTCACTATCTTCCGATGAGTCAAAATTAACAGTTTTTGATGAACTAGCTATTATATTGAGTTTTGGATTTTTCGTTGGTGGAGATGTTGGATTTAAAGAATCTAATATATAAAATATTTTTAAAATATTAAAATATTTTTAAATCAGTTTTGTTTAAAATCAGAGTAGAAATACAAGAGAATAGAGCATTTAGTAAATGTCTTTTTAATAACTATAAGGAACTAAAAATATAGAAACTTACGAGCTTGTTGGCCAGCACTATAAGTCAATTTCAGTGACGCTTTATTTAGTTGGGTCTTGATGAGATCTTTGTTCTTTATAACATATTTTCAATTCAAAACCTTCTTATCAATCTTTGCCTTTTTTTGGCTGATTCTTCATTTGCTGTCGAATACACGTATGCTCTTGTTTCCAGTTCACTAATTTTGTTTTCAGCTTCTTTATACGTTTCTAAGAAATTTACATTAGGATTATAAATAAGTTAATTTGAATTGCGATAAAGTGTTTATAATAAAGCACTGCGTTACACATGATAAATTACGAGCTCTGCCACGAATATCCACTGGGAATGTTGGCCATACCGATTTGGGTGGTTTGAAGTTTTTCACCATTTCTTGAAGCTCCTTACATTTTATAGGATTATCTTAAGGGCCTGGCATATATTTGCAATATATTTTATCCTGTTCAAATGTAAGCCATGTTTTTGGACTACATCTATCTCTTTTCGTTTTGGATCATTTAAAAATAACACAAGACGATATTTATAATCCATGTCTATAAAAAATTAAAAACCATTTGTAAATCTGTTAGATATCAATAAAATTTGTAAATATACTGATTATTGCTAATTTGATATGATTGTGAAAAGTGTGGCACCGTTTAAACGTTATGTTTTATTAAACTGAAATATACTACATTTCCTATCCTATTCTCCCATCCTATGCGAATACAAGCTATTTTATCCACGACTGCAAAATATTTCGATTAATTTCCAGTTTGCCTGCTAAAGTTTGTATCACCATATTGAAATACATGCATCAAAGATAACATAAAAAACAAAAGAATTCACATACCGGAAAATCTAAAATTATTTATTTTATTTTAAATTTGTTTATTTTATATTTTATATATGTATTGTTCCCGTTTTAACCTGTTTATATTACTATACCAACAAATAAAGTTTTTAATTTGTTAGGATAATATTTAATAAAGTATAGAACCGTTGAAGAATTTAATTATAATCACTAGTTATGGAATGAATACAATTACAATGGACGACATACGCATGGAAAGCATATATTCTTTAGTAGTCGTGGATAAAAAAGTTTTATGAGAGATCCCTTATGGAAAGAATTACAAATCTACAATTTTTTTTAAAACAAATTCACTTGTATCATACTGGCTTGCTTACAAAATAAATTATCCTCAAAATATAAAATCAGGATGCCGATTATGGAATGCGATTTAACCAAAATCGCAATCGCTTTTAAAAAATTTTGTGTACAAACACAAAATTTTTCATAATTGTATTAGTAATTAAAATAAAAAGTAATAAAATAAAAGTAGACCAATTTTTTGTGGATATTTTTATGTGGGCCTTAATTTGCACTGTAAGATATCAAATAAACATTACCTTTTGAGGTAGTATTTTCATATTGCTTATGTGAGAAAAGTTCATAAGATGTTACAAATCTTGAAGGATTTGATCATTTATTGCAGTTATATAAGTTTTAGGTTAAAAAAATTAAGAGAACAAATTTAAAAAACTTATATATTTATTTTAATTTATTTGTTGATTGTTTCATAATCATTTTGGAAATTGTTCAGACTCTAAATGTATCGTAGATGTAAAATATGCTCATAGTATGGTTAGTGGGGAGGGTTACTACTTAAAAGGAGATTAATTCATTGTTTTGGTTAATGAAATAAGTGAAGTCTTATTTAGTTTTGAGGGCATAAAAGTTTTTTACGTTAAAAATGTTTGAAGAAATATTTTTGAAAATCTGGGATAGAGATATGGACAAATTGTACGCTAGAATACTTATGTAGGATACGGTGGGTCTTATCGGTATTTTAGATGCGTGTATTTTGGGGAGACCGTTCGGCTGGTTACTATTATATGTTTTTAGTTCGGACGTGGATACATTATTTTTCATTTAGTTCTTTTATAATACTGAATTGTTTGTAGTTTTTAGTGAGTTTGTTAAGTCACGTTTTAGAACTGTGCGTGCTAGAATTCCTGAGTAAGAGGTTTCATTTATTAATATACTCAGTTTTTGACATGGTTACAGTGGAAGAGTTGGTGTTCCTTGATAAAGATTCTTATTCTAAAATGAATGATGTCTATTTTCTTAGTTCAGTTTGCCGATATGGATTGGTTGCTCTGTGTCAGCTATTGATATTCGGTTTTCGGTTTATAGATAGCCTTTGATATAACAAAGAAGATGAATAGAAAATAGAGAAGTAAGAACGAATAGAGAATTAAGTTTTGTGTTGAGAAATGGGATCGTTTGTTTGAATTTGTTAGATAATAAAAAAAAGAAAGGAGTCGTACTTGACTGCTTCGTTTAAACGAACGATTAAAAATAATTCGCTAGATTTTTCAGCCTTCTGCTGATTTGCTGCTAAGTGTGTTTGCAGCAAATTTAAATTTTGTCTATATTAAATACATGATCTAGTTTGGCAGAATTTCACGCTATGGTAATATTTATAGATGCAATTTGTAGATGCGTTCATGAGTTTAGCATTAATCACGTTTTTATTACATCGAGTAGCCACACATTTTTGAATTGGTTTAAATTTTTTACTGTTAAAGAGAGAATAAAAAAAACATTTCGTAGAAGAAATTTTTTTTGTCGCGAGAGGTTCTCTCTTTATATCTCGAAGCAGTTTTGAAAACCCTCGGGTTTCGTATACGTTCAATTCAATGTGTCTTATGAACTACTTGGCAGAATTTTTTTTTTCTTTTTGTGTTTAAAGGTAAAAGTAGGTCTTTTTTGGCAAAAATAGTAATTTGGTAAAATAATATCGTTTGATAATTTATTATAAAAATATAATAGGGTTTGGATAGTTGATATTCCCCTTGTTTTTTATATTTTTCCCCATAGTTTTATAATATCATTATTTTTCCACATAATGCCAAATAATTGGGGACTATGGCAATTTTTTGAAAAGGCAGAGAAATTTTTAAAAAAAATTCACCTTAAAAAATTTATTAAAATATTTCTATAATATATATATGACAAGGTAAAAGTTTTAGATAACCCCAAGGCGGGTTCTGAGCCTGAATATTTCATGACCACTCCAACTGCTTTGATGTTGCCTGAAATGCCATTATAGCTTGGAACCCACCGCAGTGTGATGTTGTTGAGTTGCGCTATTTTACAAAGATTTTTCCAATACTCATTGTAGAGGTTGGAAGTAGTCGCTAGGTATCCAAACAGATGCCATTCTTTTTCTTTACAGATGCAAGATAGTTATTATGTGCGTGCATTCATTGATAACATATACCTCATTGAGTTATACACCAAACAACTCTATACCACAACACATACAATGCCTCGGTGGTGTAGTGGATAGCATATTTGCCAAAGACTTCGGATAAACTTCGAATAGAATAATGGCTTTGATGATGAAGGTCCTAATTCAGTCTGAAACACACATAAAAGAAATGGAGTTTTTCTCTGAGAAAAATCCAAAACATGCTGTCACAATTTTTCTATCATCCATCGAAGTGGTCTTATTCTCAATTCAAGAAACATAATGCATTCAATCTCTTTTTGTATTCACTGATCAGTAAACGCCAATACGAGGTTTTATCAAGTATTTACTTTATTGTTTCCCAAAAACTGAAAAGCAAGTCTTAAACAGTATTCCATAATAAGAATTACTACAAGGACCAAAAATTACTACCCAGCACACCATATTGGCAAATACATCAACAAATTTACCATGGGGGAACAAAATCTTTAGTCCTAACGCCCAAAAACGGCCCAAATCCATTGTCTCCCCATTACCATATCCAGTTCCGATCTACTAACGTCTAATACCCCCTTAGTATATACCTCCCTAATCTTCGTGGATCAAATCAAATCGAGACCTATCAAATATTTGATTGACTCTCGCAGACAAAATCAAAATTACATTCTTACAGGAAACCTATATTACCAAAACATGTTTACTGAGCTTAAAGATTTAACACCAAAGAACAAAAACTGCAAGACACAAAAAACAATCTATAAAATAAATTGCAATCTATAAAATAAATAATCCACTAATTCCTATATAGGCGAATTCTGCCAGTTCTTAAATAAACAGATGTATCAAAACTTCGTTGACTCAAAAAGAATGATAACCTATCCAGAAACTACAACAAATACATATCAACAAATCACCAATATTTCATTCGCATACATCATTTGCACTTCAAACTAATAGTCCTAACTTCAATGTACGCCAACCTTCTCTTAATTTCTATAATTTATCACCAGGGGCCCTATTCCCGAACACATAAATGTCATCACAATATTGTAAGTTCACACAATATTGTGATTTTCGTATTATGTAACACCAATTTAGTGAAAATTCAACACAATATTGTGAATCTGACAAGAACAATATAGCTACTGTCAAAATCACAATTTTGCTCTATGTTTTTTGTGTTGACTTTTTTATACAAATTTCATTGATTGGCGTAAAAATTAATTTATAACGCAAAATTAAGTCTTTAATAATATTAGATAATCATATTTTTATATAAATATCATTGAAACATATTTATGTATTAAATATATTTTTATTTTATTTTGCATCTTTTAAGATTAAAAAAGTTAGTTGTCAAAAGTACGAATCTAGTACAAAAATCTGTTATAATTTTGTAAAAATTTGTTATAATTTGTTTGACACAAATATGAGTTACAGAATACCATTTTTAAACAAAGTTGCTAAGCATTTTGGTGAAATTGACAATATTGTCGATTGACAAATATGTGTTCGGGAATAGGGCCCCAGACTACCTTTTCATTCCCAATATAAAGATTACACGACGGTTTTTATAAAAGTTAAACAAGTAACAACAAACAATTCTGTTGAAACGTCAAACGAATTTTTGTTTAAAAATAATTTACAAAAACGTAGTAGTTTTACAAAAAAGTAATGGATTTTAGATCAAAATCGTTACTAATACACATACACAAAATATTAAGAAAAATCGCTTTCAAAGCGAATCGCATTCCATAATCGGCATCCAGATCGTATTTTGTCATTTCTTTTAATCATAGAAAAGCAGGTAAGCAAATGTACTGAAATATATACATACTGATAACTGATTATATAGAGTTAAAACAAAAGTTTTTTAACTTATTAGAGGCTTTTAATTAATTTTTTATTTGGTTTTCCTTTTAAAGGGAAGGGAATGAAGGGAATATCATTATTTCTTTTGAATGAAAAAAAGTCCGAGCGGCAGGATGTCTGCTAGAAATAGTTAGATTTCGAGATCAGACAGTTTTGTGTACAAGTAGAATCTGATGTATCAGATTAGTTTAAACAAAACAAATTAATTACAAACAGATATCGAGCAAATTTTACGAAGAAAATTAGCTACATATAAGCAAAACTACATCTATCCAATTTTGCAACAAACAAATATCAGATCTACCACAGAACATATGTGTGACAATTGATGACACTATAATGAAAAACAAACGCCAACCTAACGCCATATCATATGCCAATGAAAAACAAACGCCATATCATATGTCAATGAAAAACAAACGCCAACCAAACGCCATATTATATGTCGTGCAACTACTGCAAAATATCAAAATAGTTTTTTTCTTCTATTCAAATCTTTTTATTTTTTTTTTTTTCATTGACTGTTATAAGGTTTTTGCAAATTGTTTTCCTTAGGGCTTGTTGCAAACGTTTTTGTTGAAGCCGACGAGTCAAAAATCTCTAACTGCAGAGGCTTATGTTGATAAGAAACGGATTAAAATGTTCTCACAGATTCTAAATTTATGAAGTTTTTAAAAATATTAGTATCCAAACGGCCGTTATAACGGATTTAAAAAACAATTTTTTTTCTAATATAAAGCCTCTAGTTTCTTAACCATGCGTTGGATTTAGCTGATTTACGATCTTGTCTAAGATATTCATGAAACACACATTTTTAAACAAAGGTTTTTGATCTGGCTCCACAAATGCGACCGTGAGAGTGCCGGTTGTTATAAACGCATTTTGTGTTTTACAAGCTTTTTTGTTGGAGCCGCTCACCCAGAAACTTCCAACTGCAGAGGTCCATTTTTTGTAAGAAATTGATTATGTTCTTATGTTTATAAGAAACGGATTAAAATGTTCTCACAGATTCTAAATTTATGAAGTTTTTAAAAATATTAGTATCCAAACGGCCGTTATAACGGATTTAAAAAAACAATTTTTTTTCTAATATAAAGCCTCTAGTTTCTTAACCATGCGTTGGATTTAGCTGATTTACGATCTTGTCTAAGATATTCATGAAACACACATTTTTAAACAAAGGTTTTTGATCTGGCTCCACAAATGCGACCGTGAGAGTGCCGGTTGTTATAAACGCATTTTGTGTTTTACAAGCTTTTTTGTTGGAGCTCACCCAGAAACTTCCAACTGCAGAGGTCCATTTTTTGTAAGAAATTGATTAAAAAGATTTCAAAAATTCTAAATTTGTGAATTTTTTAAAAATATTAGTGTTCGAATGGCCGTTATAACGGATCTAAAAAACAGCTTTTTTTCTATTATAAAGCCTTTAGTTTCTTAACCATGTGTTGGATGTGGCTGATTTACGAAATTGCCTAAGATATTCATAAAACACACATTTTTAAAAAAAGATTTTTGATCTGGCTCCACAAATGCGACCGTGAGAGTGCCGGTTGTTTAAAAAAAATTTTTTTTTAGCAAATCTTTTTGTTGGAGCCGCTCACTCAGGAACCTCTAACTGCAGAATTCTATTTTTAGAGTAAATTGATAAAAAAGATTTCAAAGATTCTAAATTTGTTAATTTTTTAAAATATTAGTATCCGAACGGCCGTTATAACGGTTTTACAATATCAATTTTTTAGAAAAACGGCTCTAGTTTCTTAACCACGTGTTGGATTTTGCTGATTCACGAACTTGTCCAAGACATTAATAGAACACACATGTACAGACAATTTTTTTGATCTACCTCAATAAATGCGACCGTGAGAGTGCCGGTCGTTTTTGTTATATCTCATATCGTTTATATATATATATATATATATATATATATATATATATATATATATATATATATATATATATATATATATATATATATATATATATATATATATATATATATATATATATGTATATATATATATATATATATATATATATATATATATATATATATATATATATATATATATATATATATATATATATATATATATATATATATATATACTAGCAGGACCCGGCGTGCTTTGCTACGTTTATAAATAAAGCTTGTGCACAGACATTTTGTTGATGTAGTAGCAATGATTTCAAAAAGTGGTAATGAGAATGATAGCATAATTTTTAGTTTATCTTTTTAAAAATATGGATGAAACATAATCAGCACTCTAGCTGATCAGTTCGGATATATGAAAAATGAGCGATCAAATAAGTTTTCAAGTAAGCAAAAAAAAATTTAAGAAACTGGTTGAATTAGTAGAGGTGTCTCATCTCTATATAGAACAGTATACAGAATATAAATAGATTTACAAATGTTCGCAGTACCCATATGTTCAATGTGCTCAGTGCTTACTAAGAAAAGAGAGCCTACAGGTTTCTAATGTTCAATTTCTCGATGCTTCTTCAGGTTATACATTATTTGATGTGGCTCCATTGTTGGTTCAGATATAGAGATTATCTAGTTTTATGCTTCTATTCTGTCTATACGCAACATACAATTGTCCCTACGAAAATCAATCCGTTCTACATCTAAAGCGCGCACTTTTAATGATTGAGCGTGATCTTTTTTTATGGTGATTGCAAACATCAATTTAATTGACAATTGTGATCGTTTGAATTGAAATGCTAATCAAACGTATTGTATTTATATTAAACCTAATCATCAGTATTGTATTTATACTAACGACATAATTTCACATTGACCGACGGAGCAGATCGATTCGGCGGTAGCATTAATAATTGATTGAGAACTAAGTTCGCGAATACTACGCACAGATCTTCAATCATTTTGCTATATTGGACAGGAAATATCATCAACCATGTGCGATTTATATTTTCCCATAACGTTCTTGTAGATGAAGAACAGTAAGCGGTCAGCATGATTTCAAACAAAGCCCGAGCTTAGTTTGGAGGTGACGTGCTGCACGTGTCATTGATGAATGATGCATACATCCCAGTGCTGCTTCATTGTAGCACGCTAAAACTGAAATGTTGCCTTTATTAAAGTACTTTCTAACTTACGTATTTGACTGATTTGACGTATATACCGTATGCCAAGTTTATGTGCGATCAGTATGTTCTTTGTAGCAAAGGATTAATATAGAACAACCATCCATGTTTCCGGAACTATTTCCATGTTCCCGTTTCGCATATCTATATGTTGTTACCTTACCGCCATCTGCTGCGGCTCTTCTTTTATATAAAGGATATTCATCGTTTCATGTAACTGAATTTCCTGTAACTGACTGAATCCTTGATGATATCACTTTGCGTACTTTGGATTCAGTGGATTCAGTGTTCTGGAAAGCTCATGTTACATATTTTTCGTCACAACTTCATACAAATCTTTATCGAAGCTGGCATCGGATATTTGCCGTGTGCATTTGAGATGATTTTGTGTATGTGCGTTAGTTGTGAATAACCGTCATATTAAATTGGCTCTCGCAAATAAACTGGTACTTCAGAGAAAAGCTTGGTTTGATTTAAACGAATGAATATTAAACGTTCTGTTTCGAATGTTTTTGCATACATATCTACCATGTATTGGTAAAACAATTGACCGCATTTCCAAATGTGGAAATCTTCATCTTCTTCCCCTCGAATCATTAATCCTTCTTTTATTGACAAAAAAATATCCCGGTTGAAATTTATTGCCGACTTTATTAATTGTCACTTCGTTTATTGTTCGAGCATTGAATCTTCTCACATGTCCTCTAGTAGGCGTTTTGTCAACCTGAACTATTGAAACTTATATATGTATCACATACATCATGTCAACTGCTGTTTTGAACAAATGCACTAAATCGTTTTTTGAAATTTGGTTTTCAAACAAATTATCAAAATGCCATTCCGTGTGGAAGTATTTGGTATCATATACAATAGAACCAATTTCCATGCAATGGGCAAAAATGAAATAGAACATTTTTATGACCGTATGTATATAAATGTATGTATATATGTATTGAATGGTCTAGTGGTTAGCACTACTTCCATTGAGGTCAAAGTGATGTTATACAAAGTCATTAACAACCATCAACACACTGGTTATACAATAACACTGGACATTGGAGTGGTTATACAATTAACTGGTAATCAATCAATATGGTTGATAAATTGGACAAAACAATATATGGGTGATCACCCATAAATAACTAATCGATTTATTTAAGTGAAACTCGAATAGAAAGATTGAATTGAGATTAATACAGGTGAGGGACACTTGTGCTTGTTGACAGCTTACATTCCTATATAAAACACATATCGCTAAAAAAACACTATATAATAACCTTTCTGTATTTGAATGCAACATTGTGTCCAAATTTCAAGAGAATCGATCCAGTACATTCCTAGATTGCCTATTTTGAACCAACGAACATTTACATTTTTATTTATCATATATAGATATGTAGATAGAAGATAGATAGATAGATTAATAGATTGATCAGTTATCGACTACTGAGAATTGAAGAGTGTTTCAGTACAAATAACGCAATTAAAAAACGGAGGTTTGTGGTAGAAGGGGAAAATTAAGGATTTATTATATGTATTTTGTAATGTCAAATCATAAAAAATTAAAATAAAACATTTTATTTGAAAAATACAAAAAATTTGGGGGGGGGGGCCCCTTATCACTTAAGGGTATAAAAAATAGTTTACGACCGATTCTCAGACCTACCGTATATACACATAAAATTTCATGGAAATCAGTCAAGTCGTTTCGGAGGAGTAATTGAAGAGTATTCCAGTACTAATATCGCAATTAAAAAATGGGAGTTGATGGTAGAAGGGAGAAAATTAAGGATTATTTGTATTTTTTAATGTCAAATCATAAAAAAATTTGTCAGAAAAACACCCAAAAATTTTGGGGAGAGGGCCCCCCTTATCACTTAAGGGTATAAAAAATAGTTTACGACTGATTCTCAGACCTACGGTATATACACATAAAATTTCATGGAAATCAGTCAGGCCGTTTCGGAGGAGTAATTGAAGAGTATTCCAGTACTAACATCGCAATAAAAAAATGGGGGTTGGTGGTAGAAGGGGGAAAATTAAAGATTATATGTATTTTTTAATCTCAAATCATCAAAAAATAAAAATAAAAAATTTTGTCTGAAAAATACAAAAATTTTTAGGGGGAGGGCCCCCCTTATCACTTAAGGGTATAAAAAATAGTTTACGACCGATCCTCAGACCTACCGTATATACACATAAAATTTCATGGAAATCAGTCAAGCCGTTTCGGAGGAGTTTTGTTACAAACACTGTGACACAAGAATTTTATATATATACTAGCAGGACCCGGCGTGCTTTGCTACGCTTATAAATAAAGCTTGTGCACAGACATTTTGTTGACGTAGTAGCAATGATTTCAAAAAGTGATAATGAGAATAATCGCATAATTTTTAATTTATCTTTTTAAAAATATGGATGAAAAATAATCAGCACTCTTACTGATCAGTTCGGATATATGAAAAATTAGCGATCAAATAAGTTTTCAAGTAAGCAAAAAAAAATTTAAGCAACTTGTTCAATTAGTAGAGGTGTGTCATCTCTATATATAACATAATACAGAACATAAATAGATTTACAAATGTTCGCAGTACCCATATGTTCAATGTGCTGAGTGCTCACTAAGAAAAGAGAACCTACAGGTTTCTAATGTTCAATTTCTCGATGCTTCTGCAGGTTATACATTATTTGTTGTGGCTCCATTGTTGGTTCAGATATAGAGGTTATCTAGTTTTATGCCTCTATTCTATCTACGCAACATAATTGTCCATACGAAAATCAATCCGTTCTACATCTAAAGCGCGCACTTTTAATGATTGAGCGTGATCTTTTTTTATGGTGATTGCAAACATCAATTTAATTGACAATTGTGATCTTTTGAATTGAAATGCTAATCACCCGTATTGTACTTATATTAAACCTAATCATCAGTATTGTTTTTATATTAACGACGTAATTTCACATTGACCGACGGAGCAGATCGATTCGACGGTAGCATTAATAATTGATTGAGAACTAAGTTCGCTAGTACTACGCACAGATCTTCAATCATTTTGCTATATAGGACAGGAAATATCATCAACCATGTGCGATTTATATTTTTTCCCATAACGTTCTTGTAGATGAAGAACAGTAAGCGGTCAGCATGATTTTAAACATAGCTCGAACTTAGTTTGGAGGTGAAGTGCTGCACGTGTCATTGATGAATGATACATACATCCCAGTGCTGCTTCATTGTAGCACGCTAAAACTGAAATGTTGCCTTTATTAAAGTACTTTCTAACTTACGTATTTGACTGATTTGACGTATATACCGTATTCCAAGTTTATGTGGATCTGTATGTTCTTTGTAGCAAACGATTAATATGGAACAACCATCCATGTTTATGGAACTATTTCCATGTTCCCGTTTCGCATATCTATATATTGTTACCTTACCGCCATCTGCTGCGGCTCTTCTTTTATATAAAGGATCATCGTTTCATGTAACTGAATTTCATGTAACTGACTGAATCCTTGGTGATATCACTTTGCGTACTTTGGATTCAGTGGATTCAGTGTTCTGGAAAGCTCATGTTACATATTTTTCGTCACAACTTCCTACAAATCTTTATCGAAGCTGGCATCGGATATTTGCCGTGTGCATTTGAGATGATTTTGTGTGTGTGCGTTAGTTGTGAATAACCGTCATATTAAATTGGCTCTCGCAAATATACTGGTACTTCAGAGAAAAGCTTGGTTTGATTTAATCGAATGAATATTAAACGTTCTGTTTCGAATGTTTTTGCATACATATCTACCATGTATTGGTGAAACAATTGACGGCATTTCCAAATGTGGAAATCTTCCCCTCGAATCATTAATCCCTCTTTTATTGACAAAAATTATATCCCGGTTGAAATTTATTGCCGACTTTATTAATTGTCACTTCGTTTATTGCCCGAGCATTGAATCTTCTCATATGTTCTCAAGCAGGCGTTTTGTCAACCTGACCTATTGAAACTTATATATGTATCACATACATCATGTCAACTGCTGTTTTGAACAAATGCACAAAATCGTTTTTTGAAATCTGGTTTTCAAAAAAATTATCAAAATGCCATTCCGTGTAGAAGTATTTGGTAAAATATACAATAGAGTCAATTTCCATGCAATGAGGAAAAATGAAATAGAACATTTTTATGACCGTATGTATATAAATGTATGTACAAATGTGTTGAATGGTCTAGTGGTTAGCACTACTTCCATTTAGGTCAAAGTGTTGTTATACAAAGTCATTAACAAACATAAACACACTGGTTACACAATAACACTGGACACTGGAGTGGTTATACAATTAACCGGTAATCAGCAAATATGGTTGATAAATTGGACAAAACTATATATGGGTGATCAGATCACCCATACATAACTAATCGATTAAATTAAGTCTTTAAGTGAAACTCGACCATAAAAAGATTGAATTGATATTAATGCAGGTGAGGGGCGCTTGTCGACAGCTTACATTCCTATATGAAACGCATATCGCTAAAAAAATATATATAATAACCTTTCTGAATGCAACATTGTGTCCAAATTTCAAGAGAATCGATCCAGTACATTCCTAGATTGCCTATTTTGAACCAACGAACATTTGTATTTGTATTTATCATATATAGATATGTAGATAGAAGATAGATAGATAGATTAATAGATTGATCAGTTGTTGACTACTGAGAATTGAAGAGTATTCCAGTACTAATATCGCAATTAAAAAATGGAGGTTGGTGGTAGAAGGGGGAAAATAAGGGATTATATGTATTTTGTAAAGACAAATCATAAAAAAATAAAAATAAAAAATTTTTTTCTGAAAAATACAAAACATTTTGGGGGGGAGGGCCCCCCTTATCACTTATGTGTATAAAAAATAGTTTACGACCGATTCTCAGACCTACCGTATATACACATAAAATTTCATGGAAATCGATCAGGCCGTTTCGAAGGAGTAATTGAAGAGTATTCCAGTACTAATATCGCAATTAAAAAATGTAGGTTGGTGGTAGAAGAGGGAAAATTAGGGATTATATGTATTTTTTAATGTCAAATCATAAAAAAATAAAAATAAAAAATTTTGTCTGAAAAATACAAAAAATGTTTGGGGGGAGGGCCCCCCTTATCACTTAAGGCTATAAAACATAGTTTATAACCGATTCTCAGACCTACCGAATATACACATAAAATTTCAGGGAAATCAGTCAGGCCGTTTCGGAGGAGTAATTGAAGAGTATTTCAGTACTAATATCGCAATTAAAAAATGTAGGTTGGTGGTAGAAGGGAGAAAATGAAGGATTATATGTATTTTTTAATGTCAAATCATAAAAAAATGAAAATAAAAAATTTTGTCTCAAAAATACAAAAAATTTTTGGGGGGAGGGCCCCCCTTATCACTTAAGGGTATAAAAAATAGTTTACAACTGACTTTCAGACCTACCGTATATACACATAAAATTTCATGGAAATCAGTCAAGCCGTTTCGGAGGAGTAATTGAAGAGTATTTCAGTACTAATATCGCAATTAAAAAATGGGGGTTGGTGGTAGAAGGGGGAAAATTAGGGATTATATGTATTTTTTAATGTCAAATCATAAAAAAATAAAAATAAAAAATTTTGTCTGAAAAATACAAAAAAATTTTGGGGGGAGGGCCCCCCTTATCACTTAAGGGTATAAAAAATAGTTTACGACCGATTCTCAGACCTACCGTATATACACATAAAATTTCATGGAAATCAGTCAAGCCGTTTCGGAGGAGTTTAATTACAAACACTGTGACACGAGAATTTTATATATATAGATTTATATATATTTTTATATGTTATTATTATATATATTATTATTGTTATATATATTATTATTATATATTATATATATATTTATATATATTTTTATATGTATAAATTTTTTTTCCCTCTCCGCTTATCATATCTTGTCGTTTGGCACCAAAATTTTCCCGAAATTCCGAGATGAGGCACATTACAATAGGTAGATTTTTTATATGAAATCTACCTAAAATGAATGATCATGGATTAAACGAAATTATTTGAAGTCCTCTTGCAAATGATCTCATAAGAATCAGAAGAAAAACATTTTTTTTTGAACATTCATTGCACTTCACAGTATGACAATTTTCTGTTAATTCACCACATGAAACAAAGTCAATTAATGTTTTATAATTCTGGAGAGCAGCATCAGTAATCCAAGACATCTTAGAGTGTTGAATCATTAGTTTTATATTTTGATGTATGGTACACAGCACACGCACACATTATGAACTCCTTGGGATAATTTTATACATTCTTGTGGTCGAAGGGACGTGATCACGTGAATTTAGTAAATCCTATTTTCACATCAGGAAACTTATTTTTAAACTCCACATAAGCTTCATTTAATGTACATAGCAATAAGCGCTTTTGTGAATTTATGCTGAAATTGCTATTTTCTTTATTGTACATATATAATTTTGGTAATTTTTCACTTTAATATGCCCTTCTTTGATTAAACTGAATTTTTTATATGTGATTAAGGTAGGCTTCCTTACCATATTTAGTTAAGGATGTACAATGTACATGGCGGTCGTTATCCGTTTTCTTATTTTTAATCATTTAAACCTCAAAAATCGCCATAAAGAAAGCAAAATAACTATTTATCTGGAATTTTTTTTACAATTTTGTTTTTGGATTGAGGATTCAAAAAGCAAAAGAAACAAATTTATTGAATGTCAACTTTTTCTTGGTTCTAATAAAGAAGATAAAAGGACGATTTTCAGCCGAATTAATGTTGTGTTGCATACGATGTTGCATAAAATAAAACAATATTTTTGGATGAAAATTGTAAAATTTCGGCGCCGCCCTTCCTTTCACTTCCCCTCCCTAAAAAAAAGAGAACGAACGGCGTCCGCCATGTACATCCTTAACTAAATATGTTGAGGAAGCCTACCTCAATCACATATAAAAAATTCAGTTTAATCAAAGAAGGGCATATTAAAGTGAAAAATCACCTTAAATTTAGTTATTAAGTAGTATATTATTTAGAATATTCATGATAATCATGTTTTATGTTCAATTCAATCTTAAAATATTTCATGCTGCAATAGGTTTATTGTTTAAATTTAAAGTTGATTTAAGTGCTTGATCTAGATCCTCAATTAAATCCTCAATATCTTCTAATCCTACGGATAATCTTATTAAATTATCAGTAATTCCCAGTTGAATCCGTTCATCTTCCGGCACAGTGACATGTGAAGTCAAAATACTAAAATAAAATATTACATAACAATATTTATAATAAATTCTCAAGCTTACGGTAATTCCGTTAAACTTCCATGTGCTCCTAGACTTCCGGCCAGTTTAAAATATTTTAAGCTTTTGAAAAATTTCTTCGACTCTGTAAATCCGCCTTTCAGATAAAATGAAAAGATACTGCTATGACCATACATTTGCGTTAATGCTAGTTCATGTTGCGGATGAGATTTCAAACCCGGATGAATTACTTTTTCAACTGAAGAATGATTTTCTAAAAATCTAGCTACTGCTAAACCATTTTCTGCATGTTTTTCCATTCTTAATTGTAATGTTTTAAGACCACGATTAACTAGAAAGCAATCAAATGGTGATGGAACTGCACCCATTGCTTAAAAAAAGGAAAATAGAATTAAGTACAGTTTAAATAAAATTTGGTCAAGGAGTAAAAGGAAATCAACTATTGTGGTCGATGTGACCTGGTTCTGTTGAGTCATCTACATCGTAATAGTAATCGTTAAATAGCTTCTTACCGTTTTGTAGAAATCTTAATCTTTTATGCAAGTCATCATCATTTACTACAACTGAACCCATAACAACATCTCCGTGTCCATTAAAGTATTTGGTCAAAGAATAAAATACCAAATCTGCTCCTAAATCTAGGGGTCTTTGCAAATATGGGGTAAGGAATGTGTTATCTATAGCCACAATAATCTAAAAATATAAAACATCTTTTAAATAGAAATAATTATTTGTTAGTTAAATAAGTAACGCATTCTACTTACATCTTTTGAAATATCATGACAGATTTTTGATAGTTTTTCAATATCGATAATTTTAATCATTGGATTTGTTGGAGTTTCCGTTAAGACTAGTTTTGTGTTTTTCTTAATTATTGTTTTTAATATACCAATGTTTGTCGCCAAATCAACAAAATCTATTTCAATGCCTTGACGAACAGTGACTTTTCTGAAATAAAAATACTCATATTGTGTTAAATGTAAATATTAAAATTTAACAAAACGCTTTTAAATCATACATGAATATATAATTAAAAAAATGCAAAGTCTTGCCTTTATCAAAGTTACATTAAAATCTTGTAACTGTAGGCTGTAGTGGGAATAGACTCCATTAAAAAGTACAAAAAATATTTTAGCGGAAGTGACAGACCGGAAGTTGGGTTATTTACAAAATATCACCTACATTGATTGTCAGGGAAAGGAGTATTGAGGTTTAAAACCAGTTGTATTCAACAATCCAATGTTGAAAAGAATCCAGAACTTCCATTTTTAAGTGAACCCAACTCTCATACCAAAGTTGAATCAAAATCTCATTTATTGCAATTATTGTTAATATTCGAAACCCGTATAGTATACATATAGAGAAGCGTTATCATTTGAAAACAGATTTATATTAACCACAGTTTAAAACGCCCTTATATCACTCCTTTAATAAATTCTTTCAGAGTAACATAAAATAAATATATCACTCCTAAACACGGGCGTGAAAATACTAAAATATCGTTCTTCTATATTGAAATAAATATTTTATTTTTTTTTAAATACTCGCACATTTAATTTTTTCTTCATAATTGATGCTTTCCAACGAAAAAAGTAAATACATTTTGTAAATGTTTTATTCAATTTTGCATGTATTTTTATAAGAATATAAAAAAATGTTGACGAAAAGATACTAATATTCTTCTTTAGCAAATGGATGAAAAAAAGAAAAAGAAAATAAAAACGCCTTAGGAGTGAAATCGAAAAACTAAAAATTTCGCTCATTGAGGCAGAACGATATTGATATTATAGACTTTTTAATTTATGAATACTATTTTAATTAGTGAAATAAGTGCTCGAATAAAATAAAATTGTTAACTCTGATTTTAACTTAAAAGCTAACCAAAATTTAAATAAAAAACATAATGTGGAAATGTTGCTTCACATTTTGTATACCGTATGAAAAATGGAGAAACAAAATAAATAACAATAATAATAACATTCAAAACAAACAAGTAGAATTAAATTCATCAAGGCAACTTCTTCCAGTCGATTCATGATATAACAATACAACAGTGATACTATAATCATAAATAACTACCTTAATAAATCTTTAGTCCCTCCATACGCATCATCACAAGTTATTATATGATCGCCTTGTGATAACAACGCACAAATTGTTGTTATTGCACCCATTCCAGAAGAAAATGTTAATGCATATTTTCCATTATCCAAAGATGCTAAACATTCTTCAAGCACATTTCGAGTAGGATTTCCACTTCGACTGTACTCAAACCCCTATTAAAATAAAAGTGATACAAATTTAGTTCATAAAGTTTCCTATTATACTAAAAAAGAAACGAAATTTATTTGTAATATCAAAAAAATAAATAAAAAAATTTGAAAACACGTTTTTTGAAAATCGAACTAAAAAGTAGAAAATAAATTTTGCATTGATACAATGTTATGTTGCAAAGAAACAAACGATTTGTTCGTACAAACGTTATGTCTTTTATAATATATTTTCTTTAAAATTGTAAGAAGAAAAAAAATATTTAAATGGTTATATCAATAATTTAAATTATTAAATTATTGTAAAAATAAATCCACAAAACAATCTTTTAATATTTATATATATTTATTTGACGCGTTTCGAATGTTATAAATTCATCATCGGCTACAAAATTATAAGACATATTTAAATGGTAATTGGTATTTAACACATCTTATAGCACAGATACAAATTGAAAACATTAGATTTTGCGTACGAAATTTCATATTTCGTAAATTTTTTTTTGTTTTATAATAATTTACATTTAGAACCTGAAACGGAATCACAAACAACTGGAGAGCCTACGAATGAAAATGCTAACGACACAAATTTAATATCTAGGTCCGATGAGGATGATGGAGCAGACATGCTAGAGCCTAGAAGAGCTGCTGAAGAGCAAGGAAAAGAATTTTTCATCAATATATGTCAAAGGAATGTTATTGCACTTGTTATTGCACTAAAAAACCAATTCGAAGTTTATGACAATAATCCCATAATTTCTAAAGAAAAAAAAAATTTAGAATTCTGGGAACAAAAACAAATTGATACACCCTTATTGTTTGAAGCCGATCAGGTTATATTATCTGTTCCGAATACTCAAGTCAGTGTTGAAAGAGCTTTTTCTGCACTTAAATTTATTTTAGCTCCACAAAGAGTGCATCTCTCTGATGAGTCATTAAGAAATATTCTATTTGTACGTTTAAATGAATTTTTTTTTTTCAAAATAAATATGTATGAAATATAACATAAGGCTCTGAGATATCAAGACTTCGGTCTCGGTTAAGGATTTTGATATAGTTTTCGGCAAAAAACTTTTATGAGGACATGGTTTTTAGTTTTGGGCAGTGATGTATATCAAACATAACTCTTTGTTAAAGTACAAGTATTTTTTTATCTCTGTTTAGAAATTTATTACAAAACTAACACGAAACATCAATACGTTGCCGGAAAATTATAACAGATCATAAATTAACATAATTTCTACTCATCCTTTAAATTTTGTGTACCATCCAAGATGATGTCAGTTATATTAAATTCAACGGTGTGGCCTGACGGAGTCTTGGTCAAGGAGTTTGAGCTACAACACCGTCCTTTTTAGTGCTTGCCGGAATACGACCAAATCTATCATGACAAAACATTTTAACGACACGCCGATAATGATATCACATCAAACTAAAAATACTACAGGTGGGTTGTCACCGTATTATCATAATTGTGGTGGTATTAGATCCAAAGCAACTAACATATACCTATCAGCTCTGGAGGAAGAATATTATTACTATGACGGAAACCTGGCTTGTTAAATCTTTCAACAATGAAGAATATTTTCCATCTTGTTATAACGTATTTCGAAGGGATCGTTATCTGGATAAGGAGACCGATCAGCGTGGTGGGGGAGTTTTAGTAGCTGTTTTAAACCAACATAAAAGCGAAATCGTATATACCAGTGATTGCGAAATTGAATTGATAGTAGTCAGGGTTCATTGCTTGAACAAATCATTTTTGTTGTGCCTGCTGTATTTACCACCAACCGTATCTACCGATCAATACACAAGTCTGGTTAGAATTATTGATTTGGAAATTGCATCTAAAATCCAACCAAATGAGGAAATCATACACGCAGGCGATTTCAACTTTGTTAATATTGTCTGGCATCCTTTGGATGGAGACTTAATACCAACAAATTGTGGGTTGTGCTCGATCGTCATGGATAAAATTTATAGCATGGGTTTAAATCAAATCAACAATGTTCGAAATAGCTTCAACAATCTTCTTGATCTAATTTTCACCTCTACAGATCTCGAAGTAGAAGTTTCAAGTTTCAACATGTGAAGACCTCGCAGACTCTTCTAGCATTTATCATACCCCTATACGTTTGCAAATTTTTTGTGATATTTTTAATAATAATTTTAATAATACTAAAGCTATGTTTAATTTCAGAAAAGGTGATTATGGTGCTTTGAACTCATACTTAGATAATATTGATTGGAACTTTTTGGATGATGAACCAGAGTTAGATCTAAAGGTGAAACGGTTTTATGACGTTCTTGAGACTGGTATTGAAAATTTCATCCCAAGGAAAAAAAGTTCGATTTCATACCGGGAACCATGGTTTAGTAAAAAACTTGTAAACTTAAAAAATGGCATGACAAAGGCGCAAAAGTAATACAAACTGATGTCCACTAAAGAAAACTATAATAGATACAGGTGCTTATGTATGGAATTCAAAACTCTAAATAAATTTTTGTACAATAACTATCCCGACAAACAATTTTGTTATTTGTAACCGTAAAAAGACTGAAATGTTATCGGTGACTGTTATCGGGCACAAGTGGTTACGTAACTGATTTGTTACCATATTTTGGTCAGACAATAGGCGGTAACGGTAACCGAACGAGGACCGTGTCGGTTACATTTCAGTATTCGTACGGTTACTATTTCAGTTACTTTTCAGATGGTTTTAGTAATTTGCTGGGTATAATTACGGTTATATTACAGTTACTAAATGGTATTTGTGTCGGTTACATTTAGGTTGGTATTGGTAATTTGACAAAAACAATACGATTATATTTCAGGTATTTGGTGATGTTTTTTTCAGTTACATTTTGGTAATTTTTAGTCATTTGACGGAAACAATTTTGGTTATATTTAAGGTATTGATCGTAGTTGTGTCAGTTACATTTCGGTTGTTTGTGGTAATTTGACATATAAATTCTAAAATATTATTATTATTTTAACATCTTAATATAAGATATATAGAATATAATAGAATTTTAGAATTTATATTTAGAATTTATTATATATTTTATATAAAACGTTTTAGAATTTATATGTCAAATTACCACAAACAACCGAAATGTAACCGTCACAACTACGATCAATACCTGAAATATAACCATAATTGTGCCCGTCAAATGACTAAAAATTACTTAAATTCTTATTATTATAATTCTTTTAGAAATGGTTGAATAAAACCGAAATTAATTGCGATATTTTTATTAATATGTTTATTATTAATTGAAAATAAATATTAATATATAAAATAAAACAATTTTTGAAATTTAGAAAAATTTAAAACTATTATTATTATAACATGTTTTGTCAAGGAGTAACATCTGCTTTGTTACAATATATAATTAAAACTGCGTTTGTGTTTTTAAACTATATAATTATAGTGAGGAATACAATACAATACGTACAAATTACAATACACTACCATATTTAATCTCGGGACATACTCGGGGGTATTTCGATAATTTTCGTTGTTTGCAAATAAGAATTTTAGCAAAGATGAATATGGACTGGTGATCTTTAAACTGTTTTTATTTTGTTTTGTGTTCGTAGTTCGTCTTCGTCATATTTACAGATAAAACTTTTACTTTCGGTGGTAGCATTGGGACTGTAGAGGTACTGTTGGTTACAAAATGTTTGTCTGGTATATATATATATATATATATATATATATATATATATATATATATATATATATATATATATATATATATATATATATATATATATATATATATATATATATATATATATATATATATATATATATATATATATATATATATATATATATATATATATATATATATATATATAAAATTGAAAGTAGATTTGTTTGTCGTTTATGCATTAATAAACCATTCATCCGATCATCATGAAGCTTTGGGAAGTTGTTGTGTACACTTGCGCATAGGTAACAGACTAATTTTTTTTAAATGGAACCCCAGGGCCCTTATAATTATCTTAAGGGGTTCTGCCTAAATGTTGATAATAATTTAATTTGGTTTTTCTTTAAATATCGTTTTATACGGTTGGATTCCTTTGATCAATATTTTTTTTGTTGAACATAGTTTAATGAAAGTATAATCTGAAAGGGTTATATTTGTATATTAAAACTATACGTATTTGAATTAAACACATCACGATGCTACAAATTTTATCATCTACACCAAATATGGTATTGGTTTGGAATTGTATGTAATACATGTTTCTTCAACTAAGAATAATAGTTCACAACATCGATTAAACTACGTAATGGAATTCGCACAAATACTATACAAAGAAGCATAACTTATGTATAATCAAACATGGATAGCAATTATGATAAACAAAATAATTGAAAACGTAGCCCTTAGCCAGCAACACGTTTGCAATAGTGATTTGCAAACAGTTACAATGCGTTAATACCAGTGAATTTATAATATCTTCCCTCCCGCAGGATATGTTCCTGCGGGCGGGAAGATATTCCTGCCAAAATTAAAATTTTGAATCTATGGGTGTGACCAAGCCGCGTTCTTTAGTACCTGCTATTGGCAAACCAGTTAACGTGAGATATCGTATACCACTGGCAATGGCAGTAAGATATCACTGATATAAGGCGATAAGTGATATTTTAGGGGTGCTGGCGGATGAACTTTTTTCAATCAACGATAGCACACTTAGTCTTATAGTTATGAAATATTCTTTGACGATGAAACGTTTTTTTTTTAATTAAATGTGTTGGTTAGTAGGAATTACAATGTGTGTCACAACAACACATAAAAACCTTTTAAGAAAAAGGTCCCATAACAACATGCCTTCAAAAGGTTTTTTATTTTTTTAAAGAATGGACTTTTTTGCTTGCTCGAACAAATGAGCTTCCATATAACTATTATATATGCTGGCTTGAGGAAAACAATGCGCTACATGATCTTGGTATATGCTTCTAGCACTAGGACAATTAGGAACATAATTTTAGCTTTGTTCCTGCAAATTTGAAAAAAAAAGTGTATTATATTTATTTCCATCCTATCATGAAATTTTGCCCCATGTCGTACATTATTATGTGAAAGGATTTCTTATTTAGTTTTCCATTCCTTAAAAAGAATATAAAAACCAAAAAAACAACCAATCAACGTTTAAAAAGCATTATTTTGTGGAACCTAGGTCTTAAAAGGTTTTTATGTGTTGCTGTGACACATATTGTAATTCCAAATATGTCAAATATTTTGAAATTGCACAAATTTTTTGAACTTTTCGGTGAAAAAGATGATGAACAATGTCATTTAAGCTACAATTCTGAATGGAAAATTCGAAGATTAAGATGATCCCAACAGGCTCAAACGTTTAGTTTCCAGTGCAACTCATTTTTACAATTACCATCAACAAAGCACATGGACAGTCACTGCAAGTATGTGGATTAGATTTGGAGAATCCGTTCTTCTCACATGGACAACTGTATGTGGCTGGCGCGTTAGGAAAACCTTCTGATTTATTCGTGTACGCACCAGACGGAAAAACAAAAAAATAGTGTATACCCACAAATATTCGAATAAATAAATAGAATTAAAACGACATTTTGAAATTCGTTCCATATTAAAATAAATAATTTGCAATAAAAATGACACAATGTAAATTGAATGTTATCTTTACGAGTTTTCTCGAATTTTCTTTCTTATAAAATAGCGTATTGCCGCGACAGGCATAATGTTAAATAAACAAAACTTTTACACTATTTGGTGTAAAAAATAAAATTTAAAGAGATTCTGTGAGTGATTAAGATCAAAGTAATTATTGTAATTCACTTAAATTTTGCAATTTGAGAGCATTTTTCATTTTTCCTCAGAAAAACATCTTTAGAACAGTTTTTGTGTGTTTCGTGTCGGGTACAAATACAATGCATGAGCACTGTGAACATTTGTGAATCTATTTTTGTTCTGTATAATGTTCTATATAGAGAAGACACACCTCCACTAATTCAACAAGTCATTTAAATTGTTATATTGCTTATTGAAAACTTATTTAATCGCTAATTTTTTATGTATCCGAACAGATCAGCTAGAGTGCTGATTATTTTTCATTCATATTTTTAAAAAGTAAAATTAAAAATTATGCTGCCATTTCTCATTACCACCTTTTGAAATCATTGCTACTACGTCAACAAAATGTCTGCGCAAAAACTTTATTTATAAGCGTAGCAAAGCACGCCGGGTCCTGCTAGTTTAAAATAAAACGAATGTTTCTCAATAAATAAGTGCATATTTGTTTTTCAGGGTTCCGTTTTTATAACGAAAGAGTAAAATGAGTTTTTTACATTATATCGACTATCTCGTAAACTATAAATGCTATGGACCTGAAATTTGATGCGTATAAAACCAACCTATCCACTTAAAAGATGACGGATACAAATAAAAATAAAGTTGTTTTCGTTTGGTTTACAGGGGTATGATGTGAGGCCTTTGAGAAAATACATTTTTAGAGAGTCAATCATATGAAAGGACTTCATTTTAGTATTCCTGAAAACTTTATTTTGGAATTTTACACTCCACCATTTTTGTATAATTTGGGATAATGGCGTTTTCCTTATGTTTTCTTTCCTCCATTAGCTCCGAACCTAATTGATCGAAAATCTTAAAATGTATTTTGATTTTGGAATGATATATAAATTAATTAAGTTTTTAATGAAAAATATATAAAGGTGTAACATACTAACAATTATAATTATTAAGGGGGTCGAAATGGGAAGGGGTAAAAACACCATTTAAAACCCGGTCAAGCGGGGTGTCATTTGAAAGAGAACCTAATTTAAGAAACGTTTCTATTTTTTGAGAATTTTGCGGTACACAGCTTTTGAGTTATTGTAAAAAAAATGCGACTTTCAGACCGCTCTTTCCCCTTCCCTCTCCCTATTTTTCGACGCTGATTGACAGAAAAATTTGAAAAAATTCACAGACAGGATGTTTGATAAATTTTGGACGAAAATTATAGCGAAGTCTCAAATAATTATATTTCTGTTTGTTTAAAGGTTGAGAGTAGGGAGGGGTAAAATAACCTTTTTGACCCAAACGAGTGGGGTGTCATTTGAAAGAGCATATAATTTAAGAAACATTGCACTAAACACTAAATTTTTTTAGAATTATTCGGTGCACAGTTTTTGAGTTATTGTTAAAAAAGTCTATTTTTAGTATGTTCCCAACAAACTTTTATGAGGACTTGTTTTTAGTTATCGGCAGCGATGTATATCAAACATAAAACTCTTTGTAAAAGTACAAGAATTTTATCTCTGCTTAGAAATTTATTACAAAACTAACACAAAACATCAACTCGTCACCAGAAAATTATAACAGATTATAAATTAACATAATTTAGTGAAAAGATGATACACTCAGCAAACTACTCAAATACCTCTCCATTTAGCGTTTCGAGAAAATATTACAAATTTCTTTCAAAATTTCTATTTCTTTCAAAATTCCAAAAATATTGTAAAAATTAAATAAAATCAAACTTTTTTCAAACTTCTAAAAATATTCCAAAAATTATTATAAAAAAAGATTTAAACTTTTTTCAAAATTTCTAAAAATATCGCAAAAATTATAACAAAATCAAAAATTGAGAATATTTTCAGAATTCCAAAAATATTCCAAAAATTACAATAAAATCAAATATTTAAACTTTTTCTAAATTCTCTAAAATATTCCAAAAATTCTTAAAAATTCAAACTTTTTCCAAAATTAAATATTGCAAAGATTATAACAATATCAAATATTGAAACTTTTTCAAAATTCCAAAAATTATAATAAAATCAACAAAAACTTAAAAGTTTTCAAAAATACTAAAAATATTCCAAAATTTCTTACAAAACCAAAAATTGAAACTTTTTTCAAAATTCTAAAAATATATATATAAAATTCACAAATTCAAAAATTCTATTATGTTTCAAAATTCTAAAAATATTGCAATCATAATAACAAAATCAAAACTTAAAACTTTTCTTAAATTCCAAAAATCACATTCATTTCCATGTCCAATTACATTAACGTCTTACAAACAGCTAAATTTTTTTTCCGAAAAATTTGCTAAAAAAATAAATGAAATCATTTTTTCGACACAATATTTTTTTAACAAACTTATAATGCAATAAAATTCTCAATAATAATAATTTCATGTTCAGTACATTTCATTTCATACAAATAACTAATTTTATTTTTTTCTAAAGAAATAAATGAAAATCATTCTTTTGCCACACTTGGCATTATTTTTTGAGAAACTTATAATGCCATAATTCCCTATTAATAATTATAAAATTCCGTGTCATACAAATAATTAATTTTATTTTTTCCAAAAAATTGGGTAAAAAAGTAAATAAAAATCTTTCTTTTGACACACTTTCTTTTGACACACACAATCCTTTTTTTGACAATCTATCATCAAGATTTCTCCACATTCCTTGTTACTACTCATTTTCTCCTAAAATAAACATTTTTTTCAACAAAAACAATGTAAATTTTCTAGTTTTGACACACTTAACGATTTTTTGACACACTTTATGTGTCATATTTAATTTTCAATTATATTTTATGTCATCCAAATAATCACTTTTATATATTTCTATTAGAAAACCGAAGTAATGTTTCCCATAATAAGTTACTCAAAAAATTGGGAAACAAAATTTATGAAAATCAATCTTTTGACACACTTAACGATTTTTTTGACATATTTCTATAACAATAATCAAGGTCCTGGTCTTATAAACGGATGCCAATCCTCCAGATCTTTCCAGATTCAAATTTACTACTCGTTATCACTGAAAATAAACGTTTTTTAAGCCAAAAATTTGAAATTTGTTATTTTAGACACACTTAATGATTTTTTTCCACACTTCCGGTACAGTTTTCAAACACATCGTCCTTTTGGAACTGCCCATTGAGTATACATACCTATTTTTAGAAGAAAAAAATTTTTTTTGAAACTCCTCCAGCGGTTTTCTAGATTTCGTAGGTAATAGGCCGGCATACATTTTTTGTTTGCTTTTTAAGAATCAGTAGGTCCTAAAACGTCGAGAAATGCCAAAAAAAGTGGGGGAAGGAATTTAACTTTTGCCTCATGCATTCATATCTTGTTTTTTTCGAAACCGAAGCAATAATATTTCATACAAAAATAGAAAAACAGTAGAAATGGCCGGTTGAAGATTGTACTAAATATCTATACCCCAGCATTTAAGTTAAAATTAAGTTAAACTTATCAAATTTGTGTTATAATTGTGAAAAGGCTGGCGTTTTTTTTTTCACAAGTGCTGACTAGTTTAACAAGTTATTTTCAGAAAATAAGAATTAGTTAATCTCTATTTTTCAAGTTTAAGTAACAGATTGGCAAAATTAAACTTTAGTTGTGATTAATGACAATGATGAAGATGGCCTAAATTTTATAAATTACCATATTTTACTTACTTTATGTTGTCCTAGTGCTTCCTGTTTGAACGTAGTACTAAGAGAAATTGGAGGAACGACCGAATTTGAATTCCATTGCTCGGGATCCTGCCCCACGTGAATTGCTTTTGTCGCAAAACCTTTTGGTTGTTTTTTAAATTGTGGTTTTGAGTCACACATCTTTTATTTTATTGACGAAAAGCAATACACGAAATAACTTTAAAGAACGAATCCAAAATTATAAATGGAAATTAATTCATTAAAGATAGAAATTTCTTTATCGTTTAGTATTACATACTTTATTTTTTTTCTTCACTACATGATAAACAAAATTAAATATGTCATGACCCATTTATTATCTTTGTAAAGAAATGTTCAATTTAAAATAACATGCGTTTGTTTTAGAATGAGGTATGTATATCAAACAGTTTACATATTACTAAATTTAAATAAACGAAATAGATGTTAAAAGTCATCGATTCTAATTATTTATTATTATTTAATTATGAAGGCGCGTGAGTTTCGATGGGGCTGGAATATCCAATTTCATCATAAAACTTATCTCAGAACTGCTTTAAAAGCATTTAATGTTTTTAATTCTCTTCTATTCATAAAATTTTGAAATAGCACACATCATAATATAATTTTTATACTTCCTATACAAAATGAGCTATTATACGCTTACTTAGATTTGCGTAAAGCATTACTTTTTCGACCTCAATTACTTTACGCCCTGTATTACTTTACGGCCTCTCTTTATTACTTTACGCTTTCCTATTATTACTTTACCTCTTATTGTTAAATTACGACCTCTTTTTGTTACTTAACTCCCTCTTGTAGGAAGAATAAAAAAAGTTGTTTGGTGCAAAGTTAATTTCACCCCTATCGAGTTATTAACAAATTCTCACTCGGGCTGAAATGTATAACTTTACACCCTTGATACATAAATAACTATATTATTCTTCCTAAACAAAATGAGCTATTTTACGCTTACTTAGATTTGCGTAAAACATTACTTTTTTTTTTAAGTTAAATCAATAATTTATGCTAATAAATTATTGTTAAAATAATTCCATAAAAACAGTCTTTAATAAGTATATAGTATTTATTCGACGCGTTTCAAATGTTATACATTCATCTACGGGTACAAAAATATATCACTAAAATATATAACAACTTGGAGACCAAAATAACATTTCTTTTATATATATTTTATAATAAATAAAAGTTTACTTAAAATATTACTTTTTCGACCTCAATTACTTTACACCCTCTATTACTTTACGCCCTATCATTACTACTTTACGCCCTCTTATTATTACTTCACTTCCTCTTATTGTTACTTTACGGCCTCTTTTTGTTTCTTTACACTTTGTTACTTTCTTGTAGCTCTTGTAGTAAGCATAAAAAATATTATATTTACCACAGGTGTAAAGTTAATTTCAGTCCTAACGAGTTGTTGCCCTGGACTGAAGTCTCGGGCAACAAATTCTCACTCGGGCTGAACAGTGCCGGTACAAGGAGTAAGTGAACTAGGCGCTCGGCTAGGGCGTTTTATTTGAAGGGTACAGAAATTGTGAAAACAAATTTTTTTTGTTTTTAATATATGTATTTCATACTACGAAGATTCATTTTTTGTTTTAAAATAAAATATCTAAAATGGAGTTGAAAATCACAATGAAAATTGGTATCCTAAATATTCTAAGATTATTTAAAGGTTCTCTATAATGATTTACATGGTTTTCTTCATATTTTCAAGATTCTTATGATTCGCTAGATTATCTGAAGAAACTCTGTATGTCCAAGTACACACAAGATTTTTTGAAAATTTTCAAGAAATTCGTTAAAATTAATATCGTCCGACCGTCGTGGTGTTCAGTCGTTTGATTTTGAGTAAAATTATTTAAAATAAAATACATAAATTAATATTTGTCATGTGTCAAGTTATTTTAACATAATTAAATAGTTCTGTCTTTCTTTTATTTGTTTAACTTTGAATTTTATTTTGCTTAAGTTATTTGATTCTTATTGTTAAATTTTTAATTTTTTGTGAAAGTGAAACTATAAAATCTCATCTATTGATATCTGGTTAATTTTTGAAGTAACTGTTCTCTGTCAATAAATTCATTTTGTTGTAGAACTGTTTTCTACGTAAATATTGCTAATTAAAATTTAATTTCTGTCAGAAATAATAACGTTTTCATAAATTAAAGTGAAATAGGAAAAAAGTGAACATTGAACATTAACAGCTAATTTAGTTGTGGTGTATTTGTTTAGTACATACTACAGTTGTAAGATTTTTTATATATATATATTTGATTTGATACATTCAACTGATCATGTCTCTTTGTGGGAAATTCAACGTTATTGAAAGGGACGAAATGGTCCCTTGTTCAGGTATTTGTAAGAAGACCTTTCATTTGAAATGCGCTATGATCAACATGCCGACTTACAACTTGCTGTCTAAAACAAAACAACTTCGGTGTTATTGTATTGACTGCGTGGATTTGAATTTATTTGCCATAGTTAGTAAGCTTGATGACTTAATATCTCACATATCACAGCTTGTTAGTTCTTTTTCTGCAATTTCAGATGTTTTAAAAACTGCTGCTGTACTTTCGAATTCGTTGTCAACTTCATCAGTAGGCTCGTCCTTGGTTTCATCTGACGATGCTGGTAAAAACATCTCCAACAATCTACAAATCAATCATGTTATCGGAACTGGCGCTGCAAGTGATGCCATAAAAGCTTCAGATATCAAAAAGCTCAACTTTCTATATGTCAGCAGACTTCATCCAGATACTACTATTGATAATTTGACGAGCTTTATTAAAAGCAAAACAACCATCATCAATGATAACGATTTAGCAATCCGCTCTCTCGAACCAAAAAATATCGAACGTAGCAATCTAAAATTTATATCGTACAAAGTCGGTGTTCCTGATGAAATATTTTTGAGTTTGATTAATGTAGATCTTTGGCCTCAAGGTATCCTTGTGCGCCCATTTATTGATAGACAAAAAACAGCTAGTTCAAAAAACCTTCTGGGGACAATGCTTCCTTGGGGCAAGTAAATAAGCCACTAAATCATTTAAAAACAGCTAATCAAGATAAAACTAGACAACTACAAATTTACTATCATAACTGTAGTGGAATCAGGTCCAAATCCAAAAATATTTATTTATCATTAATTGACAATGATTATGATGTAGTGATTTTCTGCGAAACTTGGCTCACCTTTCTACTCTGAAGAGTATTTTCCGGCAAAATATATTGTTTATCGTTTGGATCGTTATAATAGTGCTGCTGACTCTCATCGCCGAGGTGGCGGTCTCATTATTGCCGTTAAACGTATTCTTCGTAGTAGCTTACTAGAACTAAATTTTAATGCTTTGGAGTTGCTTGCTGTTAAAGTTCACTGTGGTGAATCCTGGATTTTCATTTGCAATACCTATATTCCAGTCAACAGTTGTTCGGAAGTATACATGTCGTTGGTTTCCTCAATATCATCACAAATAATGCCATTACTATCAGAATCAGACGATATAATTATAGTCAGTGATTTTAATTTACCTTCGGTAAGCTGGTCCGTAATAAGAGATGAACTAATTCCGTCCTGCAGCAGTGAAGCATTTTTATTAGTTATGGATTGTGTGCTTCAATTTGGTAACCAGCTTAACAACATCGTCAACGATAATGGAAAGATATTGGATCTGGTTTTTTCATCAAGCATGTCAACTACTATTTCTTCATGTGATGATTTAGCAAACTGTAGCAGTGTTTACCATAAACCACTGCTTATAGAGCTTAATTTTATTATTTGTGATACACTTGATTTTATTACTGATAGCTTTTGTTTTGATTACATAAATGGTGATTTCTTCTCCTTAAATGAGTCATTGCTTCGTGTAGATTGGGTTAAGGTTTTTGCTGAACAGACTGTTTCTGATTGCACAGATTATTTCTACAAAGTACTAAAAGTCAATATCGAGCAGTTTATTCCAAAGAAGTCTGTCAAAAAATCAATTATAGAGCCTTGGTTTAACAAACACTTGATTAATCTTAATAATCGTAGAGACAAAGCACACAAACGTTATAAGAAAACACTTAATGAATATGACTATAAGCGTTTCGATAAACTAAGGAAGGAGTTCAAATTTCTCAATCATTATCTATATAATTGCTACATTTAACAAATCGAAAACGATATCCATTGTAGTCCCAGAAAATTTTTTGTGTTTGTTAACAACAAAAAGAAAACTAATGGTTTTCCTCGTGAAATGATATTGAACGGGTACAGCTACACTGGCTCGGACCAAGTCTGTCACGCTTTCGCTAATTTTTTTAAGTCGATTTACGTCATGGATTCAAATATCAATGACGATTCAACTGTTACTATCCCATCAGTTACTTGTGGTTCCTTAAGTAACCAAATTACACTCAGTGTGGCTGAAGTTGAACATGCTCTATCGCTGTTAGAGAGCAATAAAAATGCTGGCCCTGATGGGATTCCCTCGTTTTTTCTCAATAAGTGCGCTTATTCTTTGGCATTACCTCTGACCTTCATCTTCAATTTGAGTTTATACTCTGGCCAGTTTCCGGATATCTGGAAACTTTCGTACTTGCAACCGATTTTTAAATCTGGCAATAGAAGCGATGTAGCAAATTACCGCGGAATCACAATTTTGTCGTCGATACCCAAGTTATTTGACAAACTTATAAAACCAAGATTAGATTTCTAGTTAAAGAACTGTATTTCACCTCAGCAACATGGTTTTCGTGCCGGTCGATCAACAACGACCAATTTAATGGTTTTCGCTGATTTTCCATTTAAAAATTGTTCTGATGGTGACCAAGTAGATGTAATTTACACCGATTTTTCTAAGGCGTTTGATAAGTTAAGACTTTCGATTTTAATTAAAAAATTAGTAAAATCAAATTGCGATTGCGTGTCGATCAATTGGTTTTATTCGTATCTTTCCAACCGTAAGATGTGCGTAAAAATTGAAAATTCTTTTTCGGAAGTGTTTGATGTACTTTCAGGTGTTCCACAAGGTAGCCATTTAGGTCCGCTTCTGTTCCTAATCTTCATCAATGACGTAGTCAACTGTTTTGAATTTGCGCAGTGTCTGATGTATGCGGATGACATTAAAATATTCTCCAAAATTAAGAGTACAGTGGATTGCGATCTCCTTCAGGATGATTTGGACCGATTTAGGGAATGGTCAACTTCAAACGAACTCAGCCTTAATTTGGAAAAATGTAAAGTAATTTCATTTCACAAGTCTAGATCCCATGTAAGTGCTCCTTATGCTTTTGATGGCCGTTTTCTTGAACGTGTACAATTTATATCTGATTTAGGAGTTATATTTGATAGCAATCTATCATTTTCAATACATATCGATTATATTGTTGGGAAAGGGTATCAAATGCTTTGCTTTATACGCCGGCATGCTCGTAGTTTTCAAGATCCATTAACTATCAAAACTCTTTACTATACGTATGTTCGATCAATTTTAGAATACGCGTCGGTCGTATGGTCTCCTTTCTATAACAATAGTGTTGCTCGTATTGAAAGTATTCAGAAGCAATTTCTTTTATTTGCGTTACGTAATCTTCCATCTTCGCGTGACCCTGCAACATTTATTATCGAAAGTTATAACAGCAGGCTTTTGCTTCTGGATATGAAGTCATTGGATACTAGGCGAAATTCAGCTAAGGTGATGTTCATTTTCGATATAATGACCAATCGCATTGACTGCTCCGAATTGCTTGGATTATGTGATATTGCTGTACCGGGTAGAAATATTCGCCCCAGAAATATTTTGTTCAAACTATCCTTACGTCATACTAATTACGGGCTTAACGAACCATTCCTTTCTTTTTTGAGATTGTGTAATGAATATTGTACTATTTTCGATTTTAATATTTCTCGTGACTTATTTAAGGAGAGGCTGTTGAAATTTAACTAGGCCAAATTGCTTGCATTACTATACTTAAAGTTTTACAAACCTTTAGGTCTCTAATATGTTCTGTTTTTCTTTTTCTTTTTTTTTTTAAATGTAAGTTAAGTGTATTTTTAAATTTTTCTTTTATAACCAAAATGTATATTTTTACTGTTGGTCAAATAAATAAATAAATAAAATTCTCTTTTAAGATCTTTTTTAAGATCTCTAGATTTCTTGAATATTCCGAGAAGCTATTCAAATAGTTGTCCCAAGATGGCCAAGAGTAATTTAGCCCTCAATCTAATGACATGTTTATCTTTATCGGCTAACATAAATTTCATAAATTTTAATTATGGTAAGAAATCTGTGATCTATATATTACCTGAGTCCCACATGACCATAATGCACTTACCTATCTTAACATGAAAAGAATATGGAAAACAGGCAAAAAATTTGGTCAAATAAGGAAATAACGTTTATAACGATTGGAAATTACGAATTACAATATTCATATCATCCTCATAAGAATATTGGTTGGGTGAAACAGTATATTGTAATAAACTTCGTCCAGAATGGGTTAATTTAATTTACACATACATAACCAATACATTCTGCATAAATGTTTTCCACATTCAAACTATTGCAAAGATGGATTAAAGAATGAGTTAACTAATACATTTTGCATAAATTAATGCAAATTAAATTTGTTATAGAATGAGTTCGCTAATACAAATGTTTACATTAATGCAAAAGAGGTTTGGCCTCTACATGATGTACGTGCTTCGAATATTGTTTTCTAGAAACTACAGTGGCAAACAACAACTAATTAGCAGAAGTTTCTACTTATTTATTTTTGGATATAAATAAGCGAACACAATATCAGATAGTCAGTTTAATTTTGCAATTAAAAGTGTTTACAAATATTCGCAAGTATAAGAAATAATCGGGTGGTACTTGAGCCTGGGTACTAATAGTGAAAGAATTTGAACCTAGTGGAATAGTAAATACAGATTTTACGATTCCGAATATCATTGATTCAAATTGTGGAAAAGCGGTAAAATTTATCGTACATAAATTGGAGACCCTAGAATTTATTGTAATTAAAATCGGAAGCTGCTGTAATTTGTTGACAAATAAAGTTTGAGATTTTGTTAACCAAAGATCCGTCTTTTTACTGTCGTATTTGCTCAATAATCGAAAAGAACCGACGCAGAGTCGTCACAGTGGTGTCAGAAGTGGGATTATTGAAACAATGGTCAACACAGTAAATATTAGTGATCTCAGCCAGACCCAGCTGAAGGATGAGTTGAGGAAAAGGAATTCTCCAATCCATGGAACGAAGGCAGAACTTGCATTCCAGCTGCGTAAAGTTTAAGAAGAAGCAGGTGAAAACACAGAGGTCATAGAAATAGAGCCGGAGGAAGCTCCGGTTCAGAATGCCCCAGCAATTGATCCGATGATGGTGTTGATGAAAGAAATGATGGCACAGCAGCAACAACAACTTGCTGATATGATGGCCCGACAAGAGAAACTAGCAGCGGAACAAAAAGTAGATCAACAACAACAACTTGCTGATATGATGGCCAAACAAGGAAACAATCTGATGGCCCGACAAGAGAAACTGGCAGCGGAACAAAAAGTAGATCAACAACAACAATTTGCTGATATGATGGCAAAGCAAGAAAGTCTACGTGAAGTAATCGAGTCACGTTTATCCAGTGCGGAGGTTAAAATCAACAACATGGAAAGGGATCTGCGGAAAGTTACCGAAGAACATGAAGAGAAATTACGCAATCTTTCGAGTGAATTCCGCCAAGAAATAGCACAAGTGAAGTCAGGTAACATGATCAATCCATCAACTACTTCAGCTCCAGCTAGAGTGAAAATACCCGTATTTGATGGATCTAATCAGATATTTAAGATGCAATTTGAGATAGCAACAACTGGGGTTGATCACCAGCAAAAAGCAAATGCGCTTATATTGGCATTGAAAGGACCTGCTGCTGAAATTTTGCAGACATTATCAGCGACAGAGCGTGATTACAGCAAGCTAATGGAGGCCTTAGAAGTAAGATATGGGGAAAGTCATATGCAAGCTCTCCATCGCATGCAGCTCAAAACACGAAAACAGGGAGTCAGCGAAACTTTGCAAGAATTAGAAGCTGACATTGTGAGACTGGATAATCTGTCATATCTGAACTATAACGCTGAACACCGAGACGAACGGCAGCTGATACATTTATCAATGCTCTTCGAGATGTACAAATGAGAACTCAACTGTATCTAAGCGGGAAGAAGCTACCTGCGGAAGTCTTAGCATTGGCCCTACAAATAGAAGCTGGAAAAAGAGTGCTTGGCTCAGATAGAGTACGTAAAATGGAAGTTGCTGAAGACCCACTAAAAGCAGCGCTTGATGAAGTGATCATGCGTGTCAAAAGTTTGGAAGATAAGCCTGAACGAAATCAACGAAGTAGATCTAGCAGAGTAAGATGCTGGAACTGTGGAAAGTTGGGGCACATCCGAAATGGGAGCCGCACCCGGAAGACAGATGCCGCGTTCCGGATTCGGGAAACTAGATCGTGCCAGTTTTGAAGGGCGAAAGCTGCCTCAATTACAATGCCCTACATTGGTGGTATCAGAAGTCAAAAGAGAAAATAGTAGTTTAGTCCTAAAGGCAACCGTTGGAAGCAAATCGTGCATGTTTACTTTGGATACAGGTGCTTCAAGATCGATAGTGCGTCCAGATGTGGTTCATGATAGTCAGATCGATACAGCAAGACGATTCACCCTAAAAACAGCTACGGGTGAAACAGTTCTAGTTCATGGAGAAAGCGACCAAGAAGTTCACCTTGGAGGAAATTCATTTAGGCACCGATTTATTGTAGCAGATATAGAGGATGAGTGCATAATTGGGCTTGACTTCATGAAAGAATACAATTTTATATTAGATCTGGGAAGCCACGTACTGAGATATGGAAACACAGAAATAGTGCTACACGCCACCAACGACAATGCTGAGGTCCGTGTTATTAGTGACGGACGAACTGAGATCCCGGCAAAATCTGAGAAGATCATATGGACTAAGCTACTAGATAAAAGTGACCAAAATTCACCTGTGATGATTGAGCCAACTAACAACGACTTTGGGGGAAACATTATGATTGGCCGAACACTAGTAGCAGCAAAAGAAGGGGTAGTTCCAGTGCAACTGATTAACTTCTCAAATAAACGAGTGATCATCAATCATGGAGAAGAAATCGCCAAATGCAGCACCATAAAAGAGATAATCAGCTGTCAAGAAGAGCAGAAGGTCTTCATGCAGAGAAACAATCCCGCATTAGTAGCAATACTTCAAGATCTTAGTAGAAGAATGAACCCAGCCGAATTCAAAGAAATCAAGAGGGTATTAACGAAGATGAGCAGCGTTTTCTCTACTGGAGATGAAGATGTTGGAAGAACAAACATCGTGCGACATAGGATCAACACTGGAAACGCTCATCCTATCAGACAGCCTCCTAGACGACTACCACTAGCTAAACACAAGGAAGTGCAAGGAATGCTGGACAAAATGAAAAATGATGGAGTCATTAGGCCATCTAAGCGTCCATGGAGCTCACCAGTGGTGCTAGTTAGAAAAAAAGATGGGTCATCTCGGTTTTGTGTAGACTATCGAAAACTGAATGAAGTAACCATTAAGGACAGCTATCCACGGCCACGAATTGATGACACACTGGATACATTATCAGGAGCCAAATGGTACAGCACACTAGATCTGAAGAGTGGTTACTGGCAAGTTGAAATGCATCCAGAAGATCGACGAAAGACAGCATTTTCTACTGGCAATGGGTTGTGGGAGTTCAATGTGATGCCGTTTGGTTTATGCAATGCCACAGCAACATTTGAACGCCTAATGGAATGCGTGTTGCATGGTTTAACCTGGAAGGCTTGCCTAGATTATCTTGATGACATCATTATAATGGGTCGCAACTTTGAAGAGCATCTAATGAACCTCGAAGAAGTACTCCGACGAATAAGTAATGCCAACATGAATTTGAAGCCGGAAAAGTGCAATCTATTCCACAAAGAAGTGAAGTACCTTGGACTCATCATTACAGAACATGGAGTCAGAACCGACCCCGAGAAGATTGATGCTGTGAAAAATTGCCCAGTACCAAAGAATGTCCATGAGCTACGCAGTTTTCTTGGCCTATGCACCTACTATCGTAGATTCGTGGAGAATTTTGCGAATATCGCCAAGATTCTACATAAATTGACAGAGGCAAATACCAAGTTTCTGTGGACGACCGAATGTAATGAGGCATTCTGCAGTTTAAAAGAAAAACTATGCAACACCCCTATACTAGCCTATACAGAATCCGGAAAGATGTTCATTCTGGACACAGACGCAAGCAATGTAGGAACCGGAGCTGTTTTGTCACAGAAAATTGGAGACGATGAAAAAGTGGTGGCGTACTTCAGTAAAGTTTTGTCAAAGCCGGAGCGGATTTACTGTGTCACGAGGAAGGAGTTGCTAGCTATCATCAAGGCTGTGAAACATTTCCACAAGTATTTGTGTGACAACCATTCCTGATTCGCACGGACCATGCTGCTCTAAAATGGTTATTACAATTCAAATTTCCTGAAGGACAAGCAGCAAGATGGATAGAGATCTTGCAGAACTACGACTTCAAAGTTGAACACCGCAAGGGAAGGATCCATGGTAATGCCGATGCCTTGTCCCTGTATAGAGGAGTGCAAGTCATGTAGCAGAACTGAGGGAAATGAGGCAATGAAAGTGAGCCAAATCAAGTTCCAGATTCCTGAGGATTGGTCTACCGAGGCAACTAAAAGAGAGCAGCTAGAAGATCCTGCTATGGCTCCAATATTGAAATGGAAAACCGAGGGAAGGCGACCAGAGGGGAAAGAGGTATCACCTTTAAGTACGGAGGTAAAGTGCTACTGGGCAAAAAGCAAAAAGCAAATGCGCTTATATTGGCATTGAAAGGACCTGCTGCTGAAATTTTGCAGACATTATCAGCGACAGAGCGTGATTACAGCAAGCTAATGGAGGCCTTAGAAGTAAGATATGGGGAAAGTCATATGCAAGCTCTCCATCGCATGCAGCTCAAAACACGAAAACAGGGAGTCAGCGAAACTTTGCAAGAATTAGAAGCTGACATTGTGAGACTGGATAATCTGTCATATCCGAACTATAACGCTGAACACCGAGACGAACGGCAGCTGATACATTTATCAATGCTCTTCGAGATGTACAAATGAGAACTCAACTGTATCTAAGCGGGAAGAAGCTACCTGCGGAAGTCTTAGCATTGGCCCTACAAATAGAAGCTGGAAAAAGAGTGCTTGGCTCAAATAGAGTACGTAAGATGGAAGTTGCTGAAGACCCACTAAAAGCAGCGCTTGATGAAGTGATCATGCGTGTCAAAAGTTTGGAAGATAAGCCTGAACGAAATCAACGAAGTAGATCTAGCAGAGTAAGATGCTGGAACTGTGGAAAGTTTGGGCACATCCGAAATGGGAGCCGCACCCGGAAGACAGATGCCGCGTTCCGGATTCGGGAAACTAGATCGTGCCAGTTTTGAAGGGCGAAAGCTGGCTCAATTACAATGCCCTACATTGGTGGTATCAGAAGTCAAAAGAGAAAATAGTAGTTTAGTCCTAAAGGCAACCGTTGGAAGCAAATCGTGCATGTTTACTTTGGATACAGGTGCTTCAAGATCGATAGTGCGTCCAGATGTGGTTCATGATAGTCAGATCGATACAGCAAGACGATTCACCCTAAAAACAGCTACGGGTGAAACAGTTCTAGTTCATGGAGAAAGCGACCAAGAAGTTCACCTTGGAGGAAATTCATTTAGGCACCGATTTATTGAAGCAGATATAGAAGATGAGTGCATAATTGGGCTTGACTTCATGAAAGAATACAATTTTATATTAGATCTGGGAAGCCACGTACTGAGATATGGAAACACAGAAATAGTGCTACACGCCACCAACGACAATGCTGAGGTCCGTGTTATTAGTGACGGACGAACTGAGATCCAGGCAAAATCTGAGAAGATCATATGGACTAAGCTACTAGATAAAAGTGACCAAAATTCACCTGTGATGATTGAGCCAGCTAACAACGACTTTGGGGGAAACATTATGATTGGCCGAACACTAGTAGCAGCAAAAGAAGGGGTAGTTCCAGTGCAACTGATTAACTTCTCAAATAAACGAGTGATCATCAATCATGGAGAAGAAATCGCCAAATGCAGCACCATAAAAGAGATAATCAGCTGTCAAGAAGAGCAGAAGGTCTTCATGCAGAGAAACAATCCCGCATTAGTAGCAATACTTCAAGATCTTAGTAGAAGAATGAACCCAGCCGAATTCAAAGAAATCAAGAGGGTATTAACGAAGATGAGCAGCGTTTTCTCTACTGGAGATGAAGATGTTGGAAGAACAAACATCGTGCGACATAGGATCAACACTGGAAACGCTCATCCTATCAGACAGCCTCCTAGACGACTACCACTAGCTAAACACAAGGAAGTGCAAGGAATGCTGGACAAAATGAAAAATGATGGAGTCATTAGGCCATCTAAGCGTCCATGGAGCTCACCAGTGGTGCTAGTTAGAAAAAAAGATGGGTCATCTCGGTTTTGTGTAGACTATCGAAAACTGAATGAAGTAACCATTAAGGACAGCTATCCACTGCCACGAATTGATGACACACTGGATACATTATCAGGAGCCAAATGGTACAGCACACTAGATCTGAAGAGTGGTTACTGGCAAGTTGAAATGCATCCAGAAGATCGACGAAAGACAGCATTTTCTACTGGCAATGGGTTGTGGGAGTTCAATGTGATGCCGTTTGGTTTATGCAATGCCACAGCAACATTTGAACGCCTAATGAAATGCGTGTTGCATGGTTTAACCTGGAAGGCTTGCCTAGATTATCTTGATGACATCATTATAATGGGTCGCAACTTTGAAGAGCATCTAATGAACCTCGAAGAAGTACTCCGACGAATAAGTAATGCCAACATGAATTTGAAGCCGGAAAAGTGCAATCTATTCCACAAAGAAGTGAAGTACCTTGGACTCATCATTACAGAACATGGAGTCAGAACCGACCCCGAGAAGATTGATGCTGTGAAAAATTGCCCAGTACCAAAGAATGTCCATGAGCTACGCAGTTTTCTTGGCCTATGCACCTACTATCGTAGATTCGTGGAGAATTTTGCGAATATCGCCAAGATTCTACATAAATTGACAGAGGCAAATACCAAGTTTCTGTGGACGACCGAATGTAATGAGGCATTCTGCAGTTTAAAAGAAAAACTATGCAACACCCCTATACTAGCCTATACAGAATCCGGAAAGATGTTCATTCTGGACACAGACGCAAGCAATGTAGGAACCGGAGCTGTTTTGTCACAGAAAATTGGAGACGATGAGAAAGTGGTGGCGTACTTCAGTAAAGTTTTGTCAAAGCCGGAGCGGATTTACTGTGTCACGAGGAAGGAGTTGCTAGCTATCATCAAGGCTGTGAAACATTTCCACAAGTATTTGTGTGACAACCATTCCTGATTCGCACGGACCATGCTGCTCTAAAATGGTTATTACAATTCAAATTTCCTGAAGGACAAGCAGCAAGATGGATAGAGATCTTGCAGAACTACGACTTCAAAGTTGAACACCGCAAGGGAAGGATCCATGGTAATGCCGATGCCTTGTCCCTGTATAGAGGAGTGCAAGTCATGTAGCAGAACTGAGGGAAATGAGGCAATGAAAGTGAGCCAAATCAAGTTCCAGATTCCTGAGGATTGGTCTACCGAGGCAACTAAAAGAGAGCAGCTAGAAGATCCTGCTATGGCTCCAATATTGAAATAGAAAACCGAGGGAAGGTGACCAGAGGGGAAAGAGGTATCACCTTTAAGTACGGAGGTAAAGTGCTACTGGGCGCAATGTGACTCACTATTTATGGACAACGGGATACTAAAAAGAAAATGGGAATCCGCTGATGGAAAGAAAGTGTTAGAACAACTGGTGTTGCCATCAAGTCAAGTAGAAGAGGTACTGGGAAAGCTGCATGGAAGTATTTCTGGAGGACACCTGGGAGTCAATAAAACCCTAGCCAAAGTAAGGGAGAGGTTTTATTGGGTAAGGTATCGAACAGACGTGGAGCAATGGTGTCGGCGATGCGATGCTACAGTACAATGTGGGCGCCCCGATGGAGAGAATTGCTATAGACATCGCGGGGCCATTTCCGGAAACGACAAAAGGTAACAAATACATCATGGTGGTCATTGATTACTTTACAAAATGGGCGGAAGCTTATGCGATACCGAACCAGGAAGCAGTTACGGTCGCTGAAACGTTAGTCAATGAATGGTTTGCAGATATGGAACACCGCTCGAGTTGCATACCGACCAGGAAAGGAATTTCGAATCTCAACTGATGGAAGAGCTGTGCAGAACACTCGACATTAGAAAAACACGAACTACACCTATGAACCCACAATCGGATGGCATGGTAGAGCGATTCAACCGAGCCATGGAAGAACATTTGTCAAAGGTAGTGGAAGCCAACCAAAGAAATTGGGATAAGGATGTTCCGTTATTCTTGATGGCCTATCGTAGCGCAGTGCACGATACGATATGTGAAACGCCAGCCAATATCATGTTCGGAAGAGAACTACATCTTCCTAGCGACATCGAGTTCGGCATCCCTTGAGGTCTGGTATCTACGAAAACAGAATATGTGGGACAACTAAGGGAGAAGATGAATAAAATCCATCAACAGGTTCGAGTTCACATGAAGATTGCCAGTGACAAAATGAAAACCAGGTACGACATAAATGCAAATAGTGGCGGTTTTCAAGAAGGAGAATTGGTATGGCTATACAACCCCAGGAGAACTAAGGGAAGATCACCCAAGCTGCACCCAGATTGGGAAGGTCCATATAAAATAGTCAAACGAATTAATGATGTTATCTACCGCATCCAAAAGGGACCCTGTACCAAGATGAAAGTGATACATCTGCAAAGGTTAGCACCGTACAAAGGTAACAGTACCAATGCGATAGCTGATATTGTTCGGGACAAACAAAACTAAATGGAGGGCAATGTAATAAACTTCGTCCAGAATGGGTTAATTTAATTTACTCATACTTAACCAATACATTCTGCATAAATGTTTTCCACATTCAAACTATTGCAAAGATGGATTAAAGAATGAGTTAACTAATACATTTTGCATAAATTAATGCAAATTAAATTTGTTATAGAATGAGTTCGCTAATACAAATGTTTACATTAATGCAAAAGAGGTGTGGCCTATTCATGATGTACGTACTTCGAATATTGTTTTCTAGAAAGTACAGTGGCAAACAACAACTGATTAGCAGAAGTTTCTACTTATTTATTTTTGGATATAAATAAGCGAACAAAATATCCGATAGTCAGTTTAATTTTGGAATTAAAAATGTTTACAAATATTCGCAAGTATAAGAATAATCGGGTGGTACTTGAGCCTGGGTACTAATAGTGAAAGAATTTGAACCTAGTGCAATAGTAAATACAGATTTTACGATTCCGAATATCATTGATTCAAATTGTGGAAAAGCGGTAAAATTTATCGTACATAAATTGGAGACCCTAGAATTTATTGTAATTAAAATCGGAAGCTGCTGTAATTTGTTGACAAATAAAGTTTGAGATTTTGTTAACCAAAGATTCGTCTTTTTACTGTCGTATTTGCTCAATAATCGAAAAGCACCGACGCAGAGTCGTCACAATATCTTCAACAAAAGATTGCAAACAACAAGATTTTGAATTTGAAAGCAATATATTTTTATTTCAATTTAAAACATATATATTTGCATTTACAAAAAACTCAAAACCATCGGTTTCAAAGGTATTTCAAACTATACCATTCATTGGTTGATTCCTTAAATCTACACTGAAAAAAACATGTCCTATTTCCAATCGAAATGCAATTGTCTCAACCTCACCGTGCGGTCACATATGGCGAATCAAACTACGAAATTGCTTCAACAACTCTACAATTATAAATCGATGAAGTTGAGACAATCACACGAAATATTTATGTGAAAATAAAATATAGTTCAATTAATCTCAAATACTTAAACTTTAAAATGAAAAATTCATGATATAAGGCCAAAGAAAATTTTTTTCAGGTAAATAGTTATTATCTTTATTCAACTACTGTTAAATTGCATATAACAATTTATATTTTAAATAAACCTCATTCTGTTGTTAGGAAAATGTTATCGTGTAGTTGTCCCAATCACAGTGAAATTGTTTGCAAATAATTTTCCTTTGCATGAATAATCAACTGCCAACTTCGAGATGAGGTTGTCATTACTTCAATTTTTTTTTCAGTGTAGTGTCCCAGCTTATGGCGTATAAAATTGGATTAGGAATTTCTTATGTACCAAACCAAATTTCGAATAGATGCGCTCAATTCCGACTGACGTTGAGATTGATCTCAAAATACAAATTACTTTATTTCACTTTTTAGTCCAAATAAATTGGAATCTAAAGAAGGGGCAGTGGTCACCCAGTTACCGTCAGATAATTTTCCACAAAAATCCTTCATGAAAAATGTTGCACAAAACAGAGTTAATTTGGTACATAATTTATAAAATGTGGAAAAATTTTAGCGGCAAATTTCTTCGATGAAACTGATGTCGATTTATTTTCTAAAACAATAAATTTTTCATTAACAAGTGCATTCGGATATAGTAACACAGCGACGTAATGTAACTATGTCATAGATGCTGCACACAAGCAGTGTTGCAAAACGTTATGTACTCGTAACGTAACGTAAAAACGAAATAACGAAATTAAGTAGCGTTATTAATAATAATTACTTTTGTAACAATTCATTTGCGTGACAATAACGTAAAACGTAACGATAACGTAAATATTTTATTGCGTTTTTTGGATGGTTTTGCAAATATCAGTTGTATAAAATCCGACTTATCTGCTCTTTTTCAATTTATGTGCACGTTTAAACTAAAGGTTTAGTTAGTTCTATCTATTCTATTTTTTGATATTTGTAACAAAATAATGAGCATTTTGAAAATTTTTGATTTGAACTCACTCTGGCAGTGATGAGGTTACGAGTTCGAATCCCAACCGAAACCCGTTACTTTCTAAGTTACTTGAGTTTAATTGCGCACAAAAATCACATAATAAAAATTCTCCAAAATGTTGTCTAATATGCAATCCAATATATGAAATAATTTACCAAGTTTTTAATTCACTAACCTTGAATATTGAAAATTTTGAATTATATATTAGAGATTTTTTGAGCCCAATGAAGATTGGTATTCTAAATATTCTAAGATTATTTAAAGGTTCTCTATAATGATTTACAAGGTTCTCCTCATATTTTCAAGATTCTTATGATTCGCTAGACTATCTGAAAAAACTCTGTATGTCCAAGTACACTCAAGATTTTTTAAAAATTTTCAAGAGTTTCGTTAAGATTTTCTTTTAAGATCTTTTTTAAGATTCTCTAGATTTCTTGAATATTCTGAGAAGCACTTAATTTAAGAAACATTGCAACATTTTTTAGAATTCCGCGATGCACAGTTTCTTAGTTATTGATTAAAAAAAGTGCTATTTTAAGTGTATGTATACCACCCTATATTTCGACACTGATTTCCCAGCTAGCACAGATTTCGATTTGTAACATAAATAAGATACAATTCGGTTGCAATTCAGTTTTTTGAAATAAATTTAGTCACATATGGGTTATATTACAGTTTCGACTTGCAATACTGTTTTCATTTTGTTACAGAAAAATACACTTGTTGTTAAAATGTTTCCTAAAAGTTGCAATGGCAGAAGTTTTGTTTAAGTTAAATTAACGTTATTAAAACTTTTATTTTTGTAGCGCATCTTGAAAATGTTATTTTATTGTAGTTGTCACAAATCCAGTAACGAGCTAGCAACCTTGATGTGAGTAACATATTTTCCTTAAATTACTGTTACAACTATGTTGCAGCGAGGTTTTTATTTAGTTTCAATGACAGAAAAAACAAGGACGCTACAATGAGGTTGTTATACAGTTGCAATGACAGAAAAGAAAACGGATCGAGTACTATAATTTTAGATAGCCAATTAGTAATAAGGACGCTGCAATGAGGTTTTTATTTAGTTTCAAGAACTTTGGAAGCAATCTGTCTTGAAGCTGTATGTTCGCCATATTTTTCGTCGTTCTATGTATTTCCTACACCATGCGGTTATTTTTGAGAAAAGTCTAATGCGATTTTCTATATTATTATTTATTTCCTCTTAGAATTTACGGTTCAATATGACACTAGGAGCGTTACAAAATATATTTAGATATATATATTTGTGGATATAAAATCCACAAATATATATCGTTGTAATAAAAATTCGAAAATTTTCCAATTTTCCAATTATTTTCCGAATTTTCCATTTTTAGGTGGCGCGTAAATTTTCCAGAGGTAAAACAACCACATTCATCGACCAAATGGCATCCGTTATAAAATGTTGGTCTAATAATCATGAAATTTCTCTTTTTCAAAGTACTTATTGAGTAATGTCTGACTTTTATAACTTATAAATCTTATAAATTATTTCAATAAAAATTATGTAAAGGAATACTTATTAAAAACATTTTTAAAACATTACAATATACAACTGAAATGAGCCAAAATATTCGTTGTTTCATCTTGTTGCGTGCAACTTCAATTTCAGTAACAACAGCACATTTTAAACATAGCTATAATTTGTCGTCTAATTGCGATCAAAGTTGTATCAAAACATACCGTAAATTCTGCTTTTTCTGTCGCAGTGGAGCTACAGTTGCGTTACATATCTAATCTTGCGACTCTTTTATTTGTAACATTAGCTCTATTGCTACAAATTTGTGCTAGCTGGGTTATAGAACAAATATTCCCAATTTAGACCATTAAAATACTGGTTAAATTTTTCTTTAGCTAACAGCTATGGATACGATTTAACCTCAAGTAACATTTTTGATCAATGTAGATGTGATTGACATTTACTATTGACGTTTACGATTAAACGTTTATTCTGTTATCAGTCCATAGTCTGGCGATATAAAGACTTTACAACATAGCTTTATGTCATTTATTTTTGATATTGTGCTCTTTTACATTCACGGAACCCTTGGCGAGCGAATTTAATTCGCACTTGTCCGACTTTTTCTTATTTATGTGTTTCGGTTTGGGATTCGAACTCGTAACCTCATCAGTGCCACAGTGTGTTCAAATCCTTTGGCAGACATGCGATCCACTTCGCCACGAATACGATGATATTTTGAAGTTGAGACTTCATCACCGCACTCTATATTTACTTAAGTTGAATTCTCAACTCCTATATTTTCGGAAATATTTTAACATTATTTTGGGGATTTTTCCCTTAAATTTCTAGACAGCACTATTGTGTGAGTTCATAGGATGTGTAATATTTCTATTATATTCAACATTCTAAGTCACGAGTTTACAGTAATTATTGATTGCTTCCAATCAATGTGAAATAAATGAGCGACACTTGGTAAATTCTAGATGTTATTTGAATGTATATTTACTTTATACGAAAGACAATGTTACTGTACATTAAACCGGTTAATAATTTTTAATTCACTAGACTTGAATATTGAAAATTTTGAATTATATATTAGAGATTTTTTTAGCACTTAATTTAATTTAATTTAATCAGTGTAAGTCACAACAACTAGTTGGAAATTGTTTTCCAAACTCGTAGATCACAAATTATTCCTTCAATGCTAACTTAGTTAGAAATTGGATAGCGTGTCTGCCAAAAACAGGTTCGAACCATGGCACTGACGAGGATAGTTCGAATCCCGATCCGAAACACGTATAAGAGAAAAATGGAGTTTTTCTCTGAGAAAAATCCAAAATATACTTTCGAATTGAAAAATTCAAACTATTTCATTATTTGTAAGTAAATTATTTCATATACTGGATTGCATATTAGACAACATTTTGGAGAATTTTAATTATGTGATTTTTGTGAGCAATTAAACTCAAGTAACTTAGGAAGTAACGCAAATGCAAAACTGAATGGTTAAATAAATCAGTTTTTAAATTTTATAAACTCGCTAAACATTTTGAAAATTTGTAAAAAAATTAAGCATGCCATGATTTTCATTATAAACTTCATAGAATAATTGATTTGTTTGTTCTAATTTTATGATAATTTAAATTAGTTTACGGGCGGCAAAGTAGAAGAATATAAATCTAATCTAAACAAAACCTCCCAAAAAGTATTTAGTTTTTACAACGGACACCCCATTTTCTGTAGAAGTATAAAAAAACCTTATTTCGATGCAGTTTGGTTTGCTGAGCATGAATTCAACCATACCTTGTACTAAAAAATTAACTTTTCGCTCTTAACCCTCGAAAAACTATTAAAAGCTTTGTTTTGAGTTCAACGATCACACAAGTTATCATGAAATTTCTTGGTTTTTTCATCTGATTGACACAAAAAGTAAAATTATTTTCGTATTCAGCAAGCAAAAATACATCAGAAAATGGCTTCTGATAAATGGTCTGATGGCTTTTACAGGTATGACATCGAAAAAACTATTCTTTCAATGTGGATGGAGGTGGTTGACTTGCAGCTGCCATACTGGTCCGCCATTTTGAATTTTTCAAAAAGGCCACGGCTAAAATTAAATTAAAAGGTTATAGCTAAAAAACGAGACTAAGTGCAATTCTATAGGGTGCTTCATTTTTTGGACAGAGGGGAGTGACCGAGATGACAGAGAATGCCCCATATATATATTTTTCTTTATTTCACAAGAAAGAGTTAACTTAACGAAAAAATATCTAAATACTTTTTTTTAGGTGATGACCTAAATAATGTGTAAAATAATGGTTCTAAAAGATTTTATCGTAAATTTAAAAATTGACCAAATATAAGCCAAAAATGACAATTTTATCTTTTTTCATAGAACTTTGAGCTTAAGTCGGCACCTGTTAAATATATTTAATCAAGCTCAAATTTTAGGAGACTTATTTTCAGGTGTATTGAAACAATTTTTCGAACGGCACTCTTCATGATTTGAATAAAATATTTTTCCCTCAATAATTATTTGTGATCGTATTATGTGGTTTGGCGAATCACATGAAATAGTTAAATTTACCTTGTATTATCTACATTCCGAACCACAAAATTGGTCAAATTATCCACATTTATTTATTAAAATTTATGTGGTAAATCCAACCGCATAAGTTACAGAAAAACGGTCGAGTTAACCGATTATGGTTTTCGTATCTTGAACCAAATTTTTTTAGTACGTAGAACATCATTCTGAGATTAGCTAAAATATATCAAAGTTTTTGGCTGTTTTAAATGCATTTTGCTTTGTTGATAAACAATTATTTTTTTGAGTAGTATCATAAAAAATTTCTACAAAAAAATTATATAGGAACAGTGGGTAGTTTTTTTTTAGATCAACGTACTTTTTGCAAAACATGTTAATGCTGTTTCGTTCGTTTCGTAGAATTTTAATATATTTCTATCAGAGATCTATTTAGTATAAAGAAATTTTGCCATATAACGATATTGTCATAAACGATTCATGATTGTTCTAAAGATGTTTTTTAACAATTTTTTTCTTTCTCGCCGTCTTTGGTTATATGGTTTATGTAATTAATGTAACAAATTATTGTCAATTGAAAAAGATTACATATATGTATCATATAACAAATATGAGCTTGATTATATTTCGCTGACACTCACAAGATAGTTAAAGAAACTAGATAATGCTTAATGAAGTTAAATAATAAAGTGTTAAATTTTGATCACCTATTTAAATATTTTAGATAATCATTGTGTCGATACTTGATTGTGATAATGTGATACGAGTAAAAATAAAAACATAACTGACGAAATGTCTCATAAATTATTTTATTACAGAAAAAAGATAATTTTTATTTATCTATTCACGTAGTACAATTCCTGTTTTTTTATTTATCCACGATAAAAATGATGATACTCTAGCATAACCTGATGGGTAGCCACTTTCACAACCCTCGGACGACACAAATGACACCACACCAATAAGAGTGTATGTATCATTTTCTGGAAGAACTAGTGGTCCGCCAGAATCACCACTGCATGTACTTTGATTTATTTGTTCATACCCTACCCCACATATTGTTGACTCGATAATAACATCGTCACCATAAACATCTGCACAAGCTTCATTAGAAATAATTTTAATATTAGTGGTTTGAAGTTGTTGTGGTATAACATTTTCTAAAAGAGAAACATTTAATAAAAACACTTTATTCACAAGGAAGTTAAATTTTAAACCCGCCACTGGTAAGACCCCATCCGGAAACACTTGTTTTTTTATTGACAAAACGTTCTGTAGCTTGTGCACGTGACGGCAAACGAATTGGTTGAATACGGTCTGTGAAATTCACAGGCGCCATTTTTATTAAAGCAACATCGTTGAAAAGCATTTCATCATCGTAGTCCTCATGCATAATTGCTTGAAGTCCAGATCTAGTTATAGCTGGTGTGCTTAGATTATTCGATCCAATATACACCGAAACCGAATCCATATCCAAAACGCAATGGGCCGCAGTTAAAATCCATTCGTTAGAAATAATTGATCCACCACATAAGTATGTCCAGGGTTCAATAGTAATATCAAGAGCAACTTGCCATGGAAACTCGCCTTCTTTTGCAGGAACACCATTAACAATTCTTCCTATAAATGCATAGTTGCTTTGGTATCGTGGTATAAATCGTTGATATTTCTGAAATTACTTTTTCTTTTCCTAAATTTATAAATTATTTAAATTCTATTAAGACTTACTTTTATAACAGGTGAAGAAATTACACTTCCACATAGTACAAATATTACAATTATTAGCTTCATGCTATATGGACTTTAACTTAATTGTGGTAATTTTGTAAAATTAATCAATTACTTATATTAAGTTTTATATCATTTAGTTTACTGATAATGAAAAAAGACAAATTTTGACTAATTTCATTTTACCTCGAGGTATTTTATAAGTTTTTAATCAGCATCGCAAATTTAATAACTGTCTAATATAACTTTGATTAGATTTGCGTTTTTGATTCTCATTAAGTTGTAACAGAAAATTTACAACATTTAAAAATTCTCTATTATTTTACTACTAAAAACTTGTAAATTTGTATGTAATTATATATATATCGATGGTCTAGCGCACAGATGTGGTAAGTGACATTTAGCAAATTGTTCAGTACAGGCGTTTGAAAGTTTACACTTCAATAAAAATTGAAAATGTAAAATATTATGTGGTTGGATTCGATAGAGTTTTATAGTAGTTATCTAGTCTTTATTGTAATTATGTCTTTCTACATGATAGAACTTAAGAGATACATGAATAATATTTAGTTTTATACAAACCATAAGTACTTACCACAGTACATGTGCAGTACAGTACAGTACAACAATGCCATCTACTGGATAAAATATTAAACATACACATACAATATTTTTACATTATATAAAAAATGAAATGGAGAATTTTATAGAGTACTTAACTCATTTTCTCAAAAAATGTCACTTACCACATCTGTGCGCTAGACCATCGATATATATTATATATCGATATATATATCGATATATATATATATATATATATATATATATATATATATATATATATATATATATATATATATATATATATATATATATATATATATACCCAAGTAACAATTTGAAGCTGTCACAACGTTGTGTCAGCTAAAATTCACAGGGATTTAGTTGTAATAACAAGTTCAAAAAAATACAAAAAACGTTTTCACAACGTTTTGCTGATGTTGCGGCAACTAAAATGGGGATCATATTTTGCTTGGCAGTACGTTGTAATAACGTCACACAGCGAATTTGCTATAATTGTAAAACAGTTTTTAATATATCAATATCGTTAGTTTAGCAATAACGCTTCACAAAAATTAAATGAGTTGTTTTTGCGATATCGCTGAGTTCAACGCAGAATAGTAAAATTAGGAAAAACGGATCCATAACAATTAAGAAATTATTGTTGTAACTTAGCATTCGTAAAAGTATAATAGTTATTTAAGCGATTTTAGATTGAAAAAAGAAAAATTAACTAGAAAATCTAAACTGCTTTTTTAAAAACACAATTTATAAAAATAACAATTTCGTATATTTATTCCCCCAATTTGATTACAAAAACGATCTTGCATAATTTAATTACTTTGTTTTTTAATGTTACATAATTTTTTTGTTTGTATTCATAATGGAATGGCCAAGTTATATGTTACATATTTATTGTTTTAGATTCTGCAAGCTCCAAACGTAAAAACACTTGCAGAAATAAATTTATCGGGCAGTTTCTAAAGTTACCTCAGATAATTAATATGCGCCAACAAATTAATTGATATTTAATAAGTAAATAAAATTTAAAATTTGTCGTAAAATTTTTATTTGCAAAAAAAATTCATCAATTTGAAATGTATAATATAATATCTTTAAACAAATTAATCAAACTACAAATTACAAGCGTTTATTTTCGTGTTTTCATTCAGAAAAACAATTTTTTTGGTATTATATCGTACCGTTTAATTCGGCAGCCGTTTTCGTGCATAACAAATAGAATTAAAATATGTCTGCAATAATATGTATAACAGCTATGTAGATAAATTGATATCCTTTTCACTGTTTATACTAAAGTCAACATTTTTACACCTAAAATGCTTTTTCTTTAGATGGGAAATAAGCAAATAAATGACATATTTGCTTTAGTAATAAATATTGCGTAGTTAAAAGGAAAATTGCATTCAAAATAGTAATACCATAACGGTATATTATCATTTCTGAAAACTACTTACCGTTAATAACATTTTAGAAAATAAGTAATATTCATTGCCCTTAATAACTATAATGATTTGTCTAGAGGCCTATCGTTGTCCTCCTAATAACCAAAATTGTTATATGTTAAGCATTTTCACGGATTGCTTTAAGGTAAGCAATCTTTCGTTGAGGTGGCCTTTGTAGTTTTGTGGTAAGTAGTTTTGCTTTGTGTGAAAGAAAATGTGAAAAAAGAGGATAAAATGTAGTTGTTGTTTATTAAATGAAATTCATGTTGGTAGATCATCAATTATTTCTACAGAGAACTTAAAATCAGAATGCAAGTCTGTTGGCTAGTCATAACTCATGAGACATTCTCAACCAATGAACTCATAATATGAATTTGTCAAGAAAATATATTTTCATTTGTTTGAAATAAATAATTTTATAAACACTGTTTTTAATTTTTTACAGCAAAATTCAATGGTATGCGTTATTGAATAGAGGATATTTAAATAGTATGATTTATAAAGTGTGAAGCAATGGAATGAAAACAAATTACTTCGGTCTGAAAGACCTAAGTATTACATTCATGAGCCAAAAGTGAAATTCTTACCCCCACTTTTTTTGGCATTTCTCGACGTTTTAGGACCTACTGATTCTAAAAAAGCAAAAAAAAAAAAAATGTATGTCTGTCTGTCGGCCGGCCGGCCGGCCGGCTGGCCGTCACAACCGACGAAATCTAGAAAACCGCTGGACGGATTTGAAAAATTTTTTTTTCTAAAAATAGGTTTACCTAATAGGAAGAGCCGAAAGGACGATGTGTTCGATAACTGTACCGGAAGTGTGTCAAAAAAATCATTATGTGTGTCAAAACAAGGAAATTTGCATATTTTTTGCTTAAAAAACGTTCATCTTAAGTGATTACGAGTAGGAACATTGAATTTGGAGAAATCTTGATGACCGGGATTGGTATGTGAGACCAAAATCTAGATTATTGCATTATAAGTTTGTCAAAAAAATGTTGTCAAGTGTGTCAAAAGACAGATTTTTATTTATTTTTTTACCTAATTTTTTGGAAAAAAAAATGAAATTAATTGTTTGTTTGAAATGAAGTTTTATTTTATTATTATTGAGAATTATGGCATTATAAGTTTGTCAAAAAAATGTTGTCAAGTGTGTCAAAAGATTTTTAATTAGTTTTTTACCCAATTTTTTGGAAAAAATAAAATTGTTTCTTTGAAATGAAATTTTATTTTTATTATTGAGAATTATGGCATTATAAGTTTGTCAAACAATGTTGTCAAGTGTGTCAAAAGAAAGGTTTTTATTTATTTTTTACCCAATTTTTTTAGAAATAAAATTAATAGTTCGTATGACATGATATATTATTATTATTATTGAGAATTATGGCATTATAAGTTTGTCAAAAAATAATGTCAAGTGTGTCAAAAATGATTTCATTTATTTTTTTAGCCAATTTTTTGGGAAAAAAAATGTAGCTGTTTTTATGACGTAAATGTAATTTAAAATGAGATTGGACATGGAAATTTTTGAATTTGTTATAGTTTTTGAAATATTTTTGGAATTTTGAAAAAGTTTGTATTTTTGATTTTGTAATAATTTTTACAATATTTTTAGAATTTCGGCAAAAGTTTTAATTTTTGATTTTGTAAGAATTTTTGAAATATTTTTAGAATTTTGAAAAATTTTTAATTTTGATATTATTATAATTTTTGGAATTTTGAAAAAAGTTTCAATTTTTGATTTTGTAATAATTTTTGCAATATTTTTAGAATTTTGGAAAAAGTTTGTATTTTTAAGAATTTTTGAAATATTATTGGAATTTAGAAAATATTTAAATATTTGATTTTATTCTAATATTTGGAATATTTTTGGCATTTTGAAAAAGTTTGATTTTATTTAATTTAACAATATTTTTGGAATTTTGATTATAATTTTCCGGCAACGTATTGATGTTTCGTGTTAGTTCTGTAAGAAATTTTTAAACAGAGATAAAAAATACTTGTACTTTAACAAAGAGTTATGTTTGATGTACATCGCTGCCCAAAACTAAAAACCATGTCCTCATAAAAGTTTTTTGCCGAAAACTATATCAAAATCCTTAACCCAGACCGAAGTCTTGATATCTCAGAGCTTGAGATTTCAGCCCCTCCATATTTTCGTTTTGTAGGGCAAATATACAAATTTTGCTGTAACTCTGTAATTTCTGTAATTTTGCTCTAATTGCCATTTTCTTTTCAAGTGGTGTAACTGAACGGTTAATGCCCAATGGCAAAGTGCATTTTATTAAATATGGTGATACTTCCTAAATTCGTCGATGATCCCATCGTGAAAAATGAAACCCCATTTTCTTTTCTTGACCAATAAAACAAAGTTTTTGTTTCAAAATACCAATATGCTGCTGATGAAGCATATCACATACGATAACATCATCTACCATATTAATAGGAAGGCAGAGAAGTGCTGAATTGAATTTGTGATGCTGTTTGTCTAGTTGCTGGCGAAAGGAATAATCAGTTCGTTTAGGCATATAAGGCATTATCATGCTCTCCGATGACATGGCAGTCAAGACATCCATGATAAGTGTTGAAGTTTACTGTAACTAGAGCAAGACTCAGACAAAGCTAATTGAGCTTTCGAAATTTTGGTTTCATTTTGTTTTCGATTAGTATCTTTACCTTTGATTATACTACCAGCTGCGGCATCACAAATTAAGCAACGGATTTTAATGTCTATTTTGCTATTATTTATTATCATACCGTTTTGCAAGATCGTTTACAAATCATCTATAAAGCCTTTGAAATAGTTGTTCACCGAAGAAGGTTTACTATTGCCACAGTAAATCCCTACAACCATCGGTACAAAATCGTCGATCTCGCATGTATTACGAAGTGAACGGGAAAAAATTGAGTTTTTGAGCTTTTATAAATAAAAACTCCATCAATATTTATACTTAGACTGATGGAAATTGAACTATCTAAGGATTTGAAATAAGATTCTAAGCAACGTTTAACACCTCGATTCCTATACAAACCACCAGCGAATGGTACTATACTTGAAATCTTGTGGTGTATTAAACAAGGTGCGAGCATCACATTGTAGTGGTTGCAATTTATTTTGTTTAAGGCATTGGTTATAAATCGTTAAGAGCAGTTCCTTTAAAGCAGTTTGTGCAATAATAAACGATACTGCCTATATTTTTTATCTTATCGAGAAAGTCTTATGTATTCTCTTCTTCTTCGTTATCATTAAGGAAGTATCCGAATTTTTCGTTTTGATCATATATGGAGGTTACAGATGTTAAAAGTTTTGGTATTTGAAGTAGAGATGTCTTGAAAAAGACATAATTGCTCTCTTTTAAATCAGTATCACAATTTTTATTGGAAACTAAATTGTTCTCATCTATAAAACAAAGAGAATAAAATAATACTCGTTATCAAATTAAATTAAACATTTTTGAAAAAAAAACTTACTTATGTTTACATACTTTGTTGCTTGTAGTTGTTGTGATACTACAATAAAAGTGATTAAAAGAAATCACTTTTATTTTACTTACAGTGTAATTGGCACATGTCAATCGTTTAACGTTAATACACAAATTTTCGTAATTAATTAAGGTTCCATTTTCAGCTGTTTAGTTTTGATCTCGGACTTTCTATGAAATGTAGAACTGCGTGTATATTTCTTTAATGATTTAAAATAATGGTTATATTTTTATTTTCCATTATATAAAATAATATCGAGTGCACTGTTACAGCCGACCAAGTAAAACCAAATAATTTTTTTATGGTTTGAAAAATATACATGACGTATGCTCATAGCATGAAATTAATTGACAATATGAGTGCACAGCGAATTTGCTTTACAGAAAGCTCAAACTCAACAATACAGTCTAAATTATATTGTATTCATCTTTTTCAGCTATCTTGCTATTAAAAGAACTAAACTGATTAATTGGGATTTGACTTTGAAATTATACAAAAATGATAATAAAACGTTTTGACTTTAACGCATAAATACTTGACTATAGTAGCAAAATTGCTTTCCACATAACAATTTTGATTTTACGAAAATAATGATATTACTGCTATGAACACATATTACCTATATAAGGGAATTAGCTGTTTTGTTTACTGTCACAACGTTTCCAAAACTAATGATTTAGCTATTTAACTTTTATAACTATTTCGTATAGTTTTTCGTATTTCGAGACGTTGTCACAGCATAGCTTTAGCTGTGAATGACAATTTGCCGAGTCAATTGTTACTTGGGAATATATATATATATATATATATATATATATATATATATATATATATATATATATATATATATATATATATATATATATATATATATATATATATATATATATAAATATATATATATATATATATATATATATATATATATATATATATATATATATATATATATATATATATATATATATATATATATATATATATATATATATATATATATATATATATATATATATATATATATATAAATATATATATATATATATATATATATATATATATATATATATATATATATATATATATATATATATATATATATATATATATATATATATATATATATATATATATATATATATATATATATATATATATATATATATATATATATATATATATATATATATATATATATATATATATATATATATATATATATATATATATATATATATATATATATATATATATATATATATATATATATATATATATATATATATATATATATATATATATATATATTAGGGCGGCAACTTTGAACTTTTGGCATCCGATCCGGGGAGCGCATTGATAAAAAGTTGCAGGGGTCTTTAAAACTACTATATTCCAAATTTGAGCTCAATCGGTTAATTCTCTCCACTGGCCCAAATTCGATTTATAAAGAAACCTCACTTTGAAAGTAAGCATTTTTTCAAACTGCTGGCGACTCCACAAATGTTTTTCGATTTTCAAATTTTTTTTTTGTTTCATCACAAATTAATAGTTCTTAAAATAAAAATTTTTTTTTTGTTAAATTAGATAAATTACATAACAAAAGGGTTGTTCAAAGTTGAAAATTTTTGAAATTTGAGTTTTTTTTGCCATTTTTTTTAAAATATGGAAGTGCAAAATTCGTTTTAGACTAAAAAGGTATACTAAAAAGTTTTAGTACACATTTTGCTGCGTTCATAAATATATTATTTTTTTTAAAAGCTGTATTTGTTTAAAAGTTATGATTGTTTTAATAATAAGTAATTTTATATATATGAGCAATTTCACACAAGTTCAGCAAATTTTTGGGAAATTTTGACTTGACCCCTTTCAATTTTGATTTGTTTTTGTTTATAGATAGTCTTTCATAAATATAAAATACAAGTTCTCTTAGAATTTTTTTTTTCGACCAGGGGTCTTCACAGGGTGCCCCTCAATTTTTTGTTATTTTGTGATGTGAGTGCATTTTGACGAGCAATTGTAGAAAAACTACTCAATCGATTTTCATAAATGATATGTCGTAGAATAGGTATTAGAACAAAGTTTTTAAAAATGTACACTGTTAATTTTTTGAAATAATTTTTAACGGTGTCACATAAGAAAAAAACTGTGTAACATAAGAAAAGATGGCACAGCGTCTTTTTTTTTCAACTTAATTGAAGCTTATTTTATATCTAGCAACTTTGAACTTTTGGCATCCGATCTGAGGAGCGCATTGATAAAAAGTTGCAAGGGTCCTTAAAACTACTATATTCCAAATTTGAGCTCAATCGGTTAATTCTCTCCACTGCCCCTAATCCGATTTATAAAGAAACCTCACATTTTTTCAAACTGCTGGCAACTCCACAAATGTTTTTCGATTTTCAAATTTTTTTTTTTTACATCACAAATTAATAGTTCTTAAAACAAAAATTTTTTTTTTGTTAAATTAGATAAATTACATAACATTAGATAAATTCCATTACATTAGATAAAATACATAATTACATAAGATAAATAATAAATATTTAAATTTTTTCTAAATTCCAATAATATTTCAAAAATTCTTAAAAAATTTTTTCCAAAATTCTAAAAATATTTCAAAAATTATTACAAAATCAAAAATATAAACTTTTTCAAAATTCCAAAAATATTTCAAAAACTATAACAAATTCAAAAATTTCCATGTCCAATTTCATTGTAAATTACATTTACGTCATAAAAACAGCTATATTTTTTGTCCAAAAAATTGGCTAAAAAAATAAATGAAATGATTTTTTGACACGCTTGACATTATTTTTTTGACAAACTTTTAATGCCATAATTCTCTATGATAATAATAAAATTTCATGTCATACAAATAATTAGTTTTATGTTTTTTCAAAAAATTAGGAAAAAATTAATAAAAATCTTTCTTTTGACACACTTGACAACATTTTTTGACAAAATTACAATGCCATAATTTTCAATAATAATAATAAAATTTCATGTCATATAAATAATTAATTTTATTTTTTTCCAAAAAGTTTGGGAAAAAATTAATAAAAATCTTTCTTTTGACACACTTGACAACATTTTTTTGACAAACTTATAATGCAATAATCTAGTTTTTGATCTCACATACCAATCCCGACCATCAAGATTTCTCCAAATTCAATGTTCCTACTCGTAATCACTTAAAATGAACGTTTTTTAAGCAAAAAATATGCAAATTTCCTCATTTTGACACACTTGACGATTTTTTTGACACACTTCCGGTACAGTTACCGAACACATCGTCCTTTCGGCTCTTTCCATTGAGTAAACCTATTTTTAGAAAAAAAAATAATTTCAAATCCGTCCAGCCGTTTTCTAGATTTCGTCGGTTGTGACGGCCGGCCGGACGGACGGCCTACAGACAGACATACATTTTTTTTTTGCTTTTTTAGAATCAGAAGGTCCTAAAACGTCGAGAAATGCCAAAAAAAGTGGGGGTAAGAATTTCACTTTGAGCTCATGAATGTAATACTTAGGTCTTTCAGACCGAAATAATATATAAAATCACTTATTATTAAAACAATCATAACTTTTAAACAAATACAGATTTTAAAAAAAATAATATATTTATGAACGCAGTAAAATGTGTACTAAAACTTTGTAGGAAACCTTTTCAGTCTAAAATGAATTTTGCACTTCCATATTTTAAAAAAAATGGCAAAAAAAACTCAAATTTCAAAAATTTTCAACTTTGAACAACCCTTTTGTTATGTAATTTATCTAATTTAACACAAAAAAAAATTTTTATTTTAAAAACTATTAATTTGTGATGTAACAAAAAAAAAATTTTGAAAATCGAAAAACATTTGTGGAGTTGCCAGCAGTTTGAAAAAATGCTTACTTCCAAAGTGAGGTTTCTTTATACATCGAATTTGGGCCAGTGGAGAGAATTAACCGATTGAGCTCAAATTTGGAATATAGTAGTTTTAAAGACCCCTGCAACTTTTTATCAATGCGCCAAAATATATAAAATTCTCGTGTCACAGTGTTTGTAATTAAACTCCTCCGAAACGGCTTGACTGATTTCCATGAAATTTTATGTGTATATACGGTAGGTCTGAGAATCGGTCGTAAACTATTTTTTATACCCTTAAGTGATAAGGGGGGCCCTCCCCCCAAAATTTTTTTGTATTTTTCAGACAAAATTTTTTATTTTTATTTTTTTATGATTTGACATTAAAAAATACATATAATCCCTAATTTTCCCCCTTCTACCACCAAACCCCATTTTTTAATTGCGATATTAGTACTGAAATACTCTTCAATTACTCCTCCGAAACGGCTTGACTGATTTCCATGAAATTTTATGTGTATATACGGTAGGTCTGAAAGTCAGTTGTAAACTATTTTTTATACCCTTAAGTGATAAGGGGGGCCCTCCCCCCAAAAATTTTTTGTATTTTTGAGACAAAATTTTTTATTTTCATTTTTTTATGATTTGACATTAAAAAATACATATAATCCTTCATTTTCTCCCTTCTACCACCAACCTACATTTTTTAATTGCGATATTAGTACTGAAATACTCTTCAATTACTCCTCCGAAACGGCCTGACTGATTTCCCTGAAATTTTATGTGTATATTCGGTAGGTCTGAGAATCGGTTATAAACTATGTTTTATAGCCTTAAGTGATAAGGGGGGCCCTCCCCCCAAACATTTTTTGTATTTTTCAGACAAAATTTTTTATTTTTATTTTTTTATGATTTGACATTAAAAAATACATATAATCCCTAATTTTCCCTCTTCTACCACCAACCTACATTTTTTAATTGCGATATTAGTACTGGAATACTCTTCAATTACTCCTTCGAAACGGCCTGATCGATTTCCATGAAATTTTATGTGTATATACGGTAGGTCTGAGAATCGGTCGTAAACTATTTTTTATACACATAAGTGATAAGGGGGGCCCTCCCCCCCAAAATGTTTTGTATTTTTCAGAAAAAAATTTTTTATTTTTATTTTTTTATGATTTGTCTTTACAAAATACATATAATCCCTTATTTTCCCCCTTCTACCACCAACCTCCATTTTTTAATTGCGATATTAGTACTGGAATACTCTTCAATTCTCAGTAGTCAACAACTGATCAATCTATTAATCTATCTATCTATCTTCTATCTACATATCTATATATGATAAATACAAATACAAATGTTCGTTGGTTCAAAATAGGCAATCTAGGAATGTACTGGATCGATTCTCTTGAAATTTGGACACAATGTTGCATTCAGAAAGGTTATTATATATATTTTTTTAGCGATATGCGTTTCATATAGGAATGTAAGCTGTCGACAAGCGCCCCTCACCTGCATTAATATCAATTCAATCTTTTTATGGTCGAGTTTCACTTAAAGACTTAATTTAATCGATTAGTTATGTATGGGTGATCTGATCACCCATATATAGTTTTGTCCAATTTATCAACCATATTTGCTGATTACCGGTTAATTGTATAACCACTCCAGTGTCCAGTGTTATTGTGTAACCAGTGTGTTTATGTTTGTTAATGACTTTGTATAACAACACTTTGACCTAAATGGAAGTAGTGCTAACCACTAGACCATTCAACACATTTGTACATACATTTATATACATACGGTCATAAAAATGTTCTATTTCATTTTTCCTCATTGCATGGAAATTGACTCTATTGTATATTTTACCAAATACTTCTACACGGAATGGCATTTTGATAATTTTTTTGAAAACCAGATTTCAAAAAACGATTTTGTGCATTTGTTCAAAACAGCAGTTGACATGATGTATGTGATACATATATAAGTTTCAATAGGTCAGGTTGACAAAACGCCTGCTTGAGAACATATGAGAAGATTCAATGCTCGGACAATAAACGAAGTGACAATTAATAAAGTCGGCAATAAATTTCAACCGGGATATAATTTTTGTCAATAAAAGAGGGATTAATGATTCGAGGGGAAGATTTCCACATTTGGAAATGCCGTCAATTGTTTCACCAATACATGGTAGATATGTATGCAAAAACATTCGAAACAGAACGTTTAATATTCATTCGATTAAATCAAACCAAGCTTTTCTCTGAAGTACCAGTATATTTGCGAGAGCCAATTTAATATGACGGTTATTCACAACTAACGCACACACACAAAATCATCTCAAATGCACACGGCAAATATCCGATGCCAGCTTCGATAAAGATTTGTAGGAAGTTGTGACGAAAAATATGTAACATGAGCTTTCCAGAACACTGAATCCACTGAATCCAAAGTACGCAAAGTGATATCACCAAGGATTCAGTCAGTTACATGAAATTCAGTTACATGAAACGATGATCCTTTATATAAAAGAAGAGCCGCAGCAGATGGCGGTAAGGTAACAATATATAGATATGCGAAACGGGAACATGGAAATAGTTCCATAAACATGGATGGTTGTTCCATATTAATCGTTTGCTACAAAGAACATACAGATCCACATAAACTTGGAATACGGTATATACGTCAAATCAGTCAAATACGTAAGTTAGAAAGTACTTTAATAAAGGCAACATTTCAGTTTTAGCGTGCTACAATGAAGCAGCACTGGGATGTATGTATCATTCATCAATGACACGTGCAGCACTTCACCTCCAAACTAAGTTCGAGCTATGTTTAAAATCATGCTGACCGCTTACTGTTCTTCATCTACAAGAACGTTATGGGAAAAAATATAAATCGCACATGGTTGATGATATTTCCTGTCCTATATAGCAAAATGATTGAAGATCTGTGCGTAGTACTAGCGAACTTAGTTCTCAATCAATTATTAATGCTACCGTCGAATCGATCTGCTCCGTCGGTCAATGTGAAATTACGTCGTTAATATAAAAACAATACTGATGATTAGGTTTAATATAAGTACAATACGGGTGATTAGCATTTCAATTCAAAAGATCACAATTGTCAATTAAATTGATGTTTGCAATCACCATAAAAAAAGATCACGCTCAATCATTAAAAGTGCGCGCTTTAGATGTAGAACGGATTGATTTTCGTATGGACAATTATGTTGCGTAGATAGAATAGAGGCATAAAACTAGATAACCTCTATATCTGAACCAACAATGGAGCCACAACAAATAATGTATAACCTGCAGAAGCATCGAGAAATTGAACATTAGAAACCTGTAGGTTCTCTTTTCTTAGTGAGCACTCAGCACATTGAACATATGGGTACTGCGAACATTTGTAAATCTATTTATGTTCTGTATTATGTTATATATAGAGATGACACACCTCTACTAATTGAACAAGTTGCTTAAATTTTTTTTTGCTTACTTGAAAACTTATTTGATCGCTAATTTTTCATATATCCGAACTGATCAGTAAGAGTGCTGATTATTTTTCATCCATATTTTTAAAAAGATAAATTAAAAATTATGCGATTATTCTCATTATCACTTTTTGAAATCATTGCTACTACGTCAACAAAATGTCTGTGCACAAGCTTTATTTATAAGCGTAGCAAAGCACGCCGGGTCCTGCTAGTATATATATATATATATATATATATATATATATATATATATAATATATATATATATATATATATATATATATATATATATATATATATATATATATATATATATATATATATATATTGTTACGTTTTTCACACCTTACTTCGAATTGGCCTTACTCACAATTCGATAAACGCAATTCCCAAATCGCTTCAGAGTTCGATCACTGATTAGTTAGCAACCACACCAGGTTTTATTGAATATTCAACAACTTAATTGTTTCACAACAACAGGAAAACAATACAGCAAACAATATTCCTAACTAGAATATTCTTCCAACAGCTTCGAAACTCCAACGGTTTATTGTAGAAATTTCCAATTCACAACGTTCAAAATAATACACAAAATATTTCTATTTAATAACACATAACTTTATTTACAAAAACTTTACACAAAAACTAATTTAAAGATCACTTTTATAATTTTTAACTTCACAATCGCAGGTTTAAAATAAACTAATTCTACATTTAATTTCACTTTACTGTCGCAGGTCTAAAATAAAACTAATTAAAAACTACAAAAGGTATTTTTCTTATATACCTTCTGCAATACTTCTAGATAATTCGACATCACTTTCCAGAAACCTTGAGAAAACATTAGAATACTCGATTATTTTACGTTATGTTGATTTGATTCATAAAATCGTTTATGTTGACCCTATTTCTAAGAAGAGACAACAACAACAATATTCATTTCATTAATTTGTTTGTTGATTTTATTTTCCTGGAAGTGACCGTAATCGTTTAGATCTTTCTGTAATCGTCTAGATTTTTCTGCACTCGTAACATTACCCTCCACTTAAGCCTATTCGTCCCGAACAGGATCTAGACCTCTCCTCCAATTGTTGAATCCAAACATTTTTTTTTTCTTTTTTTTCTATTTCCCAGGCGGTTGAGAATTGCTTCTGGTCCCTTTCTAAGTCCTTGGCCATTACTTTGTTCTATGTCCGCCCACCGTGATAAGTATGGATTCTCATTATCTCTAAAGTCCTCCTTATCTTTTCCCTTTGAGTGTTTCACATTGCCATGTCTCCGAACCATTCTCATTTTCAGCTGCGATTCATCCCCGTTTGCAGCTATTTGAACCATCTCTTTTACATCGCTCACCTCGTTATGGACTTGGACCTGTTTCATTTTTAACTTTCGGCGTTTGTTTAAACGTCTGCGTCGGTTGACGTTTCTTTCCCTCATCTGTTTGGATGATGGTTCTGGATTTTCTCCTGCACTGCATAGTTTCTCATCGCTGCCAATAACTGTTGGCTCTGCCTCATTCACAAGTAGTGGCATCTCAACACTATTAACCTTTAGGATTCCACATCCAAAATCGAAGACTAATCCCTTCTCCTTCATGAAGTCCATCCCCAAAATGACTTCATCCATAATGTCAGCCACTAGCACCTCTTGTTGATAGCAGTTATTTCCCAATTTTATTTCAGCGATTCTTTTACCTTCTATTTCAGCGCATTCTTCAGTTACTGTTTGGAGTTTCAATCCATCTGATGGTTCCAAAACACCGTCAATTAAACCTTTGCGAACGAATGTTCGAGCTGAACCTGTATCCAGTGTCATGAAGCAACTTTTACCTTCAAGTTGTCCATTGATACCCAAGCTTTCACCATTTACCGCAATTCTTGAAATTGGAATGTAGGCTGCATTCTCCTCACTTTTTGGCTTTATAGTTGCACCTTCAACAGGCTTCCGTTGAATAGGAGACGAAGGAATCTATCACGCTTCCTGTTCCAGCAGTCCTGTGAGATATGGCCCGATTTCCTACATATCCAGCACAGGAGTTTTCTAGTGCTGTTCCTGAACCCTAAGTGCTCCATTTCTTCGGCTCCTCTGTTCTTCACAGAAGACGACAATCTGTCTGCTTCCCCGTTTGTCTTGCACTCCCGTGCCATGTGACCCTCTTCATCACATACCCAGCATCTGATGTCGCTTCTATCTCTGTGTGCCAAAACTTCCCCTTTGATGTTCCCCTCTACATTCCTTTTTCTGCTTCCACCAGATGGCATACACATCCTCTGTACCATCTCATATTGCATTGCGTATGCGACAGTTTCATGGAAAGTCGCCTTAGGTGTAGTCATTACTTTGATCCTGGTTTCTGGATCTCGGATACCATCAATGAAGGCCTCGATCTTCATTTTCTCCATAAAAATACGGTGGAGTATTCGAGTGTGCCAAATGTACAAGCCGTTCTACTGCCGAAGAATAGTCCTGAAGGCTTTCTCCATTCCGTTGCAAGCGACCCTTTAACTCGATCCGGTATAGCTCCTTTTTGTGGTCGCTGCCATATTTTCGTTCCAACGCATTCATCACTTCAGCATAACCTTTCCGATCATTTTCCAGTACTGCCTGTAGTGCTTCAGCTGCTTCACCTTTAAGCGCAACTATCAATGCAGCAAGACGATTTTCAGCGTTCCAAACGTTTTGATCTGCTGCGGTCTCGAACTGGAACTTGAAGATGCCGAACGATGTTGTTCCATCGTATGATGGTGGTTTTAGTTTGATATTTGCTACTTGATGTACCACCTGGGAAATAACTTTAGTCGTTTCAATGTCCTGCAACCTCT
>OY856187.1:295348335-295481624 GCA_963693315.1 Diogma glabrata | reverse complement strand
TCACTATGCAAAATGACAGTACAGAACTCTCAATGCTGTGTACGAGTAGAGAACGAAATACCAAAGTTTTTTAAAGTCGACTCCGGTTTAAGACAAGGTGATGCTATCTCTCCTATACTTTTTAATCTAGCCTTGGAATATGTGTGCCGTCAAAAGAAACTACCGACTAATAACAATGTCTTGTCAATAAACTCAGTACAGATGATTGCTTACGCTGATGATGTTGTCATCCTCGGCCGAAGTGAAGCTGTTATGAGTGAGACTTTCAAGTCGCTTGAGAGTGGTGCTAGGAAAATTGATCTGCAAATTAACTACAATAAAACCAAACATACGAATGTTTCAAGAGAGGCTGAGAAGAAAGATTTGATGTGCGTCGATGAACGAATTGAGGGAGTTGAATCTTTTAAATATTTGGGATCAATGCTTGACTCAAACAACAGCATACTTACAGATATTAAAGCTCGAATCGCTGCAGGTAATCGAACTTTCTACTCAATTAAGCCTCTCCTTGGATCACCGTATGTATCAACTAACACCAAGCTCAAGTTATACAAGACATTGATTAGACCGGTTGTGATGTATGGGTCACAAACGTGGACCCTTACACAAAATGACGAATCTCATTTATCTGTATTTGAGCGTAAGATCCTACGCTACATTTTTGGTCCACTTAAAACAGACGATGGAGAGTATAGAACCCGGTATAACTTTGAGATCAGAGACCTTCTTGAGGGTCCTGATATAATAGGTTGTATCCGTTCTAATAGGATTGCTTGGTTTGGGCATGTTCTACGAGCCGATTCACAGTCTGGAATGATTAGAAAAATGTACGTTAGTACCCCAGGGAGTGGTAGACCGCGAGGTAGACCACGACTACAATGGGAGGCTGACGTAATAAACGACCTTAAAAAAATCGGCTGCCATGGTAATTATGTCGCTGTTGCGAATGACTGTGGTGAATATTCAAAGCTGATTAACCTGGCAACGCTCCTACATGGAGCATGAACGCCTTAAAAAAAAAAAAAAAAAAAAAAAAAAAAAATATATATATATATATATATTTATATTTATATATATATATTAGGGTGCTTTTTTTTTGGGCGACTATTCTTTTTTTCTAGTGCCCCACCGACATTTTGTTGGAAATACCCAAGAAAACGTCCTCCTAAAATATGAGCCCTCAAAATTAATGTTTAGCACTCGGTCTTTGCGTTTGAATATTTTCCATACAAAATACATGTAAACTTTAGTGTTTTTTAAAAAAAAAATTACAGCTCAGCGGCATTTTACACTATTTCAAAATGGAAAAAAGTAACTAACTCAGGATTAAATTATCTACAAAAATGCTTATGGAGATGTAACTGTAACTTACACCGGTGATACAGTACAGATCACAAAAGTAAATTTTATATGAATTTCTTGTTCTTTTGTTTTTATTCCATAAATGGGTAAAACTACAGGAAAAATGTCAATAACAAAGTTGTAGTTAATTAAGTTTCCTACAAAAAACTCATAATAACCGAATCTCTATGATTGATATTTCTCGAGGTAATAAGCTTTTATTTAAATGGATGTTTTAAGAGATTTTCGTAAGTTCTAAAATAATAACCGCAAGTTCTAAAATAATAAATGTTTATTATCTCGAGAAATATCAATCATAGAGATTCGATTATTATGAGTTTTTTGTAGGAAACTTAATTAACTACAACTTTGTTATTGACATTTTTCCTGTAGCTTTAGCCATTTATGAAATAAAAACAAAAGAACAAGAAATTCGAATAAAACTGACTTTAGTGATCTGTACTGTGTCACCGGTGTAAGTTACAGTTACATCTTCATAAGCATTTTTGTAGATAATTTAATCCTGAGCTAGTTGCTTTTTTCCATTTTGAAATAGTATGAAATGCCGCTGAGCTGTAATTTTTTTTTTAAAAAACACTAAAGTTTACATGTATTTTGTATGGAAAATATTCAAACGCAAAGGCCGAGTGCTAAACATTAATTTTGAGGACTCATATTTTAGGAGGACGTTTTCTTGGGTATTTCTAACAAAATTTTGGTGGGGCACCAGAAAAAAAGAATAGTCGCCCAAAAAAAAAAGCACCCTAATATATATATATATATATATATATATATATATATATATATATATATATATATATATATATATATATATATATATATATATATATATATATATATATATATATATATATATATATATATATATATATATATATATATATATATATATATATATATATATATATATATATATATATATTTCTCTCTCTCTGGCGTTTACATCCCATGAAGGGATTTTGCCGTCTGTGCAATAAGCTTCCAATCATCTCGTTCCATGACCAGTTGACCCCAGTTTCAACACCCTATATCACGAAGGTCTTGGATGATGTCATCACGCCAGCGTTGTCTAGTTCTTCCTCATCCCTACCGGGATGTTATTGATGACTTCCTCGAGTTCTAGGAAGAACAGGTCTTTAATATCATCTGCTTTATCTTCAGTAGGTGCATGAACATTGACGATCGTTACATTGAATTTTTGCGTGCGGATTCTCAGTGTGCATAACCGCATATTAATTGGGCAGAAGTCGATAACATGCTGATTCACGTGACGGTGTATAAGAAAGCCAACTCCAAATTCTCCTCCGTTTTGATGACCGCAATAATACAGAGTGTATCCTTTCGCTGTTTCATGGATTCTACTGCCTGGCCATCTTAGTTCTTGTAATGCCACTATATCCAGTGTGTAGCTCTCGACTTGTTGAGTGAGTTTTAGGAGATCTCCTGGTCTTCTGAGGCTTAGCACGTTCCAGGTTCCTATTTTTAAATCGTAGTTCGGGTACAGTTTCCGAGGTCGTTCCAATAATGAATCCGAGATATTCCGAGGCCTGTGTACAGAATTCATGACAATAATTTTTTTACGGAAATGGGGTGTTAGCCCTTCGCCCAACCCAAATTTTCGTGAATGGGTTCGTTCTGCATCTTAAGGTCACCAAAAACAACCTTTTTACACTTTTATATAGCGAGCCGCTTGATCCAAGACAGACGCCCGCTGAAAACCGCCCCTTACATGGAGAACAGACGCTTTCTACACATTTATATAGCGAGCCGCTTGATCCAAGACAGACGCCCTCTCCAAGCCGCCCTTAACATGGAAAACAGACTTTTGAGTTGCATTGGTTTTATGGCGCCAATGACTCGCCATGGTGCAGAATCATTGAGTATAAGCAGTATTTACTCTGCTCCTCTCAACTACACCAACCTAATTCTGTTAGCGTTACCCAGGTAGCACGGCGTGGACGTAGAATTTCGGATTTTCGCTGCCCTAATATATATCTTCTTATATATATAAAAATCACGTGTCACGATGTTTGTCCGCGATGAACTCCGCAACAACGTAACCAATCTTAATGAAATTTTGTACAATGTGTGTATGATGGTCCAGCTTGAGAGATAGGATAGTTATTATCTTGATTAAATGCCTAAATATTTTTTAATTACGAATCAAATGTTAAATATGGATGGTTCATATGGCAACTTTCAGATGGCAGCGTAAATCAATTTATTCATTTGATAGTAATTACTTCAACTTCGTATAAGGTCATTATTAGACTATCAAGTATGTTTTAGTAAAGAAAGTTTTGTTTTATTTGATAATAAACGAAAAGCATATTATGCTAAGTTAAATATGTTACCAAAGATTATTAATAATTTTGTGGAAGTTATAAATTAATTATAGAAGTGTTAGAAAGTATCGAAACCTTTAAAAAAATTATTGTATTGGTTTTTATAAAGTTTGAATAAAAATAAGAGTACAAATTAATTAAAGAAAACAATAATTTAAGTTTATTTATTTATTTTTTTAAATTATTCATTGATCTTCAATATTAATTTACAAAAATCAGTATCAAATTTCCGCATGGGGGGATCAATTTTTATTGTTTTGAAATTTTTTTTTATTTTTGATCTACGGGTGTGACAACCCCGCGTACTCCAGTCCCTGCTATTGACATACGAGTTAACGTGAGATATCACATACCACTGGCAATAGCAGTGAGATATCACTAGCCAACGTGACATCTTAGGGGTGGTGGCGGATGAACTGTATTCAGTCAACGGTAGCACCCTCAATCTTAGCTGTGAAATAATCCTTGATGATGAGACGCTATTGCTTTCTTAAGGAAACGAGCCTTCATATGTGTGGCCATTATTCTTTAAGAAAGACAGTGCGTCACGGGATCAAGGAATATGCAACCGACTGGATTATTGGCAACTACATTTTTGTTTTGTTTCAGCAATTTTTTGTAAAAATTTGCTATTTACCTTTTAATTTACTTTTATTTTATCTATTCTATCATAAAATATTGGCCTATGTCATATTTTGTCAGTGATAGCCTTTTTTGTTTAGTTATTCATTCTTTAAAAAAAAATATAAAAAAACAAAAAAAGAAAGATTTACGTCCATCAACACCTTTGAACGTATGTTGTTGTGGGACCTTGGTCTTAAAAGGTTTTTATGTGTTATTGTGCTACATATTGTAATTCCTACTACACAACACATTTTATTAAAAAAAAAAAAAAAAAATTGAAAAATGCTCCTTTTTGTATTGCCAATTAAAATATAACGATTAGAGGTAAAAAAATTGTCATCAAAACTGGATGAAAAATTCAGTCTTACCGCGAACATAAGAACCGGTTCTTATATTCGATTTTGAAAAAAATTTCCTTTTTGAAAGTTCTATTTTTTTTCGAATAAAAGATCTTTCAAATTTAAGTATCAGTCCTTAAATTTTAAAAATAATTTAAGCAAATTTAACGTTAATGAATAATACAAGAACATAATGGCCATAGCTTATATTATAAAATTTAAACATATTAAAATAAAATGGTATTTCAAAATTAATAATTACTAAATTTGTATAAAAAGAAATATATGTAATATAGTTTTACTAGCTAGAGATGGCAGTGATAAAGTTTGCATAAAAATTTCAAATAAAAGAACTGGTCCTTCTAATCGAATAGGTGAACCGGCTTTTCTTTCTTCTTTTATTCGTTTAAAAGAACCAACTCTTATGTTCGCGGTAAAGCCGTACATTCACATACAACAGAAACAGAAACCGAAACTGAAACTGAAAATTTTCAGTTTCTGTTTCTGTTTCTAATTTGGTTGGCTGTGGTGAATAATAAAACAGAAACGGAAACCGAATTTTGTTTGAGTTTGTGAATTTATTATCCATTATGAATAATAAAATTGAAGAATAACAAAAACAAATATAATTTTTATTTATTAAACCTATTTATTAAATTCGAAATTCAAAGCTTTTGTTACCACAATTCAAAATAATAATTAATATTATGTGACAGTTTCTGGTCATATAACAGTTTCGGTACTGAAACAATTCACTTTGAATTGTTTCCGTTTCAGACAAAACAGACGAATTTTCCGTTTCTGTTTCTGTTTTTAAAGGCTTGAAACCACATACAACGGAAACAGAAACCGAAACCGAATTTCATACAAATTTTACAGAAACCGAATTTTTATCTGTCAAATTTGTATGAAATTCGGTTTCTGTTTTTGTTCCGTTGTATGTGAATGCCCGGCTTAAATTCGGTTTCTGTTTTAGTTGCTGTCAAATTTGTATGAAATTCGGTTTCAGTTTCTGTTTCCGTTGACGGTAGAGAAGTTTATTTAACAACCTTTGCACTCTCCAATTTCATATCATATTTTTTTTATTGACCATTATATTTGATAGTGTGATATACGCCTCATAAATTTGGCTTAGCCAATAGATGGTGCCGTATTCGTATTTAAAACGTTGTTTTTAATGTAATTTAATGCAAATACACTACGATCTGCTTTTTCCAATTGTCGTGTATTATTTTTTCATTGGTGATTGGTGATAATTATTTTAATTGTTTTTTTTTTAAATATCGGTTTATGCGCGTAGTTTGCTTTGACGTTTTTTTCGTTGAACATAATTTTATAAAATTGAAAAATGAATGTATAATCTGACAAACAATAACATTTATATGACGAAATTATACATAGTGGAATTTGACACATAATGTTATAAATTTTAAATTTCTGAAACACCTTATTGAGTCCACTCTTAAAAAATAAAATTTCTTTATTATTATTTCTAATTATTTTTTATTTTATATAATTGAAGATATTTCGGGTTATTTGCAATCCATCATCAACAAAGGTTTAAAAGTGGTTAGTAAATAAATTAAATAAATTTGAATTTATGTTGCCTTTGTCGATATTAATTGCTTTTATGTCCTTATGAATGTAAAGGGATTCAAAAGCATCCAATTTATTGCTGTCGTGCACCTCTTTCTTTAACCTCATATTATCTATTGAAAAATTTAAATAATTATTTTATTTTCCAAAACATGTTTTGCTATTGGGGCTTTATTTGGTTGGTTTGTTTTAATGTATCCAGAATGTGCCTTAAAGTGTTTCTTCAAATACCTACGCGTCTGCCCATATAATATTTTTATAGTAATCATTACAAGATAGTTCATAAACACCAACTTTATCATGTGTTTTATCTTTAGTTGATCCTAACTTCTGTTACAACGTCATTATGTTACAAATTTTCTCATCTGCACCAAATATGTTGTTGGTTTTCAATTGTATGTAAAATATATTCCTAAAAATAAGTGATGATAGTTGATATTGTCGATTATATCGATTTAAAGCTAAAAATTACGAAATGGGAGCCGCACAAATACTATAAAAAGAAACATAGCTGATCAAACACGAATTGCAATCATGATGAATAAACTAATTAAAAATGGTGGGACTTAGCTGGCAACACGTATGCAATAGTAATTTGCAAACGGTAACTATGCATTAATGAACTAAATAATTCATTAACGAATTAAATATATAGTCCCGCAGGAAGATTTGTAAAATTTAAAATTTTTGATCTATGGGTGTGACAACCCCGCGTACTTAGGTCCATGCTATTTGCATATGAGTAAGCTTGAGATATTGTTTACCACTGGCAATAGCAGTGAGATATAACTAGCCAAAGTGATATCTTAGGGATGTTAGCGGATGAACTTTTTTCAATCAACGATAGCACCCTTAGTCTAAGATATAGAATATTCTTTGATGGTGACACGCTATTTTTTCAAAATAAAATGTGTTGGGTAGTACGAATTACAATGTGACTAAGAACAACTCATAACAACCTTTGAAGAATAAGGTCCCACAACAACATGCTTTCTAAGGTGTTGATGGACGCAAATTTTTTATTTTTTTATATTTTTTTAAAAAATGAACTCTTTCGTTTGCTTGAAGAAATGAGCTTCCATATAACTATTAAATATACCGGGTTTAATCCTTGAGCAAAACTATGTTATACATGATCTTGGTATATGCTTCTAGAACTATAAGGATAATTGGTAACCCAATTTAGCTTTGTTCCTACAAATTTGAAAAAAAAAGTATTTTATTTTTATTTCCTCCATTTTATCATGAAATATTGCCCTATGTCGTTTATTATTATGTGAAAGGATTTATTATTTAGCTTTCCATTCTTTAAAAAGAATATAAAAACCAAAAAATAGGAAATTTGCGTCCATAATCTTAAAACACATGATGGTGTGGAACCTAGGTCTTAAAGGGTTTTATGTGTTGTTGTGAGACATATTGTAATTCCAACTACACAACACATTTTATTAAAAAAATATGTCAAATATTTTGAAAAAGCACAAATTTTTTTGAAATTTTAGGTGAAAAAGATGATGAACAATGTCATTGAGGCTACAATTTTGAATGGAAAATTCAAAGGGTAGAAAATTCAAAGATGTACTGTTGCTATGCATTTCAATGATTCCAACAGAGATGGCATTTGAATTCAAACGTTTAGTTTCCAGTGCGACTCGCTTTTGCAATGACCATCAACAAAGCACAAGGAAAATTGCTGCAAGGATGTGAACTAAGTAGATTTGGAGAATCCGTACTTCTCACATCTGGACAACCTTCTGACCCGGAATACCTTCTGATTTATTCGTGTACGCATCTAGATGGAAAATCCCACCCCCTGTGCCCACAAGCACACGAATAAAGAAATAGAATTAAAATGACATTTTGAAATTTTTTCCTTATTAAAATAAATAATTGTTGTAATAAAAATGACACAATGTAAATTGAATGTTAGGTACGTTTAGTTTGACTGATACAACTGAAAAAACAACAACAATTGTATTAAATTTTTCGTTGTTTCAAATGCTTCAGTCAAATCGAGCACGGCTGTTATAAAAACGAGTTATCTTGAATTTCCTTTCTAATGAGATACCGACAATATGCGACGGGTATAATGTTAAATAAACAAAAGTTTTACACTATTTGATGTAAATTTGATGTAAATTTGATGCAAAGTTTTGAGAGATTTTTAGAGTGATTAAGCTTATTTAAAGCTAATTTTAAAGCATTTTTTATTTTCTCTTAGAAAAACTTCTTTAAAACAGTTTTTGTGTGTTTTGTCGGGAATAAATACAATTTACAATTGTATAATCACAGATAAAGAATTCAATTTAAAGAAATATGAGATAATGAAGTTTCAATTTAGAAATTATCTGAACATGAAAATTAAAATATGTTTCATTGTTGTTTCATCCACTGAGGCTGAGTCTGTAAGTTAGCTTTGAACTATGAAGTCTCTGATGAGTGTGAGTTCAATCCCGACAATAATTACGTATTATTGGGAATAATACTTTCAATAATTACTTTGAGCAATAATTACTCACAAAATCACCCAAAAATTAATATTAATTAAAAATTAATATGTTGTCTATATATGGAACATATATGCCAATATATTGACCGTGTTTAGGATATTAGTTTCGCATTGATTTGCAACAATCAATAATGACTTTAAAATGACTTAAGATGTTGAATTAGCAGCTAAAGTGCTGCTTTTTGTATTGAGTCTTTAGTTTATACTTTATAGACGAAACGCAAAAAGTCACTTTAGCTTCGAATTAAATACACTATTTTTTCGGCAAAGGCTTAAATTTTTTTATAAATATGAAACTAATACATCAGTTTTTTTATAAATATGATTTAAAAAGGTAATGTGAGGTAATAAATTTTCTGAACTTAATTTTATTGATTTTAATTCATTAAAATGAACTGAATTGAATGCTGTTTTGAACAAATTCATAATCTCATGTTATGTTACTTTACTGCTGCCGTAAAAATGTGAAATTTACTTTACTACCGCCGTAAAAATATGAAAGTTGCTTTACAGCCGCCGCAAAAAAAGAAGCAAATCGGTTTAGTTTGAGTGATCTAAAAAATATCATTCCAGTAATTGTTTTGTATTTGAATTTTTACACTGCAGAACTTTTTACTTTGCAGAATTCAACATTATCCCGAAATGATAATTTTAACGATTTTAGTTATGTTTCTTAAACATCAGCTATCAGTTATGCAAAAATGTTAATAAAAAGTTTGTTTCCGGATACCAAAACAACCGAAAATGTTAAATCAATATAATGGAGGAACAAAAGATACGGAAAATGAAAATTCTCCAACTTCGACCGAACTCATGGAATGTTGGGATGTACATTAGTCTTGGAATTGAAAAATACGATTTTACCAATCGAAAATAGTAAAATTAATCGTTCAAATAATTATTCATCACTGGACATGGAAGCATACTGGGCAGGGAAGACATTATAGCATAAATAAACCACTCTTTCCTAACCTAGGAAAGCTGTTTGATGGTTTGAAGACCATTCAACCTACTTCGAAGGAAAGTGAGTCTTTTCGGTTTCTAGTATCTTCTTAACAAAAACTAGAAATCGGTTGCAGTTTCCAATGTTAAACGATCTTGTATTTTTAAAATATTGTTTTTCAGATGAAAATAAATTTTGATTGCAAAATAATTTTTGTTTTTTAAAACTTTAGTTTTTTTTAAATGCACTATCCGGATTATTATCCGGATAATTACTTTACATACTATTCGATATCCAGAGAGTTAAAATCAAGAATAATTGGAAACACTAATCAGCACTCTAGTTGATCAGTAAGATATAAAAAATAGTATTATATATAAAACAAAGGATATATAAAAAAAACGCGATGAAATAAGTTTTCAGGTGTGTAAGGTTTCAGGTGTGTCTCTATATGAGCAATTTCACGCAAGTTCAGCAAATTTTTGGGAAATTTTGAATTGACCCCTTTTAATTTTGATTATTTTTTGTTTATAGATAGTCTTTCATAAATAAAAAATACAAGTTCTCTTAGAATTTTTTTTTCGGCCAGGGGTCTTCACAGGGTGCCCCCCAATTTTTTGTTATTTTGTGATGTGAGTGCTCAATCGATTTTCATAAATGATATGTCGTTGAATAGGTATTAGAACATCGTTTTTAAAAATGTACACTGTTAGTTTTTTGAAATAATTTTTAACGGTGTAACATAAGAAAAAAACGGTGTAATTAAAAAAAAGATGGCATTGCCTTTTTTTTTTTTTTAAATAAATTGAAGCTTATTTTATATCTAACCACTTGTGAAAGTGAAGGACACGCGTTATTTTTTGTTTTAAAGATAAAATTCGTTGTGCATATGACTGTCGGCAATCAGTTTTTTTTGTTCTGAAGGAAAATTTCAAAAATGACGTTATAAACTAAGAGATTTTTTTTTATGTTAAATATTTTTATTTATAAATGATCTTTTTAAAATATTATAAAAATTATATATGTACAATAAAGAAAATATGAGCAATTTCAGCATAAATCCACAAAAGCGCTTATTACTATGCACATTAAATGAAGCTTATGTGGAGTTTAAAAATAAGTTTCCTGATGTGAAAATAGGATTTACTACATTCACGTCCCTTCGACCACAAGAATGTATAAAATTATCCCAAGGAGTTCATAATGTGTGCGTGTGTACCATACATCAAAATATAAAACTAATGATTCAACACTCTAAGATGTTTTGGATTACTGATGCTGCTTTCCAGAATTATAAAACATTAATTGACTTTGTTTCATGTGGTGAATTAACAGAAGATTGTCATACTTTGAAGTGCAATGAATGTTCAAAAAAACTTCAACAACTGGAAGAAAGATTACTAAATGATTTTGACGTTAAAGGAATCCTTCAAGTCAAATATCAACCATGGATTACCATTTATCGATGCAATTTGGATACTTTAATAGAAACTGTAGAAGAATTTATGAAAAAATTTGTTTACCGTTTAAAAATTTTGGTACTACACAACTTTATAGCAAAACAGCAATCTACATTCATTGAGGAAAGAAAGAAAAGTAGAACCAGGAGAGTGCTTTGTTTAAGGGAATTTTTCTGAAAACTACGCCTTCATAATTCAGGATGCGGTTCAAGGCTTTCATTATAATAATTCACAAGCTACTATTCATCCATTTGTCATTTATTTTAAAAGTGTTGCAAGTGAATATATACAGCACCGAAGTTTTATACTCATTTCGGATATAAACGATCACATCACAACAGTACTACAGTCCATCTTTTCATTACAAAACTTATTGAATTCATCAGAACGCATATAAATTCTAATATTAGGAAAATAATTTATAACACCGACGGCGTACCTTCTCAATACAAAAATAAACATAACCTAATTAACTTATGCCACCATAAAAAAGACTTTAAGGTTGATGCAGAATGGCATTTTCATGTTACCAGCCATGGCAAGGGACCTTGCGATAGGATTATTGGTCTTGGTACACTGAAGCGTGCTGCACACCGTTATAGTATGAGGAGCAGAGATATTATTGATTCACCAAAAAAGCTTTTCGAATGGGCTTTAAAATGGGAATCTACCATGAACTTTGGATTCGCCGATAAAAATGAATATCAATTAACAAAAGAAAAATTACAAAATCGATATAAAAATGCGATTACTATAAGTAAACTCAAAAATTTCATTCTTTTGTACCATTAAATACTAAGACAATAATTGCAAAAATGTTTTCCGACTCAAAAGAAACTTTTGAATGTAAAATAAGTAAATAATTTTTAATAACTATATTTATTTTCTTTAACCTACATACATAATTTGTATGATATTTTAAAAAGTTTTTTCAATAATAAAATATTTGTAATTTGATGTTAAAATACAATCTTTTACTTTATGATTCCATAATAACAAAATACGAACATAATGCTTCTCCAGTCAAAAGTTCCTAAATAGATTTACTTAGTTATTTATACGGCTTTTTTGTTTGCAGTCGAGACTGTCAAATTATTTTTTATAAGAGTGACAAGTGATTACTAAAAGTGATAAATAAACATTTCATTTTTTATGCCATCTAATAAGAAGAAAATAATTGCAGAAGTGTTTTCCTATTCAAAAGAAACTTCTGTTTGTAAAATAAGTAAATCATTTTTAACAATTGAATTTATTTTATTTATTGTACTACATATATAATTTTTATAATATTTTAAAAAGTTCATTTAATAATAAAAATTTGATATTTAACATAAAAAAAATCTCTTAGCTTATAACGCCATTTTTATAATTTGCCTTCAGAACAAAAAAAAACTGATTCCCGACAGTCATATGCACAACGAATTTTATCTTTAAAACAAAAAATATCGCTAGTCCTAAACTTTCACAAGTTGTTAGATATAAAATAAGCTTTAATTTAGTTTAAAAAAAAGGTGTAGCGCCATCTTTTGTTCAATCACACCGTTTTTTTCTTATGTTACACCGTTAAAAATTATTTCAAAAAATTAACAGTGTACATTTTTAAAAACGATGTTCTAATACCTATTCAACGACATATCATTTATGAAAATCGATTGAGTAGTTTTTCTAGAATCGCTCGTCAAAATGCACTCACATCACAAAATAACAAAAAATTGAGGGGCACCCTGTGAAGACCCCTGGTCGAAAAAAAAATTCTAGGAGAACTTGTATTTTTTATTTATGAAAGACTATCTATAAACAAAAAATAATCAAAATTAAAAGGGGTCAAGTCAAAAAGATGTTGAATCTTCGTGAAATTGCTCATATAGAACATTTTACGGAACAAAAATCGATTCACAAATTTTCACAGTGCTCATGCGGTTTAATATACGCTTTCTTTGCCGGTAGGTTACTAAAAAAGCAAAATTTGCAAAAATTTTGATCGTTATGTTATTTTATGGTCAGGCAAGGCAGTAAGAATAGCGACAATACATTCAATGAAGGTATAGAAGAAGTGATGCAAAAAATGAATAAAGGAAGTTATGCAAAAAAAAAAATCAAAATTATTTGGAAGTTTTTGTGTTAGAATTCATAGGATGTGAATTCATAGGATGAGAAATATTTCTATTTAGTCAACATCTTAAGTCATTTTAAAGTCATTATTGATTGTTGCAAATCAATGCGAAACTAATATCTTACACACGGTCAATGTATTGGCCAACGGTCAATATATAGATAACTATATATTATTTAGTTATCCATTTTTTAACCAAAAATATAAAAAAAAAACAAAAAAAGAAAGATTTACGTCCATCAACATCTTTGAACGTATGTTGTTGTGGGACCTTGGTCTTAAAGGCTTTTATGTGTTATTGTGACACATATTGTAATTCCCACTACACAACACATTTTTTTACAAAAAAAAAGTATATGTTCCATATATAGACAACATTAATGGGATATTAATTTTTGGGCGATTTTGTGAGTAATTATTGCTCAATGTAATTATTGAAAGTATTATTCCCGATAATAAGTAATTGTTGTCGGGATTGAACTCACACTCATCAGAGACATCATAGTTCAAACTTCAAAGCCATCATTATCTCATATTTATTTAAATTGAATTTTTAATCTGTGATTATACAATTATAAATTGTGTTTGTTCCCGACACGAAACACACAAGATCTGTTTTAAAGAAGATTGTAACGATACTGTTCCTCGCGGTTACCGGGGTTTCTCAATTCGGCTGTGAGAGTCATTTGCTTGGAACTGTTGTAGTATCGTACCTACGATGTTAAAACACAAAAAAAAAATTGCAGTTCAAAATAACCATAGATTCTGGAATCCTTGCTGTCAAATCATGAATGCTTTGGGCCCTCCCTCGATTTGTGGACTTACTCCATCATCACTATCTCATGTTAGCAGTTAAAATGGTGAACAAACAAACACCATAATCTCAGTTTCAACGGAAGGAACAATTTATTATCAAGCAATCAAAATAAAATTCTGACTAAACAAAAACCAATGTCGGACTTATATATAAATATACAATATAATAATAAATAAAAAAAATACAAAAACAAAACACTCACTCTAAATGTAAGTACAGCGAGTTGACAGGTGTTGATGCTGGCGTAACGACTCAATACTCTGATTATGGTAACGTCTTATTAAATTTTTTTTTTTTTTTTTTTTATTTATTTTTTTTATTTTTTCCTGATAGTTTACAGAAACTGTATTGGAAAAACAATTGTGTGAATAATTATTAATTACTAAGCTAATCTTATTTTTTCTTTTCTTTATGCAACATGGCAAGAATAAATCAATTATATAAATGTACAGTAAATCATTAAAGCATTTCATTATTTTGAATGATTCCAAAAATGTAAGAATGGTTTACAAATACTATATTGGAGAAACAATTGTGTGAATACTTAACTAATAATTTATATTTTTTTATGCAATTTGGCAAGAATAAATCAACTTATATAAATTTAGCAATGTGTACATCTTTTTATTTATTTGGATTGTACTAAAACTGTTGCCTTTTTTAGAAGTTAAATCAAGTTTTATCTTACTTTTTACTTATTATGGTTAGATTTTAATTTGTACCTATTTGATAAGTGCCAGTCATTAAAAGTATATTCCCTTATAGCAGCCTTATATCTAGTAAAATTAGCAATATGTCTTATGGATGACGGTAATTTATTATATTTTATAAGACCGCAAAAGAAAACATTACAAGCCGCTCTATTCGAATTGACTCTCGGAATGTAGTAATTCGACTGCCTTCTAGTGGAATAATTGTGTAAATCCTTTATGTAATTGAGGTTAATATTACATTTTATTAGATTTAGTTTAATTTTATGTATAAAGAGAAGGTGCTGATAATATGATAAAGCTTCTATGGGTAGTACAAATTTATTGTATAAATTAAGTGTGGGCGTTAATCTAGGTAGTTGTCTAATCGTTTTAATTGATTTATTCTGAAGGATTTGTAGTTTATTAACCATTTCGTACGTAGAAGAAGTCTGCCAAATTATATTCATATAATTAATATGACTATTTATGTGAGCATGATATAACTGCCAAGCCGATTGTTCTGAAATATAATTGCGTGATCTGCGTATTGCAAACACCATGGGTGCTATTTTTTTCTTTACGTGTAGGACATGGTCCTTAAATTTCAGTCTTGAATCAATAACCATACCTAGGTAAACAGCATTGTCAACTTGAACCACTTTATTTGAGTTATACTCAAAAAAACTAGGCAAACCGACAGGCGTAACTTTATTTTGAAATAAGATATAATTAGTTTTATCTGTATTTATTGCTAGACCATTCGCCGAGAGCCATTCAGAAATTAGACCAAAGTCTAGTTTCATTTTATCAAACAGCTCTTCGACGGATTCAGCAGAATATACCAAGGCAGAGTCATCAGCAAATAATTGTAATTGTCCTTTAAGGTTCAAATTAAATAGATCATTAACATAAAAATTAAAAAATTGTGGACCGAGAAGTGAACCTTGTGGGACACCGGCCAACACCGTTTCCATTGAACTACAACAATCATTGACAGCAGTAAACTGTTTTCTATTTTTAAAATAGTCTTCAAATAGTGATAGTGATATCAGAGATAAATTGATACTTCTTAGTTTCTGGAGTAATATGTTATGACTAATACAGTCAAATGCTTTTTGGATATCAATGAATAAAATTGCAACGAAAAGATTCTGATCAAGAGCGACATAAACTTCATTTAGAGCATTTGCAACCGCGGCTTCAGTAGACGATTTATGAACAAATCCAAATTGATTTTTGTTAATGATATTATGTTGGCTTAAATATGCACTTAATCTAGTAAGGAGAACCCGCTCAAATATTTTTGAGAAACAGCTAGAGACAGATATAGGACGATAATTTGAAATCAAGGTCTTATCTCCTTTTTTAAATATTGGACAAACTTTTGCGACCTTAAGACTATCAGGATATTTTCCACTATTTATTGATTGGTTAATCAGTTTCGATAAGATTGGGGAAAGCTTATCTTTCACAATAAATAGGAATTTCATTGAGATTTTATCGCTGCCTGCTGCAGCATTTCTATTTAAATTAGAGATGATGCTAGAAACTTCCTCGTGGGTTGTTTCTTGAAGCTCTAATTGGTCATTAATATTATAACTTAAATAGGTAGAGAAGTTAGGCATAGAGGATGGTACTGAATCTGTTGTGCAAGATTTCGAGACATTTATGAAGTAACTATTAAACTCGTTTGCTATTGTAGTAGGATCATCGATTGTAACATTGTCTTTAGATAAGGAGGCAACTTGTTGCCTATTTGATATTTCTTTATTATAAATTAATTTATTCAGGACCATCCAGTTTTTCCTTGCATTACCTTTATGTTTATCAAATTCTCTTTTATAATATTCATTTCTTAACTTCTTGTTTAGATTATTAGCCAGATTCCTGTGTAATTTAAATTCATGTTCTAATGTCTTATTTGTGGGAAATTTTTTATGTTTTGAGTAGTAGTATTCTCTGTTTTTTATCAATTCGATTAGACTAGAATTTATCCATGGTTTTTGTTTTTTGATCATGGTTCGTTTTAAAGTATTTTTTTCAACAATATCAGTTATAATTAAACTTAACTCAGAAAATGACGATACATTTTCAAAGTTTACAGATGAGACTTCCAAAGATGCATTTGGATAATCAAAGACTGTAATGGTGTCTCTTGAGTATTTGGAATTCTTTATATTTTTATTTATATTTAAAATCATCATTTTGTGATCAGAAAACGAAACGTCTAACAACGCAAGTTTGTATGTCAGGGAAATACAATCAGTAATTGCATAATCAATTGTGGTTGATACTTGATTTGAGATGCGTGTTGCATAAGCATGGTCAGTGGAGTTAAGAATTAAGTAACCATTAGAGAGTGTCAGCCCTATTAAATTTATGTTTATCGGATCATAAGAATCTAAATAGTTTATATTTAAATCGCCCACTATCACAGATGATTTATATTGAGTTAGAATATAATCAAAGTTTTCAAAGAAAATTCCTATATCTGCTGATGGTGGTCTATATATACCGACAATGTTTAGATCCAATTCTATTAACTTAATAACAATGTAACTAGAATCACGGGCGGTTAGATTATATAATTTGGTAGCATGTATAGATTCATGGACGAAGACACTAACACCCCCACCTTGCTTATTATCGCGACTGCAGTGAAAGGAGTTATAATGTGGCAAATTGTAATATTGTTCTTCCCGAGTGTAAATCCATGTTTCAGAAACAACAATGACTGATGGAATTTTGCATAGAGAGTTTGCGGTTAGTTCAATATCAGTCATTTTGCCTCTTATACTTCTTGCATTTACATACATAATGGACAAATTTGTTAAACTATCATTCGAGTCAAACCGAGAGTAGGTAATATTCACTTCTTTTAGCAGGTCATCCGAGTCATCCATAATTTTTGTTTTAATTTAACTACTACAATGAAATATACTTCAAAATTACCTTGTGTAAAAATCAATTCAACTGCAACAGTAACAGTATCAATATAGAATTATTGATGGACAATAACAATTTTTTTTTCTAAACTAAATATAAATATCACTTAACAGAAAATAAAATTTTTTTGACCTAAACAGTTTTTTTTTACTTTTGTTTCTACAAAAATTTTTTTTACTTCTTTTTCAATTGCTTAATTTGTCGAGAAAAAAGTCAAAAATTTACAGAAAAAACAATTTTTCCTAAACACTAAATAGATTTCTTTCAATTTATTTTGATTTCTTTTAACTTTTATTTTGATTCGGATGTCGATGTTTTGTTGATTTTTCAATGCTAACAGATCTATCTCCTATTTTATATAATTCTTCAAGTGATCTGACAATAATAAAATTCTGGTTTTTAGAACGCTGAACACAAATGTTGAAATTACGATAAGAACATTTAAATAATTTTTTATCACCAACTAATTTCCGTCCTTCGTTTATTAATTTTAGATTGCAGGGAGTTAGCCTTTCGTTTATATAAATTTTCTGCTTTCGTTTTGCTGGCGATTCTGATTGTTCCACATTATATAGCTCATTCAAAAATATAGGACCACGAGCTCTAACAAGTTTCATAAAATCCATTTTATTTTGAAAATTATTAAATTTGATGATAATGAGAGTTATGCCGTCATTTGTTTTAATTCTGCTGCTTACAAATTTTATATCCATTTCATAGTTAAATAGTTGCTGAAGTTTAGTTATAAAAAGCTCTAAATCGATTTTGCCTGACACAGGATTTGGTATACCAGAAATAATGACATCATTTTGCAAATCCTTCTGTGAAAAAAAGTTTAATTGCGATTTCATAAAATGTATATCCAAGGATTGTTGATTAATAGTACTCGTTAACATTGCAATATTACTAGAGTTATTATTAGTATTAGATTCAACAATTTTAAGGTTTTCCGTAATTTTGTCCATTTTTAATGATAGATTTTGATTAAGAGAATCAAGTGATTTATTAATCGCAGCAATAACATCATTATTAGTTGGATTTTCTGCATTTGTCATTTCTAACTGAGAAGAAATCGAATTTTTAGTGTCAAGCCGCGTCTGAACTTTCTGAGGGCCTGGAGGGGCCATTAGTAATAGCGCTGAGTGGTACGATGCAAAGATTGTATCTTAAATATATGTATGACGAATTTCACTTCACTGTATCTATGTAACCACTAGTTTAAAGCAGATGCAATATTTATATTTCACGAATAATTTTATTGTAAATAGATATTATGAACAGTTTAGAACACCTCAGTAATTATGACTGGTAACTAGTTAACAGAATATAACGGTTTAAATACACATAGATAGTTCACTTTTGAGTTTTTCTTGTATGATTTAAGTTATAACTTTGATTATGAGCAGCTAAAATAATGCACAACAATAAATTGATAAATAAATAAATAAAAATATTATTTTTTTTAGCTTTGCTTTGATTATGAACAGCTAAAATAATGCTCAACAATAAATTGATAAATACATAAATGGATTAATTTCAATTTTTTTATGTATTAACTTTTGTATGATCCTATTATGTCCCGTTAAGATACAAGCAATTTTTTATGGCGAGATTGATCTTAGTTTGTTAAATAAAAACGCACAAAACCAACATTTTAACCACTTTCAAAACTATTAGGATTATCGTAATTTCAATTAACTTTAAAATAATTTTTAGAAGATTTATATTTAAATTAATATAACTATACTATCAACAAGACACAAAATATCAAATTGATAGTGCTGGTGAAACGTGACGATTTAAGATAAATAAAAACGCACAAAACCAACATTTTAACCACTTTCAAAACTATTAGGATTATCGTAATTTCAATTAACTTTAAAATAATTTTTAGAAGATTTATATTTAAATTAATATAACTATACTATCAACAAGACACAAAATATCAAATTGATAGTGCTGGTGAAACGTGACGATTTAAAATTGGTTATAGTTGACGCCTGTTGTTGGTAACCTCTTCGATAATGCTGGTAAAAACGATTTTAAATTGCAATGATGTTATCGCCTGTTATGGTTAATGTCTTCGATAATGCTGGTGAAACGGTTTTAAATTTTAATGATGTACAACGATTTTAAATTGTAATGATGTTAACGCCGGTTATGGTTAATGTCTTCGATATTGCTGGTGAAACGGTTTTTAAATTGTAATAATGTTAACGCCTGTTATTGTTAAATTCTTCGATAATGCTGGTGAAACGGTTTTAAATTTTAATGATGTACAACGATTTTAAATTGTAATGATGTTAACGCCGGTTATGGTTATGTCTTCGATATTGCTGGTGAAACGGTTTTTAAATTGTAATAATGTTAACGCCTGTTATTGTTAAATTCTTCGATAATGCTGGTGAAACGGTTTTCAAATTGTAATAATGTTAACGCCTGTTATTGTTAAATTCTTCGATAATGCTGGTGAAACGGTTTTCAATTTTAATAATGCTGACGCCTGCTCGTATTTAATTGATGTTCGATAATGCTGGTAAAAACGATTTTAAATTGCAATGATGTTATCGCCTGTTATGGTTAATGTCTTCGATAATGCTGGTGAAACGGTTTTAAATTTTAATGATGTACAACGATTTTAAATTGTAATGATGTTAACGCCGGTTATGGTTAATGTCTTCGATAATGCTGGTGAAACGGTTTTCAATTTTAATAATGCTGACGCCTGCTCGTATTTAATTGATGTTCGATAATGCTGGTAAAAACGATTTTAAATTGCAATGATGTTAACGCCGGTTATGGTTAATGTCTTCGATATTGCTGGTGAAACGGTTTTTAAATTGTAATAATGTTAACGCCTGTTATTGTTAAATTCTTCGAATAATGCTGGTGAAACGGTTTACAATTTCAATAATGCTGACGCCTGCTCGTATTTAATTGATGTTCGATAATGCTGGTAAAAACGATTTTAAATTGCAATGATGTTATCGCCTGTTATGGTTAATGTCTTCGATAATGCTGGTGAAACGGTTTTAAATTTTAATGATGTTAACGCCTGTTATGGTTAATGTCTTCGATATTGCTGGTGAAACGGTTTTAAATTTTAATGATGTTAACGCCTGTTATGGTTAATGTCTTCGATATTGCTGGTGAAATGATTGTGCTGGTTCACCTGAAACAATATAATGCTATTTTGGGGGAATCTGAGGCGATTCCATTAATAGTATTGCTCATAAGAGTTGAAAAGAAAACAAACACGAACACACACTATATATGGCCGACGGCCATTTTATTCAATATAATTTTGAGGTTTCACTTAATTTAAATACAACAACAAAAAAATTACAGATTAAAATTCACTATTTTAATACAACACACTTGTACCTTCCATCAGAAAACTGATTTTAAAGAGACTCAAACATCGTATTATCTTCCTTTATATATCCAACACCGACACTAATACAGCCACACAATCAAAAATTGTCCAACAAAAAAAAGGAAATTAAAAAAAATCGATTGGCAATTTAATGTCTGCCATCTGTTGGTAGTTGCTCAATTATGGACAATTCTGTTTTTGTTTGACTATGTGAATGCATATCGTCGGTGTCAATTATTACTTCCTTGATACATGTCACTTGTTGTCAATAATTTTGCAATATTTATTTTCTTAAGTTATATGACATTTACAAAACAAAGGTAAGTAATTAATATTACAAAAAAAATTTAAAATTATGATATGTTTTTATATACAATGTTTCATTCTATGTATCGAATTGCAATCTAACATTCGGAAAATTCCTTTACACTTCATCACAAATTAACACAATGTTTTTTGAGCTTAGAGGATGTTAAATACAATAGCTGAGGGAGGAACAACTATAATACGTTAAGACTCAAGGGCATTCAATAAGTAATTTAATCGTACGAGTTGGTTCCAGGAGTTAGTAGTTAAGTTTGTTGTATCGAAAGAAAAAAATTTCCTACGAGAGATTGCAGTAATAGATCTGATAGATCTGTCCTTATTTCATGGTTTCTTTTTTTTTCACAGAGCGCGGTTGGTCGAGCACAAAACGGACGTTACAAGATTTTCTAAGAGAAAATAAAAAATGCTTCAAAATTGCTAAATTAATGTGAATTAAAATAATTACTTTAAGCTTAATCACTCTAAAAATGTCTCAAAACATTATTTATTTTACACTAAATAGTGTATATTGTCATAAGAAAGAAAATTCAAGAAAACTCGTTTTGATAACAGCCGTGCTCGATTTGACTGAAGCATTTGAAACAACGAAAAATTTAATACAATTGTTGTGGTTTTTTCAGTTGTTTCAGTCAAACTAAACGTAAACCTAACCTAACATTCAATTTACATTGTGTCACTTTTATTGCAACAATTATTTATTTTAATAAGGAAAAAATTTCAAAATGTCGTTTTAATTCTATTTCTTTATTCGTGTGCTTGTAACACACGTTATATTTGGAGTTTTTCCGTCTAGATGCGTACACGAATAAATCAGAAGGTATTCCGGATCAGAAGGTTGTCCAGATGTGAGAAGTACGGATTCTCCAAATCTACCTAACTAGTCCACATCCTTGCAGCAATTGTCCTTGTGCTTTGTTGATGGTCATTGCAAAAGCAAGTCGCACTGGAAACTAAACGTTTGAATTCAAATGCCATATCTGTTGGGATCATTGAAATGCGTAGCAACAGTACATCTTCCTCTTTGAATTTTCCATTCAAAATTGTAGCTTCAATGACATTATTCATCATCTTTTTCACCTAAAATTTCAAAAAAATTTGTGCTATTTCAAAATATTTCACATATTTTTTTAATAAAATGTGTTGTGTAGTTGGAATTACAATATAAAACTCACAACAACACATAAAACCCTTTAAGACCTAGGTTCAACAATATCATGTTTTTTAAGATGATGGACGCAAGTTTCTATATATTGCATGATAAAATGGATATTTCATGATAAAATGGAGGAAATAAAAATAAATATTTCATGATAAAATGGAGGAAATAAAAATAAAATACTTTTTTTTTTTCAAATTTTTAGGAACAAAGCTAAATTGGGTTACCAATTATCCTTATAGTGCTAGAAGCATATAGGGTTATTTTTTTCAAAATGTACATCGAAAAAAAAACAACTATTTTTTAAAAATCTGAAATTTTGATACATTGTTGCCTGTTGGTATTGACGAGAGGAAAAATGTAATTTCTGCTTTTATTTTTTGTGTACTCTGAATCGGAGTTATGCGCGGTTGAATTTTTTAGGCTTTTTCACGTAGTTTTGGTAATGGTGTTAATGTTTTGTGAATAGGTGCCACAAATTTCATCCGACTTACGTATATTTTTGCAAGCAAAAAGGAAAATAATTGAATAATTGAAATAAGTAAGTTTAAAATTAATAACTTTTCTCTTTTCCGCTAGGCGGCGCGTAAAACCTTGGTTCACTTCAAAGCTCATATCTGAAAAAAACCCTTTTTTTTGTTTTTCACAAATTTTAAAGTAAACATATGCAGCTATAAAATTGAGAAATAAAAAGTCCGCAGATTTTTTCTTACGATTTTTTAAAGTTTGGTATATGAAAAATTCACATCTGTTTTTTTATTAAGTTAATAATCCTGTACTAAATGTGGATCTAATAGATTAAACATTTCATATTTTAACATCTGCAATAAATTTGAACCGTTTTCTGTGCATTAATGGTTAAAAACTTATTAAAAAAATTTAAGTTAAGTGGTAAAATAAAGAAATTTAAATTATTAAAAGGGTCTGTAAAATGTTTATTCATTTTAAAAAATGTCTATTCAGCCCCTTTTTTTCTAATTAAAATCTCATTAGAGGCTCATAATTTTAACATTTAAAATTTCTAATGACGCCCACAAACGTTTTTTGGAACAAATTATGCTTGCATCCAATTAAAATATATTAAATTGTACCTACCTATTTTACCTGATTCTACCTATGTCAAAACTATTTAAAGGGTATATATATTGATGTGATTGCCTTATAGCAAGTATATTCAAAAATATTTGGAAGACATAACGTTTAGAAAAGATAATAATAGAAATGCCTTTCAAATTGTGCTGTAACTTGTACGGTCTCAAAAATTATAAGCGGACATCAAAAAATGTGAAATTGGTCACACCAGCTGTTATTCAAAAAGCTGCGACCCTAAATTTTCCTTTGCGTGATAACCAGCCTATATGTGAAACATGTCGCACTTATATCTGTAAAAATAAGGTAAATTTAATTATTTTATTAAAATGAATAAAAATTCATATGCAACTATTTTTTTCGACAGCAGCTTTCATGTTCGGAAACTATCGATAGTGAAATTATTTCTATAAATCAGGATGTTGAAAAAGCCTCAAAAATTCAACCGCGCATAACTCCGATTCAGAGTACTCAAAAAATAAAAGCAGAAACTGCTTTTTTCCTTTCGTCAATACCAACATTATATCAAAATTTCAGATTTTTTAAAAATTAAAAATTTAAAAATCCACAAAAAAATGTACGTTTTCAAAATAATAGCCCTCCTTTAATAAAAAAACAAAGAAAAATATTACGTCTATCGACCCCTAAATCAATTCATAAACTAAATTCTCTAAGCTTGAAAGGAAATGTGTAAACTAACTGAGAGAAAATAAATATAAAAAAAGAAAATAAAGTTTTAAGTTTTAAATTTCATTTGTTTCGTGTTTTTTTTACTTGTATTTAAACTTATAATGCATATGTATATAAAAAGTTTTTCGTATATAATAACTATTTTATTTATGATCCGAAAAATCCCAAAAATCTTTAAAATCTAAGTTACACTAATATCAGTTAGCTGTGAAAATTTGAAATGAATCAAAATTTGAATAAAAAAACCTTAGGCTGTAAAAAGTTTTTTTTAGCGTATTAATATATAAGATAATTTCTTTTTTTTTTTTTTTACAGGTCTAATTTTTGTGGGTTTTTTATTAACCTACCAGACCTGGTTGTGGTAGTATTACTTTATCTGCCTGTATCAATTGGAATATTTATCTGTGCTGGTGGTTCATATTCATTGTTTTGTGGTGGTTCCTGAAAATTGTTATTAACTACATGTTGTTGTTGTAGCGAAGCGTGGTGGTGCTATTCTTCCGGCTCCAAGTCCAGATTCAGGAACTCTGCTATTGCCCTTGGGCGTTACCACAGATCTTCCTTCGTCAGGTCGGTTGGTTTCTCTGGACAATTGAAAAGGTGGGTAGCATCATGTGGCGTGCCCTCACATATGGGACACTTGTCAACAATTTCATGGTCAATTCTACTCATGTAGTTATTTAAGATGCGTGACCAACCAGATCTTAACTGCGCTAGGATGGTTCTGGTGCTGCGTGGCAGTTTTACCTCTTCGGCAGCGACTTGTGGTGGTTTGCTATTAAGAACTCGATTCGAGGCGTAGTTTTTTATTGTGTCTTCAACGGTTTTTGTATGTATCTTTTTCAACCCCCTCTTATACGTAGTTATACGATACGTTATACGATGTTATTTATGTCTTCATTGTTTTTAACATCTTGTAGGAAGCATTTCGCCGTTCTTCTTATGTCTGTAGGTGGTGTTGTCATGGATAAGGTGTCATTGCAGGGATGCTGCTCTCTATGAAAGGACCAAAGATATTGTTTGGTAAGCATTTTGTTGTGTTCACGGACCGGCAATATGTTACATTCCTCGTGCAGGTGATCTCGATGGGCCATCAGGTGGCATCCGGTTGCTGTACGCAAGGCTGCGGTCTGTGTTATCTGTAACTTATTCCAGTGGGTGTCAGTGGGATCGAATTTTACCCCCAGCAGTTTTGGATTTTTCACAGTAGGCATTAGTATGTTGTCAATGCAGATATTGAGTGTTGTATTTACCCTTCGTCCATGTGGTGAAAAGTGTGGAGGTGGACTTTTCAGTGGACAATTTCAATTTTTTGGTTTTAAACCATTCATTCAAGGTGTTGAGGTAGGTGTTTAGGACATTGGTGAGTTGTTCCAGGTTGTTTCCTGTTGCAAGCACCGTGCAGTCGTCTGCATATGGCGTGATAGTTATTCCTTCCGGTGGTGCAGGTAAGCTACTTAAGTAAAGGTTGAATAATGAAGGCGAGAGAACTCCACCTTGTGGAACTCCTTGTCTGAGCACTCTCATCTTAGATCTAGAGTTACGGAACTCAACGTATGTTTGGCGGCCTCTTAGATAATTGCACAACCAGCGCTTTATTAGACCTGGCAGATTGGTGTTGAATATGTCGTTCAGTAGTGCAGCATGTGACACTGTGTTTTTGAAAGCTTTTGACAGGTCAAGTGCAACTAGAATTGTTCTAGCACAGGGTTGTTTTTGGTTTAGACCATCGCTGATTTGGTTTTGGATTCTATGAAGCGCGGTGGTTGTACTGTGTGCTTTCCTAACACCATGCTGATGTGACGCCAATTTGCAAGATTCTGTTAACCAAGGTAATAGTAGTGCTTCTATCAATTTTGCGACCGATGAGAGGATAGAGATCGGTCTATAGGATTCTCCCTTTTCTTCAGACTTGCCAGGTTTCAAAATGGGACTTATTCTAGCCGTTTTCCAGATATTTGGTATCTGGAGCGTATTTAGAGATGTGTTGAGTATGGTAGTGAGAAAGTTCAATCCTTTGGGTACAATGTGTTTTAGCATAATGGCTGAGATGCCATCTGGTCCACTAGCTTTAGATGGTTTGGATTTCTTTATTGCGTTTCCAACATCTTCTTCGGAAAATATGATATCCTCGAGATTTTCAGTATTAAAGCTTGCGCATATGTCTTAATACTGACCTAGTTTCTTTTTCATGTTTACTTTGCTTTTCTGTAAACTGCGTGTTGAATTTTGTTGCCATTTTCTATGGTTTTCGGTTGGGATATCATCGAAGGCGATCATGCAGTTGTTATGCGATTGACGCGGATGTGTTAAACCCTTAATCACCTTCCACAGAGTTTTATTTGTGCCAAAGTTTGACTCACTCACTAAATCTTTCCATTGTTTACGTTTATGTTCCATTACTAGTTTATTTATCTGCTTGTTCAGGCCCGGAATTCTAGAATCGGTTGGATCTGCCATACGGATGTCATCTCTTTGGGAAGAGAGTACACAAGCTTCTTGTGGGAAGTTTGGTTTAATATTTTGTATTCTGCCGGCTGGAATGAAGCGAGATCTAGCTTTGTTAAAAATTTCTCTGAATTTTCTTTCCAAAGAGAGGGCGTCAATTGGTAAAATGTGCTTACTGAATTCCAATTCAGTAAAATTGGTAAAATTATCCCAGTCTGCTTTGTTAAAATTAATGTATGTCTTCTTCTCGGATTTCATTTCGTTTAAGGAACGGCTTAAGGTGATTATGATCGGCACATGGTCTGATCCCAATGCAATTTCAGTTCTCCATTCAGCGATTGGCATTAGCGACATGCTGGCAAGTGAAACATCTGGAGACGAGTGTGAGTTATTAGTTACTCTTGTTGGTTGTGGTTCATTGAGGACTCCAAAGTTGGAGCCGTCAATTTGATCAGCAATATTTTCCCCTCTTGAGTCGGTGTTCAAGTGTGAGTCGGTGCCGAGAATTAGACAGTCTTGGTATAAAATAAATGTCCTATGGACGGTTCATAACCTATATCACAGCTGCCTACTGGTGGAATATAAATATTAACTAAATTTATCTCCGTATTTCCGGATTTTATTGTATTACCTAGTTGTTCTAGGTGTTTATCAGTTCCCGGTACTGCTGGTAATGTGGTTGTACGGTAGATAATGGTTTTGTGTATGATAAAGGCAAGGCCACCACCTTTGTCCTTCCCTCTATCCAGTCTTATAATTTTATAATCACTAATCTTAGATCTAACATTTAATTTGGTTTCTTGTAAAACCTCGACTAGAATATTGTTTTTGCTCAAGAAGTTGAAAATATCATCGATTTTGTTTAATAGTCCGTTACAATTGTTATTAACTACATCACTCGATGTGCTAGTGCTTGGCATGACCGGACTATTATGTTTCAGTTCTAATGGTACAGGAATGTTTGCTTTTGTCTGCCTAATATGTATAGTGTTTCGTCGAAAAGTCCTTCCATCATCTGTTTTAACTTGTAATGATCTTGGTGCATCTGCATGATTAATAACTTTTGCAGGGATCCAATTTCTTGGTGCTACCTGAACAGTCACTTTATCACCTATTTGTATTTCCTTTCAAACTTTAGATCCACGATCTGCATATATTTTCTATTTGACTCTTTCAAGATTTTTCTTGACATTATCAACAATCTTTGGTAGGAAAGACATTTTCGAGCTCGGTAATTGCGATCGTGTTAGTCTACTAAACAATCTTTCGTTCGGAGATTTTAAGCTGTTGTTACGAGGTGTATTTCTTTGATTTATTAATCCTAAGAAAATATCTGAATTATCTTTTGCACATTTTTTTTAAAGATTTTTTGCGGATTGTACATATCTTTCGGCAAGTCCGTTGGATTTTGGGTAATATGGACTCGAAAGTTGATTTTATTTATTTTATTTTATTTTATTTTATTCATTCGCAAAAACTAACATACAGACATTATGTCCATTACATGCTAGTATAAATATTATACAATTATCTACATATATATATATATATATATATATATATATATATATATATATATATATATATATATATATATATATATATATATATATATATATATATATATATATATATATATATATATATATATATATATATATATATATATATATATATATATATATATATATATATATATATATATATATATATATATATATATATATATATATATATATATATATATATATATATATATATATATATATATATATATATATATATATATATATATATATATATATATATATATATATATATATATATATATATATATACAATACAAAGAAAAAAAATTTAATTTAAAGTGAAATATTCAAATATTCTATGAAATACATTATAGTATTCTATAAGACACTTGTAATTCAAAAGAAATATAGTTAAATTTATTGTGGTTAGGTTTTTGTTAATATTAAATCTATAGGTTAGAATGGTTAATTTACAATTTATTATTAAAAAAGTTTACATGTTGTTTTAAGTTGAATTACTTTGTAAAATTGATTTTTTAAATACGGAAAACGAAGACGAAAACAAGTTAATATGATTGAAATTATAGTTATGCGAGGTTTGCAATCTTATTAATGGTGAATGCATTCTTAAATTTGTTTTGTATGTGTTTAAATGAAGAAGTAGCGGATTTCGTATATTGTAACATGAGTTATCTCTAGGCCGAATCGAATCATTTAAGTCGGTCTCGATCAGTGGCGTCATTTCACCAAAATCTTGGGGGGGGCGAGAATTTAAATGACATAAAAACATTTTTTTCGTAAAACATAACATACACATTTTTATACACACATATATTTAAAAGCATTTAAATGCATGGACTAAGAAATAAAAATAAAATGATTTTGAGCTACCTCGGTTACTCTGCTAGATCTTTGTCTTCTGTTGTTGTTTCATTGAAGCGAATGTCGCAAAGTTCTGCAAAATCCCTTCATTTGTTAAAAATAATTTTAAATTTAGTATCATCTCTGCATTGTTTAAGCATCAAGAAAGTAGTTTTAATTAAAGCACTTGTTCTGGAAATTATTATATCTTTGCTTCGTAACTGTTCAGAGTAAACGACAGCAGATCGTGCAGCATAAAAAAAGGATGGTTTTTCTATACGATCCCAGGCATCCGGGGATTTAAAATTTATGAGTCACGTAGTCCCAGGATCCATAAAACACCAAGGGATTGCAATTGCTACGTGACTCCTCTTATGTCCAATTGTTTTTTGTTTGTTTGTTTGTTTGTTTTCCTTTATTTGTCTCAGAGAGAAAGAGTTATGTCTACCCTAAACTGACCAGAGCCAAATCGTTAAAATGTGGGACAAAATGCAAACATTCTTCCAAATACTAGCTAATTAGAATTTCTATTGCGAAAAAGTGGGACGGTGAAAACGTGCTAACTAGATTGTGCATAAATTTACTATTTAATGCTTTCCTTTACTATTTGTTTACTATTTAATTCTACAAAAAATTCAATTTCAACCGTTAGGAAACGTGCTTACAGTGGTTCCTACATTTTCAAAATTCTTTATAGTGCTGGCATTACCACCAGCCAGCGAGTTTCACTGTATCCAATAAGTTGGTTGCGAGTTTCACTGTATCCAATAAGTTGGTTATGTTTGACATTACTTTTGCCGCAGAACTCCTTCAACTTAAACCAGTAAAGACAGTAAAATATCCAAATTTTTTTAACCCTGCCATTTAAATCAGCAGCACTTCTTATTGCATTATTTAGAATACGGGCTGCGAATCCAATACCCAATAATTTCTGGTTTAAATCCGCGTTTAGCTTGCTTTTAAATTTTCACCCCTTGACGTGACACCACTAAACTTGGTGTTCGTGTTATCAGCGCAAATTGCAACTAGCTTTTTGTCAATGTTAAATAACAACAAGAAAACAAAATAACAACAAATCTTGTTTAAGCTACTGGAGCTGGCGGCTTATATCAACGCTTTTTTATGTTTATCTGTATCTATATGCCTTTTAATATCATAATGTCCACTGTTAATTTGCAAATTCACTCTGACAATAAACTTTTGCGTCGTTATATTTTGATTTTTTTATAAAAGGATAGTCCAATTCAATATCGTATGAGAATTTACGTAAACGTTTACTATCCGTCTTGATTTGCAGGAGAACTTTTTAAATATAATTTTAAAAATTAGTATAAATTTACCTTTTATAGTAGCTTAAAACTTTTGTTACACAAGTAAAGACTGCAAAACAATTGAAACAATTTATTTTAATTTTACTAAATAATTAATATCTTTTCTGTATTCTGTTAAGTATAAGAGGTATATAGTATACCTCGCGTTCTATTTTTGCAAATCTATACCATTTATCAAGTTTTTATGCTGTTTACTTTGTTTGTTCTTTATTGAGAAAAAAAATTAGAAATTAGAAAGTAATAATTTTACTTTTGAGCTACCTAGTTAAAGTGTGTTTAAACAGAGTTTGAAACGCTACTTATATCACTCCTTTACTTTTTTCTTTCAGAGTGCGTAGCTTAAAAAAAATATAACACTCCCACACAGAGGAGTGAAAATAGTAAAATATCATTCTTGCTACTAAATTGAAATAAATATTTTCTTTCAAATACTCAAAACTTTTATTTTTGCTTCAAATTTGATGCTTTCCAACGTAAAATGCTTCGAATGATTCGTTCAATTATTCATGTATTGTTAGAAAAATGAATATAAAGGATAACTAATTTTGTTCTTTTGCAAATCGCATAAAAGAACAGGAAAATGTAATCTGCTCCAAAGGAGTAAAATCGAAAAAACCAAAATTTTACTCTTACGAGTAAGAACGATATTCAAATTATGAACATTTTAATTTTGGAATATTATTTCAAAGGATTGAAATGAGTAAAGTAAAATTGTAAACTCTGGTTTGAAAATTTAAATTTTTATGAATTTATACGCAAAACTGCGTCTTTTTAAGTAAAATATTTTGTATTTTATTTTTCATAATATACTTTCGATCTCTCGTATATACACCGGGGAGATGTTTCTATAAACAAAGAAACCTTTTCGCTGAGGTAGATGTGTTAGACATCAATAGATATTTGCAAAATAAAATGTAAATTATTGAAGTGAAAAAAACTGAGTTTAGTATTTCTATGAAAACTATAGTTAAAACACTATTTAGTAAAAAAATATTGCACTAGTTTGTTCTCTCAATATAGTTAAATCAACATATACAAAACATCATACAAACTGCAAGAAAAAACTGTGAAGCCATTGCTTTGACTAAGATATTGCGCAAACTGTACGTAGGTAGATATAAGGTTTTTTGATTATTTCGATAATGCGGGCAAATGTGGTGGAAATATTTGTTTCGTGGGACGCTTCGTGGGACAAATTTCTCCGTGGGACAACGCAACGAAATATGGGACATTTCCACGCAGCGTGGGACGTCTGGGCAGTTTACTACCCATAAACGTGCGTAAATTTTTCATTTGATTCAAAATTGTACAGTTATTGCGAACTTCTTTTAAATCTATAAGAAAAACCTACCACAAAAAAAAATAGTTTCTCCCTCCCTGTATAAAAAAATGAACAAAGATTGACGTTTAGGATACATTTTAGATTTTATTATAACCAACCAAACATATAATTTTTGCTATTTTATGAATTAAAAATTATAGTCCATATAGCGAAAAGAATTTGTCAGCAAGTCTTCATAACATATTTTGAAAATATTTACATAACTTGATTTGTTCGTGTCGTTAGAAAATATTGCTTGACCAACCAAATTTTTGCCAAAATTTGCTATTTACTTTTTAATCTACTTTTATTTTCTTTATTCTATCATAAAATATTGGCCTATGTCATATTTTGTCAGTGATAGGATTTTTTGTTTAGTTATCCATTCTTTAACAAAAAATATAAAAAAATAAAACAAAGGAAGATTTGCGTCCTTCAACACCTTCGAACGTATGTTGTTGTGGGACCTTGGTCTTAAAAGGTTTTTAAGTGTTATTGTGACACATATTGTAATTCCTACTACACAACACATTTTATTAAAAAAAAAATAATTAGGTTGTGTTCTCCTGCATGTACTTACTTTTAAGTTTATATAAATTACCAATGGCCAATAACAATTGAAATTTGAATGTTAAATACTGCACTATGAACTCTCGAGGAGCCCTATACTAATGAAATATTTTGTTTCCTCTGGCTCAGACACGAATATCTTATGAACAAAACACAATCGTTCTTCTAAAAGCGGTAATGCCGCGCACCTTATAGTACGATAGAGTTTTGTCAAAATACGCACCCACGGCGTTTTTGGAAGAACGATCGTGTTTTGTTTATAAAACTGATTTCATCAGAAGATTAGAAGCAATACGACCGCCTTTCATGTCGGCGGCGCTCTAGTCCTTGATACAAAGAACGATAACGGTTTGAATATTGCGATGAACTGTACTTTAGTCGGGCCAAAATAATATGCCAAAATAATATGCGTAATATACGTAATAATTATATTATCAGATATATTTCAATCAATAGTATGCGATAAAATTGGTATATTAGTTAAGTAAATCTTCTAAAAATTAGACGAATTTACAAAATAACCGTGCATTGAAATTTTTATAGTGTATAATTCTACCACGATTGGATGGTTTTATTGAATCGATGTATTGAATTATTGATAGTATCAGATCCTTGGGGGGGGCCAATGCCCCCCCCAGCCCTACCCAATTGACGCCCCTGGTCTCGATCAATCTAATTTTAAACAACGTAAGCTCATCCGTATTAGTACGTCTCTCTTCTAACGATTTCAATTCATATCTTTTAAGTCTATCCGGGTGATGTGTGATATTCCACGTATCACAAAATTGTCTAAATTCTTTACTGGTATATTGTGGACCTCCATCAGTTTCTATAAATTCTGGTATACCATGAATAGAAAATCATACTTTAAGTTGATGCATAGTTTCAGCTGATGTTTCGTACTTTAGTTTTTTAAAACCATACCATCCAGAATAACTGTCTGCAATTGGAAGATAATTTTTTGATTTAAATGTAAAAAGGTCTGTAGCTACTGTTTGCCATGGATAATCTGGTATTTCTTTATTAAGTAACGGTTCTTTTTCGTTACTTCTGTGTGATGTTTCACATACTGAACATCTTTCAACATAGTTTGTTATATCATATGTCATGTTTTTCCAGTACATTATTTCACGAGCTCTACGCAATAAGCTTTGAATACCTAAATGTCCTTGGTGTAAAATTTTCAAAACGTACGAGATTTTATTTTTTGGAATTATGATTTTAGGACCTTTAAATAATAATCCTTCATAATACGCTAATTCTTCTTTGAAATTTAAATAATGTTTTAATTCGATAGGAACATTTTTTTCGTTTTCCGGAAATCCGTTTAGAATATATTTTTTAAGCATTTGTAGTTCAGTATCATTTTTTATATCTTCAACTAAAGTATTTTTAAAAATTTTTTTCATTGGTAAAATTATGTGAACTTCAAAGTCATAATCATCTTTTTCTAATATTGTAGTGCAGTCACGACTCAAAGCGTCCGGAACTGGTATTTGAGTTCCTTTTTTAAACGCTTTTCTTTACTTCACACTATTGGATCAAATCTTGTAACGTTAATTTGACTGCCTTATATTCAATAAAAATGAATGAAATCTTGCAGGCATACGTATATCCGATGACAATACACGAATATCATATTAACAAACAATTTTCATTGTTTATTCGTTGTTTAAATAAAAAAATTGATTTTCATCGGAAATATTCAAATTCTCTCGATCTACTTAACGTAGCGACTTGAAATTTGCACAACATAAAGATCGATAGATAAACTATACAGAATTATGCATTTTACGTTCATAAATTAGGTATTTTCTCGATAAATAAACAATTAATTTCAAAAATTTTCGCCGATTTCGGCCAACATTTGTATGTTATCAAATTTAGACGTATATCAACGCCGACGCACACTTAAAGAAGCAGAACGTCAAGAAGAAAATCCAGATGAAGGAAGAAATCAGCTTACTACCACAGCTCAAAATTGTTGTTACGACGATTTTGAGGTTAAAGTTAACACTTTTGCAGACAAAGTATGTGATATTTTTACGAAGCAGTGCTACACAAAGCAAGTGTCAAACTACCAGATTCCAATCCGACCTCCAGAATGGGTGCCGCCTGAATTAAAAAATAAAGTTCGCCTTACAGTTTGTCACCGCTGCAAGTCACACTTAAGAAGTAGCAAAACAACACCACCTGCTAAAGCTTACTGGAACTATTTAGACCCCGGTGACATTCCATCAGAAATTCAGGCACTTCCTCAAGCTGAACAACGTCTTTTGTCTCGGATTCGCCCGTTTCTTAAAATTGTCAAGATTTCTGGATTGTAGGGGCAGTACGGATTTAAAGGTCAAGCAATCCTTTTTGCCTTGGACATTTTTGACGTCATTTCAAATCTTCCTACGTTTCTACCTCAATCAACCTTGGATGCTGATATTATAGTAGTAACGGAACGCTTAGAAAATGCAAATTCTATTCAAGACTACACTGTTTCCATAACTAAATTTATCGCAGCTTTAGGATGGTTTAAATCAAATAACCCATTGTACCGAGACGTTGTTATTGATGAAAATGCACACCTTGATGAACGTGATTTGATTCGACTATCAAATCATGGCCCAAGTAATGAAGATACTGAAGGTCCTAATGAAAATGCGGAAATTATATCGGAATATATGTCTATCGGCAGTAGTTAACGCATTATCCTTGCATCGTGGCATCAAGGAAAATAAATTAACACAAGTTAAATTCTGAGCTGAAAAATGTGTTGAATTCTTATAAGAACGTGACAAAATAGAATTTCCGACTGCCAAGGCGTTGATGACTAAAAATTAAAAAATAAAAATAAATAAAAAAAATATTCAAAAAAACTTGAAATATTTGAAAAAAAAAAAATTTTTAAGAAACGCTTTTCTTTACTTCATTGTTATGCATACTGTAAAAAAAATTACTAAAAAGCAAAAAATAAAAATAATTCCAAAACTCAAAGAAATTTTCTAAAAACCTCTGTAAAAAATTCAAAAATAAAAATAATTCCAAAACTCGAATAGATTTTCCAAAAAATTCAAAATCGAGAAAATCTGACACATTCGTTAAAGAAAAACGTGGGACGCTAATCCTACACGCGAAACATTGACGGAATTGCGACTACTATCAATTGTGATTCTAAATGAATGAAAAATAAAATAATTATATCATTGCACTACATCGTTGAAAGAAAGTATTCGAAAAATATAATTCAAAATTCTTATATAAAAACCGCATGCTATTGACAACGTTAGATCCCAAACATGATGTTTTGAGATGCTTCTAGTCACAAAATGATAAAAAGTAGATAGTAATGATATAGTAGTCGCAATTTCGTCAATGTTTTGCGTGTAGGATTAGCGTCCCACGCTTTTCTTTAACGAATGTGTCAGATTTTATCGATTTTGAATTTTTTGGAAAATCTATTCGAGTTTTGGAATTATTTTTATTTTTGAATTTTTTACAGAGGTTTTTAAAAAATTTATTTGAGTTTTGGAATTATTTTTATTTTTTGCTTTTTAGTAATTTTTTTTACAGTATGCATAACAATGAAGTAAAGAAAAGCGTTTCTTCAAAATTTTTTTTTTTTTCAAATATTTCAAGTTTTTTATATATAATTTGTGGCGCATATCTAAGAATATCAACCATGATTCTTTGCAATCGCGCAGGGGCTGATTGAATAGATTTCTTAAATATCGATTCAAGCGGTTTGTGGTCCGTCTCGATCGTAAGCCTTTTACCATATATATAATAATGAGATTTGAGACATGCAAATCGTATTGCAGAGGCCTCTTTCTCAATTTGAGGATAATTCTCTTGAGCTTTTGTTAACGACTTTGTGGCATACGCAACAGGATGCTCATCTTGAAGTAAGACTGCTCCAAATGACTTTTGACTTGCGTCTACTGATAATGTAACTTCTTTGTTAACGTTAACAATATTTAAGTACTGGCAGTGTTGCCAATAAATAAATAAAAAATGTTTCAAATTCATTTTGTTGATCGCATTCCCAGAACCATGGAGTCTCTTTATTAAGGAGTATTCTTAATGGTTCTGTCAAATCAGACATATTCGGTATAAATTTAGCTAAGTTTGTAACCATACCTAGAAACCTTTGCAATTGTTTTAGGTAGATTTCATATAAAAATCTACCTATTGCAATGGGCTTCATCTCGGAATTTTGGAAAAATTTTGGTGCCAAACGACTATGAATGATAAGCGGAGACGGAAAAACAAAAAAAAAATGTATATATATATATATATATATATATATATATATATATATATATATATATATATATATATATATATATATATATATATATATATAACGATATGAGCTATAACGGAATTTACCGGCACTCTCACGATCGCATTTCTTGACCTACAACAAAAATTTTTTCTGTATACGTTGCGGCAAAAAATCTTTTGGACAAGTTCGCGAACTGGCCATATCCGGGTACAGGTTAAGTGGCTAGAGCCAAAAAAGTCGAAAAATCTAGGGCGTTATAACTTCCGTTTGAATCATAATATTTTAATAAAATTTATCAATATTGAATATTTGAACATATTTCTATCATTTATTTCCAAATGACAACCTTGGCGTTCCAGGTTTCTGAAAAATCAGCTGTTTTAAAAATTTAATAAACTTTGTTGTCCTTGATTTGACTGAAAATGGCCAATCTCACTTTTTAATATGTGCGCATACGTTAACTATTATTTTCTAGATCTTTTCAAAATTTAAAAAAAAATAGTTCAAGTCTAGAGGTTGAGACACCAGGGCTGTTAGAACGAAAACAAACGCAAACGGCCATGCCTTCCTCATTTTTGAGTTAATGTTATTTAAACTCATATTAACTTTTAGATAAACTTTTTAACTATAACCTCAAAAATTTTCAGCTTTCTAGCCCAAGAGGTCTCAATGTAATTAGCATTAAACCTAATGCATGCCATTCAATTACAACAACAACTTCTATAAACATATAAAAATATCCCATAGAAAAAATATTAAAAAAATTTCTTTTGTTTTTTTTTCAGTTTTTAGTTTTTTTCGCAAAAATTTAAAAAAAAATTAAAACAAAGCTGAGTCATTATTGTTTTAAATTAAGGAATATTTTCTTATATGCATATTGATTACACATTTACAAAAGTCTTCCTAAATTGAAGATATTTGAATTATTTGAGGTGTAAAAGTTGTTTGACAATTTTAGATTATAAATTATGTGTGGTGGTGTTGTAGGTTTGACGTTGTGAGAACGTTTATTTGCTTTTTCGTGGATTTAATATGTTATTAAAAGTAGTTTTAACCAAATTAAATAAAACTGTTCCGAAATCGCATTGATAAAGTAGTTTCCGTTAATGTATTTAGTTTGGTTTGATAAATTTTTTGGATTATTCTGGACTATTCTACTTAAATTTTTTAGTTAAACTAATCTGACACATCCAATTCTATTTGTACACAAAGCTGTCTGGTCCCGAAATTGAACTATTTCTAGCGGATATGCGTGCCGTTTGGGCTTTTTTTATTTTCAGGTATGTCTATCCTTTCAATTGCTTCAATTTCGTCTTTATCGGATTCTAGACCATTTTCTGTGAGAATATGACCTAAAAATTTTAACTTTTTAACTTGAAATACACATTTCGACTTATTTAGTTTTAGACCTGCATTTTCAATCACTTCTAGTACCTTTTTAGTATAATGATCCAATTCCTCTTTTGTCTTGCCATGTATAAGAATGTCATCCATAGATGATTCAACATTTTTGAGATCTTTTAATAAATTGGTCATTATTTCCTGGAAAATTTCAGGGGCTGATGCCAAACCAAATGGTAGACGAGTGAATGAGTAGTGTCCCCAAGGTGTACAAAAAGCAAAATATTTTTTAGAATTTTCGCTTACCTTTACTTGCCAAAATCCCTTTTTACAGTCTTACAGAGTAAAATATTTGGAATCTTTGATGTTAGTTGCAATTTCCTCTATCGTTTTTAGTGGATAATGTCGTCGTAGTAAATTTTTATTTACATCGCTTGGATCTATGTATATCCTTATTTTATCTTTTTGCTTAACTATCACCATTGGTGATACTACAGGTGTTGGCTCCTTTACTGGCTCAATCACTTTAAGTTTGACCATTTCGTCTAATTCTGCTTTGACCTTTTCTTTAATCACGTATGGAATTTTTCTTGGTGGAACAGTTTTAAATTTGGGATTAGGACCCAGATCTATTTCATATTCAAAATTTGCTAAGCAACCTAAGCCTTTGTACAGATCTTCATTAACCAAATTGATACTGCCAGTATTGCGTACTACCAAACCGCAGTCTTCACATGTTTTTTGAGCTAAAACTGGAAAAAAGCTATCATTAATTATAATGAATTTAATTTTTGTATTTTTATTTTTAATTTGGCAATTTAAATTTGTTTGTCGTAATATTTTTATTTTATGTCCACTATAAGATACTAAATTTCCTGGAGCTGCGTTTTTTATTTCTGCATTTAACTCTTGAGCAATTTTTAGTGGAAGCACGTTGCAGCTTGCGCCTGTGTCAACTTTAAACTCGATGGTTTTATTAGAAATTTTTACAGCTTCAATCCATTTTTCCGTATTTGACGTTTGATTATTTATTGACCATAAATGTAAGTCTGCACTCTCATCGTCGGTTGAATGTTCGTCATCTGTTATCGCATATATCTTTTTATTTTTGACGTTTTTCTGTGATTTTGATTTACACATATTTTCTGTGTGGTGTTTTTTATTACCCTTTCCACAAATTGTTCCAAATGCTGGGCACTTTTTTTTCGTGTTGCGGGTTCCACATCTAGAACATGAATAATTTTTGTTTGAGTCACTTTGTTTGTTGCTTTGTTTGTTATATTTTACTGCATTTACTGTTGTTTCACTTGCATTTGGTAGTACTTTCAATTGTTTTATTGTTGATTCACTAGATTTGCAAATTTGGATTGCGTTGTCTAGCGTTTGATTTGATACTAAAAGTAATTTTTCACGTATCATATCGGATTGGATTCCCACTACAATTTTATCTTTAATTAAAGTTTAAACTATCTGTAAGTGTAGAATAATTACAATTTGCCGCTTGCGATTTAATTTCTGTTAAGAATTCGTCAAATGGTTGACCATCAGATTGTTTAATTATATTAAATTTGTATCTTTCGTAAGTTTCGTTAGATTTTGGAGTAAAATATGCCTCGAATTTTGCAATAATTTGAGCAACATTTTTTTCTAGTTGACTTGATAATCCAAACGTGTTAAAAATTTTTGCTGCATCCGGTCCAATGACTGACATGAAAGTTGCCGCTTGAACTTCATCGGGTTTTATATTTAATCGAGTGGCTATAATGTACCAATTGTATTGTTGGTACCATTCTTTCCAATTATTTCCTTCGTTCGAACTACAATTAAGATGTTTAGGGACTTTTATGTTAATGTTAACCTCTTTTTTTCGTCATCTGATGGCATTTTGAATTTGTTCGTTTTTAAAATTAATTTGAGTGGTGATCTACGAATATATGTTTCTTTACGCCACATAAACTATTTTATGCAAGATAAAATGTTTTTTTTCATTTGCGAGCGCGACTAACACGTTAATTTACAATAAATTTTTTTTTTATTAAAATCACGTGGTTTTTTATTCTTTGTTCAGCGAAACAATTTAATCTTTTTTGTTTTTTTTTTTATTTTATTATGCTGAATTTTACCACTTAATATTATTTATATTCACAATATTCTTTTTTTTATTTATTATTAGTAATATTTGTGAATTTTAATTTTTATATTTGATTTCTCTTTTCTATAAACGCGTCTGGGTTTATTTTCGATTCTGACACCATATAAAGACAACGTTCAGTTTGTGACTGCTTTATTATAATTACCATTACATATGAGTACATAGTATAATTGTTATACGGTTGCCACTTGCCAGTACGACATTTATTATTATCGTGACATACATAAGAAGATATGGGACTAATTGGACAAAATCTGGGATTAATTTCCATTTAGTCAATTATATGATGATTATGATTTCGGATCTTGGACATCTGTCCAATATAACGAACTTAAGGATGAATTGTACACATTGTACAAAACCGGGGCATCATGGGATTTTTTTCCGTTGTGGAAAAGGTGGTGCTATAAGTTGGTGGTGGTGGTGGTGGTGCTATAAGGTGCAGGTGGTGCTATAAGTTGGAATAGTATACGTCAACAACTGAGGCGGAGTACATGTTTTTGTCTGCGGCAGTTCAAGAGGCGGATCGGTTAAGGAGATTTAAAATGGAGATTTGGCCACAACAGTCGGAGATGTTTACAACAATTTATTGTGATAATAGTGCAATTAATTTGTCTCCAAATGATGCTTATCATGCACGAACCAAACATATAGATGTGCGTCATAATTTTGTACGTCAAAAAGTAATAGATGGTTATATAAAAGTCAGGCCAGTTGGAACTCAAGATATGGTAGCTGATGGTCTAACAAAAGGTTCGGCGCTAGAGAAGCATAACGTCTGCAGGAAGGAGTTTCGATTAAATTTCGTTCCAGTGGAGATGTTGAATGGGAACTCAATTTTGTACACATACCATATTGTTTATAGGGTTTTTATATAATCTGTCACTTGTTGTTTGACTGGTAATAAATAAAGACTTTTGTTCTGTAAAGTAATCGTGCATTGTTTTATTTATGTCGTGTTCTTTGGCTTGATCGAAAAAAGATTGATTTATTTGCTTGCCGAACAGCATAAAATAAATCAATCTACTTGTGTAAATGTAGTAGTAAATTGATATGATTTTTGTTCTATCAGTTGATATGTTTGGTTATGTTTACATTTGAAAATGATAGATTTTACGTTTTATCATTTTATTTGTAATAACCTTGTTATTAATTAGTAATTTGGGGATATTACTTTTTCTTAGGCCCCAAGAATTTTTTTTTTATTTGATAGAGAATCACTCACTGAAGCGAATAAAACCAAAACGAGTTGTATCGGAGCCCCGGGGTCCAAGATACAGGCCTTTGAAAAAAGCAAAATCCATACAAAATTGTACTGGTTTTGACAAATTTTTTTTATTTTTACTTATTTTTTCTTTATTTCCTATGTGCATATAAGATAAACGATCAAAACTGTCCCTTTTACAAAATTTTCTTAATTTACGATAAAAATAATCAAAAAAAATCCACTCGCGCCTAAGTTAAAGTAATCTTGCCTCAAATGGTCATAACGTGGGCCCCTAAGGTTATAGTTATTTTTTTTTAAGTTATTCATGTTGATTCTTTAAAATTATATATCAAAAATAACATTAAACGTCATTTGGATTGCAACATTCGGTAAAAAAAAGTGTACTTTTATACGATATTTTTTTTTTTCAAAGGCCTATATCTTGGTCCCCGGGACTGATTTTCAAAAAATTTTTTTTGCAATATGCTTATAAAAGTGCCCTTAAAAAGAAAAACAAAAAATTGGCCGGGGCCTAAGATAAAGTAATCTTGCCAGTAATTTGAATAATAATAAATTATTTTTAAACAAAATAATAATAATAATTAAAATGGCGGTTTTTTTTGTTTACATAAATTTGACAATTAAAAATAATATATCAATGTATTTGTAAAATCTACCAAAAAATCTAGGTTTTTAAAACTTGATCTAAATCAAAAAATAAATAAATCTTTTTTTGCCAAAGAACACAAACTGACAGCTAATTTGATCTGACAGCTAATTTTTTTGATCTCAGATCGATTTTTATTTGCCAAAGAACACGGCATTATTGAAAGCTATATCGCGCAATATTTATATAATCTTAACAGTGAAAGCAAACTATCATAACAATTATTTTAAATTTGCTATTTTCATTAGCTAGCTAGTAATTATAATACTTATCAAATAAAGTATAATATCGACGGTGTGAAACGTAATTACTATTTTATAGGTGAAATGTCGTTTTATGGAATTTTGTTTTGTTTTCTAGTGATTTTAGCTTGTATTTTTCATTGTTCATATCATTTCTGAACTTTAATGAATTAAAGTTTATGTATTAATTGTTGATTGTGATATGGATATACATATTTAATGTATAGCATTATAAAGTACTAAGACCAGAAAAACGTAGTCAACGTAGACGTTTGGTTCTCATGAGAGCTTCTTTAAAAAAAACGTTATAGAATAAAATTTATAAGTATTTTGTGCTATTCAAAAACAGAGGCAGGGCTGGTCTAAATCTACTTTGAACTTCTCTGGGTTGTAATTTTCATTTTAAAAACTATAACGCTAATATCAAATATAAAATTGACAATACGATATTTTGATATATCACTTTTATTCTAGTGTCAACTTAGATATATTTCTTTATTTTTTGATGAGCACTAAAAAACTTATATAAAATTATGGCGAGTTTATGAAAAACACTAATTGTTTATACTAATTGAATTTAGTATTTTATTTTACCTATCGATTTCAACAGCTATGCTGCCATTCTCAAGGTATTTTCTAAACTCTTCTACTTCTTTTCTAAACTCTAAACTCTTCCAAACTCTTCTTTGTCAACTTAGATTTAGTTTCCCATCGAAACATTATTTTAATATAATATGAACGGTGAAAAATCAAACAAATATCAAATTTTTGCTATACTACATAGTAAATTTCTGCGGTGGGAAGCTAGTATTATTTTATCAGTGGTGGTATGATTGAATAAAAAGCCGACTCGGAAATATTATAACTATTCGGAAATTTAAAATGGCATATGATTGAAAGTGTTTTTCGAACATTTCTGTCGGAAAAATTTTCGAATCCATTTTGCTTGTCGGAAATTTATATTCGACGTTTTGTTGTAAATTATATTAAGTTATACGTTATGTTTTTTTTATATATCATTTTTACATGTGTTTAATAAACATTTTACAATGGAAAAGCTATCCATAATCATAAAAAAACTAAACTCGCCCTTTAAACTATATATTCTATCAATATCAACACAAAACAAATGATAAATACGAATATTAAAAGGTTTTGACATTTTTAAATTCTGTACTAAATGGGTGCGTTTATATGAGAATCGAAAATATTACGAAACATTTCAATCATACGTCGGAAAAAATTTGTCGTAGTATTTTCGATTCGTATAAAAATTTCCGATCAAATTCAATCATACCACACCAGTATAATCCGAAATAGTTTTTTGTTGGTCCTTTTTTGAATCGATTAGTGTAAGTACTAAATGTTGTCTGATGTAAAAATGTGTTTGAAATATGAAAAGTCAAAACCATATGCCATTATTAATCATGGAGTCGCTTACAACCAGTGTTTCGAACCCAGAAAAATTTGGGTGCAGGTTCAGGTTCGGGTTCAATACATTAAAATTTAGTGGGTTCGGGTTCGGTTCGGGTTTGGGTTCAGGTTCAAATTTGTTACAAAAAAAAACTACTTTTTCGAAATTTTTTTATGAATTCATTATTTTTTTATGTTACATTACATACCGTATTTATGTTACACACATATTTATTTTGGAAACAAATTTTCAATAAGAGTTTTTTACCGAAAATATTTTGACAGCTCAAACCAGCTGTTCTAATTTATGCATGTAAAATAATCAAAATTGATTGATTTTCCTTGCAAATTTGGTTAGTTTGATTGCAATTAAAAGTATTTTAAAAGTGAATTTTTGAAAAGAATAATTAGTAAAAATTGTTAATTCTGTTGTGCTCTTAAGTTTTTAATGCATTATGGATACTGAAATAATTAAAATCGTATTAAAATATGGAAATTAAATCAACCTTCAGGTATATTATTATTATGATTATTATTTCTTTATTTCGGTTTATTTACAAAAAATTTTTACAAAAACTAAATATTTTATGATTGTATATATTTGATACTGTTAGATTTTGTAAAAATTTTTTGTAAATAAATCGAAATAAATGAATAATAATCATAATAATACTATACCTGAAGATTGTTTTAATTTCCATATTTTAATGCGATTTTATTATTTCAGTATCCCTAATGCATTAAAAACTTAAGAGCACAACGCAATTAACAATTTAATTAATTATTGTTTTCAAAAATTCACTTTTAAAACACTTTTAATTGCAATCAAAATAACCAAATTTGCAAGGAAAATCAATCAATTTTGATTATTTTACACGCACAAATTTTGACGTTTAAAAATTGAAGTTTAAAGAAAAATTCGCTATTCTCTACTGAAACAAATAATAACCAAAATAATCTTGTTTGAAACAAAACAAATTCTGCGAACTTTGAAATTTCTTACGCAAACTTCCTAAATTTCCTATATTAAAAATTGAACCTGAACCGCGTTTTTGATTGGGTTCGGGTTCGGGTTCACATAATTTAAAAAAATCTTGCTCCGGAGCGGGTTCAGGGTTCGGGTTCGAAACCCTGCTTACAACCCAACAACGCATTTTAATCGCCCAAGTTTATTATGAAAATTGTCGTTCAAAATAAGTTCGTAAAATAAGTGAAACTTTCGGTCGACATGGACGTCCTACTGAGCGCGCAATTATTGATCGGTTTGAAGAAACTGGTTCAGTGGAAGGTAGACCGTATCAACTTGTTCATCCAGTTCGTAATCGTGATGCAATAGCAGCTGTTAGTGAAAGTGTTCGTAATGATCCAAGCAAGTTTTTTGTGGCCGAAATTGAATGAATTGGATGCCGATGACCTTTAGTTTCAACAAGACGGTTCCACATGCTACACCAGCTGTGAAACACTTCACTTATTGGCAACAAAATTTGGTGATCGCATAATTTGAAGAAATTCTGAAGTTCCTTGGCCTAATTTTTGTTTAACACCTTTGGACTATTTTATTGGGTTATTTGAAAGGTAAAGTGTATGCCAATCATCCACAAACAATTCAACAACTTAAAACCAACATTCGAGCTGAAATTGAGGCCATTGAACCGCTTTTATTGGGAAAAGTCATCGAAAATTTTGATCTTCGGGTGCAGGCCTGTATACGGAGCCGTGGTGGACATATGAATGATATTGTTTTTCATACATAAATGGCATAGAATTACTTTTCATTTCGAAAACATTTTTGAGTTTCCATCACAAAAGATGGGTTTTATTTACAAATGAAAAAAGGACGAACAGATGGCCCACTCTTTATATTGATAATAGCACGAGGCCGTAGACCCTTTGTATTTGTTATTAATATAATTCAAATGTCATTGGTGAAATTGAATGCAGAATGATGTCATTACATTTTAGAGAATTTCATTGGATTAAATTAAAATTAAAATAAAGCAAAATATTCCCAATCAATATAAATTAATGTTTCATATGAATTTTCGGTGAAATTAAAAGTACAAGAATTTTAACAAGAATATAAAAAATGTTTACAGTTTTTATAAAAAATATACGTGGCAATTCTTTTTTTCTAACCAAAATAATAACAATGAAAAGACGCGCTAAAATTAAAATGTCATACCAAATTAATAACAGTTTACATCACCGTATCAAATTTAAAAATACGATGGTGAAAACGGCTACCTACCTATGTAGGTATCAAATTTGATACGTAGCTAATTAGGTACTGGTGTAAACTTAGTGTTACTATGATTAGGTAGTCAGGAAAACATTACAAACAATTGTACGGTTTCTCGTATAGCGATTCCAATAGGAATTTTTTCGAACTATCTGTCAAAATTACGTCATTTATGATTACAAATAAAAAGCTAATTTTCCATTCTTTCGACGTTTGATTCTGTTAAAAATAAGAATTAATTCTCTAAAAAAAATTAAATTAAAAGTGATTTCTTATTGAATTTGTAGAAAATCGAATAAATATTAAATTTCTATAAATAAAGTTCAAAATCAATTTAATACTCAAAATAAAATTTAAATCACAAATACGCCTTCCTGCATTTGAACAACATCGAAAATATTGATTTTTCTGATACTTTTGTCAAACTACTTTTAATTTTAGCTGCAGTGCGGACTTCATAGTCTATCTGTTGGGCGTAAATATAAAGAAAAATAATTAAATTACATTTCATTTAGATAAATTAATTGTTATTTTTTGTTTATAAAATTAAATTTGTGATTAAATACAATGTCGGGAATTGTAAGTTAAGATTTTAAGAAATATTAAAATCGATCAATAATTTAAGGAATTGATTGCATTCATTTTTTATGAAAGAAGACTGCAACTAACAAAACAGTAAATTAACAATACTCATTATTAGAAATCATTTATAATAGTATTCATCTAAATATTTTGATTATAAATTCAGACAGAAGTAATATGACAGTTTAAAATCAATGGTTTTCATTTAAAATAAAACTAACCTAACATGTCATTTCTGTCAACGTCAAAATAACGTTGAACACCAAGGAAAAACTAACAAAACCAATAATAATTGGAAAGTTCATGGAAACTTCGTAGCATTATTTTTATTAGTATTTTATTTGTGAAATTATTTTTTCTAAATAAAATATTATTTTTATAAAGTGGGATTAGACAAATCGAAATTACAGATTCAGTAATCATGCCCCAATACATGGTCATATTAATTTTAAATTTTTAATATTTTCATTTAGTACATTTGTGAATATATTTCTTTATTTTTTTAAATGTTTACAGAGGATGAAAGCTACAAAATGCCCCACCGATGAGTTATCTTTAACGAACCGTGCCATTGTATGCCCTACTGATTTCGACGATGATGTAAAGTATGTTGATGTTGCCACTGGTCCCGGTCAACATTTTGTCTTTGCTATCGAAAAACATGCGCTCATACCACAACGATGTGTTGGTTTTTCTTTATTACAAAGGAAATGGGCAACATTATCTATCAATCAAGATATTGATGTAAAACCATATCGTTTTGATCAAGCAAACTGTTCTGCTGATTGTATATGTAATGTTGCGCTTGAGGTTGATTTTCTTCAAAAGAAAACGTAAGTTTATTTCAAAATAGTGTTAATGTTAATTCCAAATAATGTTAGTATTAATAAATTATTTTTTATTAAATAATTTTAGAACAACTCTTGAACCTTACGACACAGATTTGATGGCAAAAGATTTTTTAATGCAGTACTCGGGACTAGCGTTGACGGTTGGACAACCGCTGGTTTTTAATTTTCAAGATAAAAAATTATTGGGATTGGTTATAAAATCATTAGAAGGTAAGTTTTTGAATTCTTTTATATAACAACTGGTAAGTTATGTATTAACTGAAAAAAAGATTGTTTTATCTATCAGAAATATTTTTAACTGACATTTTTTTGGTAAATTGATTCCCTTTTTCTGGCAATTTGTCAAATAGTATGTGTTAGGTTAATTCGTCAATAAATAATTAAAATTGATTTAAAAGGAAATGAAATTTGAAATTACAACTATTGATAAATAGACGCCACAAAATTTATTTATACAATCTCCTTCAGCGTCTGTGTTCGTGTTCGGTTGTATTCGTATCCTTTTATTATATTTATTTTATTATCAAGTATTTAATATAAGAACTATGAAGAGCTAAAACCTCAATGATTATTGAGGTATCCCAATCCCTGAGGTATCAAGACTTCGGTCTGTGATAAGGGTTTTTAAATAGTTTTTGGGAGAAGATTTTTATGGGAACCTTGTTTTTAGATTTGGGCAGGGACTTATAATACAAATAAAACTAGGGTTGCACCGATAAGCAAAACGGCCGATTACCGATTAATCGGCTTACATTCTCGGCCGATACCGATTAATCGGCTGCCGATTATTTGTTTATACTATGCGTTTTAAAAATTTTTTAATGTGCCAACTATATGTTGTATTTAGAATGACCAACTTTTTTGAGGCTTTCAATCAGCGATTTCTAGCTCGAACCCTAGATATATATAAAACTCTTTGGAAAAGCTAAATGAGCGTTTGAATTGAAAAATAAAATTGAAATTAAGCTAAAATTTGCTCTATGCTGAATTGCATGGTATTTCATATTATTGAATAAATCAGACTACATCAGTTGTCTAACGGTGTTTTTTTCATTATTCATCTTCTCTTATATATTTTATATATATATATATATATATATATATATATATATATATATATATATTATATATATTAATACGCTAGATCAAAACTTTGTGGAGCCTAAGGCTTTTTTATTCGCAGATGGATTCATTTCAAATTTTCACAGCTAACTGATATTAGTGTAACCTATAATCGGATTCGGATTCACACAAATCGGATAATAAATAAAAAAGTTATTATATACGGAAAACTTTTTATATACATATGCATTATAAGTTTACATACATATAAAAACGAAATTAAAAATTTATTTTTTTTTATATATTTTCTTTTTTATATATTAGCGAACAACGAACAACAAAAACGAAACTTTTTTTTCTCATTCATTTCAGTCGTCTTTTGTCTTTGAACAAAGGATGGTTTTCGAGTCGTCGGAATAAAAGAGATTATATGCGTAATAATGTTGATTTTATGAATGATATTTTATGAATGATATTTATGATGATATTTTATGAATGATATTTTCTTTTTTATATATTAGCTATCGAACAACAAAAACGAAACTTAAAAATTTATTTTCTTTTTTAAATCATTCATTTCAGTCGTCTTTAGTCTTTGAACAAGGACGGTTTTCGATATTATTTCGATTATTTTGTTTATTGATATAAAGATATTTGCGTAATATTTTTCTTTCTTTTCTTATTATAGGAGGGCTATTATTTTGAAAACGTACATTTTTTTGTTGATTTTTAAATCTGAAATTTTGATATTTTGTTGGTATTGACGAAAGGAAAAAAGTTGTTTCTGCTTTTATTTTTTGTGTACTCTGAATCGGCGTTATGCGCGGTTAAATTTTTGAGGCTTTTTCACGTAGTTTTGGTAATGGTTTAAAACTTAAAACTTTTTTTTCTTTTTTTATATTTATTTTCCCTTAGTTAGTTTATACATTTCCTTTGAAGTTTAGAGAATTTAGTTTATGAATTGATTTAGGGGTCGATAGACGTAATATTTTTCTTTGTTTTTTTATTACAGGAGGGCTATTATTTTGAAAACGTACATTTTTTTGTTGATTTTTAAATTTTTGATTTTTAAAAAATCTGAAATTTTGGTATTGACGAAAGGAAAAAAGTTATTTCTGCTTTTATTTTTTGTGTACTCTGAATCGGAGTTATGCGCGGTTGAATTTTTGAGGCTTTTTCACGTAGTTTTGGTATTGGTGTCAATGTTTTGTGAATAGGTGCCACAAATTTCATCCGACTTAAGTATATTTTTGCAAGTAAAAAGAAAAATAACTGAATAATTGAAACTAGGAGGGCCCGGCGTGCTTCGCTACGCTTATAAATAAAGTTTTTGCGTAGACATTTTGTTGACGTAGAAGCAATGATTTCAAAAAGTGGTAATGAGAAATGCTAGCATATAATTTTTAATTTTTCTTTTTAAATATATGAATGAAAAATAATCAAAACTCTAGCTGATCAGTTCGGATAAATGAAAAATTAGCGATCAAATAAGTTTTCAAGTAAGCTTATTTGATCACTAACTTATTTGATCGCTAATTTTGCATATATCCGAACTGATCAACTAGAGTTTTGATTATTTTTCATTCATATGTTTAAAAAGAAAAATTAAAAATTATATGCTAGCATTTCTCATTACCACTTTTTGAAATCATTGCTTCTACGTCAACAAAATGTCTACGCAAAAACTTTATTTCTAAGTGTAGCGAAGCACGCCGGGCCCTCCTAGTTACGATTATTATTTAAGGAGATATAAGCTAAATCATTTGCCTAATATTTTCTGTTTTAATGTAGTATATAAACGATGAAAAATAAGTCAATGAATTTGTACTTTGCAAGCCCTTCATCTACTGAAAAAACGATAAACTACTTTTATAAACATAAATAGCAATTTGAATGGCACAATTCGTTGGCTCAATGAACATTTTATTAATATTACCAAAACAATCGTAATATTAATAAATTGTTTAATAAGCCAACAAAATTATTAAATCAGTCAACGAAAGAAGTTCAAGAATCGTTGTTTACTTTTATAACACACAAATTCAACGTTTTTTTCAAGTTCGGAGCAGATTATAAGCTTATGAGTTATAAGTTCTCAAATATGTGCCATATTTCTTGATGATGTTTACTCTCCATATAACAGTTGAGGTGTTTAGTGGCCGAGTGGTGGAGTAGTTTTATTTGAACTCGAAGGACTCGCGTTCTATTTCGATATTCGAATCAAATTATTTGTCATTCGAATCAAAGTATTTGTCATTAAGAGCATTTTATGGGCTAACCACCCATAAAAACGTAATCGATTAAATTAAGTCTTAAAGTGAAAGTCAACCAGAAAATAGATTTAATTGTTAAAATTAATATAGATGAGGGACACTTGAGGACAGCCCGACTTCTATGTGGAGCATCAACAACACAAAAAACATATTGAAAAAAATAGTTCACTACTCACGTTAACTCGGATGTCAATAGCAGGGTCTGTAACCCGCGGGTTTGTAATTTAAGTACGATTGCAATTTTTTGTTTATTTTACACCCCACGGATTTTGAAATGTTATCAAAAACGTGCGTTTCTATTTTCTAACCATGTCCTCTTGGTTTCGAGCCAAATGGGCGATAAAATTTGAAAAAACTTATAAAAAGAAATTGGTAAAAACCAAACGAAACGATAGCGAAGAATAAAATGGTCGCAGTTTTATTTATGCAGGGTACGGGAGAGATGGGAATTAAAATATATTTTTACTTGGTTGAGGAAGGTGTCGTTTGAAAGAACATTCAATTTGAGTAATAATACATTTTATTTATTTTACACTGCAGCGTTTTTGAACAACATTTTATTGAAAGCGTGCGTTTTTTATGAAGTTAAAGCGAATTCAAAATTGACTGGACCGCAGATTTAAAGCTATGTAAATTGTGAAAAGTGATAAAGATACTGAGATAATGAATTACACTGAAATATACAAATGAAATTTATATAGTACTCATAATAATATTTTCAGAACATTCGCCGAATTAGGAGAGTTCACCGTAACTAGAAATGTCGCAGTCCTTAGTTTTAAATTGTATACAACTATAATTGATTATGGCGTTTTAGAATTTAGAATTTGTTGTGTTTAAAATATGATATCCGATGGAAAAACTATGTTGATAATCGGCCGATTAATCGGACAAATATGCCGATACCGATTAATCGGCAAATTGGCCGATATGGCCGATTACCAGATAATTAATCGGTGCATTAATGATTAATCGGTGATTGAAACGTGGTGACCATCTAGCGGTGTGATACAAAAAGAACATGTTAATATGTACTATTCTGGGAATAATGATAGCAGGCATAGAAGAGGGGTTGGAATTATTGTAAAAAAAACAATTAGCAAGATCTGTTTCCGATTTTATAAATTTATCAGACAGGACATTGTTGATAAAATTCGACACTAAGCCAGTTAAACTGAACATCATACAAACATACGCACCAACAACTGAAGCAGATAAAGAAGAAATCGAAAGCTTTTATGCGGAAATTCAGAAATTGTTAGAACTAACGAAAAAGCATGAAGTTTGCATAATTATGGGAGATTTCAATGCAAAAGTTGGTAATCAGCAAGTGGAAAAAATTGCAGGAAAATTTGGACTTGGTACGAGAAACGAGAGAGGTGATAGGTTAATTCAGTTCTGTCAAGAGAATAATTTCAAAATTACAAATACCTGGTTTGACTTACCTAAAAGAAGATTATATACTTGGGAATCGCCATTGCATAATAATGAAAACATAGTTCGAAACCAAATTGATTATATTATGATCAATAACAGATTTGGCTCTTCTATAAGTAAAGCATCGACATATCCTGGTCAGATCATAATCTTTTAGCTGCAACTCTAAAAATAAAACTGTCTGCCAATCGAAATAATAGCACAAATCGCAAAATAGATTACGAGCTGCTGAATAATGAAAATACAAAAATCAAAGTAGAAGCTGAACTAAATAATAGATTACAAAATATAACAATCAATAATAATGATGTTAACAACTTATGGAAGGAAACAAAAACAATTATAGAGATATAGCTAAAAATCATTTAGGATTCAAAGTTAAAAAATACAAACAAAGCTGGATGACATCAGAAATATTTCAAATAATGGATAGCAGAAGGCAAGCTAAAATTGATAAAAATGCAGTATCGTATAAACATTTTCACAGGTTAAATTCTTACCCCCACTTTTTTTGGCATTTCTCGACGTTTTAGGACCTACTGATTCTAAAAAAAAAAATGTATGTCTGTCTGCCGGCCGGCCGGCCGTCATTACCTACGCTGCAGGGAAAACCACTGGAGGGATTTCCAAAATTTTTCTAAAAATAGGTATACTCAAGAGACAGGTCCGAAAGGACGCTGTGTTTGATAACTGTACCGGAAGTGTGTCAAAAAAATCGTCAAGTGTGTCAAAACAAGGAAATTTGCATATTTTTTGCTTAAAAAACGTTCATTTTAAGTGATTACGAGTAGGAACATTGAACTTCGAGAAATCTTAATGGTCGGGATTGGTATGTGAGACCAAAATCTAGATTATTGCATTATAAGTTTGTCAAAAAAATGTTGTCAAGTGTGTAAAAAGAAAAATTTTTATTTTTTTACCCAATGTTTTGGAAAAAAATAAAATAAATAATTTGTATGACGTGAAAATATATTATTATTATAGAGAATTATGGCATTATAAGTTTGTCAAAAAAATAATGTCAAGCGTGTCAAAAAATGATTTCATTGATTTTTTTAGCCAATTTTTTGGTTGAAAAAATTTAGCTGGTTTTATGACGTAAATGTAATTGAAAATGAAATTGGACATGGAAATTTTTGAATTTGTTATAGTTTTTGAAATATTTTTGGAATTTTGAATAAAGTATGTATTTTTGATTTTGTAATAATTTTTGCAATATTTTTAGAATTTTGGAAGAAGTTTCAATTTTTGATTTTGTAAGAATTTTTGGAATTTTGAAAAATTTTAAATTTTTGATTTTTTATAATTTTTGGAATTTTGAAAAAAGATTCAATTTTTGATTTTGTAATAATTTTTAGAATACTTTTAGAATGTTGAAAAAAGTTTGATTTTATTATAATTTTTACAGTATATACAATTTTACATATACAATTTACAATTACATTTACAATTACAATTACAATTACAATTACAATTTACAATACATATACAATTTTATACAATACATATACAATTTCATACAATACAATACATATACAATTTACAATACATATACAATTTTATTATAATTTTTACAATATATGAACGTTTGGGAAAAGTATATAAAAGAATTATTTAACGATAGTAATAGATCATCGGAAATTAGTGCAAATATGATTATGAATCCAGAAGACAAACTACCAATCACCAAAGATGAAATTCGTAAAGCTGTAAAATTGATGAAAAATAAAAAAGCTGTTGGTCCAGACGAGATTCCTGCTGAAATTCTGAAACTAATCAACGAAGACGGGGAAAGTATTGAACGTGTCAAAAACTTCAAATATCTTGGATGTATGTTGAACGAAGAGTGGAATTCAGTTAATGAAATTAAAGGCAGAATTGAAATGGCACGAAATACTTTCTATAAATTTAAAAAAATACTACGTAACAGAGATTTAAACTTAAAATTCAAGCTGAGATTTATAAAATGTTACGTGTGGTCAATATTATTATACGGCATGAAATCGTGGTCTCTCAATAAATCATCACTGTTAAAATTACAAGCTTTCGAGATGTGGACATACCGGCGTTTATTAAAAATATCCTGGACTGATAGAATTACCAACGAAGAAGTTTTACGGCGTATTGGTCATCAACAAGAGTTAATAGTAGCTATCAAAAGAAGAAAAACAGCATACTTTGGACATATAATCCGACATAATAAATATGAAATAGCTAAATGAATAATACAAGGTAAAATAGAAGGCAGAAGAGGTGTTGGTAGATCGCAACTGGCCTGGCTCGATAATATAAAAAAATGGACCGGTTTAGGTTCATTGGAAGAGCTAGTTAGAAATGCAGGAAATCGTACCAGGTTTAAGCAAATATTAGATGGTATGGACAGTACGATACAGTGACTTACGTTCCTTTAGTCGCTTACATCCATTTCAAGTACAGTAATCCCTCCGACTGCGCGGGTTTTAACTGCGCGATTTCCACTGCGCGAGATGAGTTTTCAATACTAATTTTCGCACTGCGCGATTAAAATTTCACAGTGCGCGACGTTTAAAATTTTTTTTTAGAATATGTAGGTGAATTTCGTACAATTAAAATAAAAAAATTTTATTATCCATATGGGACATTCTTTTACAAATCGAACAGATTTGAAGATAATCTGACCCACGCATTTGTGATTTGGCTTAAAAAATTTTTTACGGGTATGATATCGAAAAAATATACGCGTTCGAGGATTTTTGTTTTGGAAAATAGAGGCGATCTAAATTTCGTGATTTTTGGCTTGACGGCTTATTTTCAAAAATTCATAACTTTGGTTCTCTTAATGATAGAAGCTTTTGTTTTATTTTATTTTAAAGTTAAGAGATGGAATTTTAGTAAAAAAATATATCCAATAAAAATTATTAGCAAATTCAAATTGTTATAAACAAATAAATGTTAAAATCGATTTTTAGTGATTGCCCTACAAAAATAAAGAGTATTTGATATAACGATGGTACGTTCTACGTTCAATGGAGAAATTAGTTTTACTGCTAGAAATAAATTAATTTATCCAGCGCGGGATAACAAAAATTTATTAATTTTTTTGTCTTTCCGCGCTCGATAAATTAATTTATTTCTAATGCTACTCGTACACTAGAGAGCAAAATTGCAGGTGTCAGAGAGAAAATGTCTGACTTATTGCTAAACTGTTTACACATAGGAATTTGTTAATAATTTTTGTAGATAACAATGTTTTTCAAGTTCATCTTTTAGCTTTAAAATAAAACAGAAACAAATTTCTATCATTACCAGAATCGAAGTTGTGAATCTTTGAAAATAAGTCTTCCTGCCAAAAATCGCACGAAATCCTCCAAATTTAGAACCGCTCTATTTTCGAAAAAAAAAATTCTGGAGCACGTATATCTTTTTTTCTTGGAAATGGGAATTTGGGAGTTTTCCTATATAAAAGCCCTTAAAAAAATTTCAGCCAAATCAAAAATGAGTTCGGTTTGTAAAAGAATGACCCATATATGTAGCAATTTGCATTACAAATTCAGTTTATTGTTAGCTGTGTGGCTGGAACATTCAATATATAGATCAAATTCAATTTCAAGCCAGTAAAAGTAGAATATTCTAAACAAATTCATATTATTGATATTATTTTTTTAAATTTGAGTTGTTTTTTGAAATGTTATTTATGTTACTTTATCTGTTAACTTATGAAGTGTTTTCTTTTTAAGAGTTGTCGAAGTAATACATGTTTTTCAGGCTGTATATATTCATTTATGTTTAATTATAACTTTAAATTATTTATTTTTTTCAAAATTTGGAACCGAACCCCCCATTTTCATACGAAATAGGGTCCACATTGCGCGGTTTTGTACTGCGCGCTGTTTTTCTGGAACGGAACTACCGCGCAGTCGGAGGGATTACTGTAGTTGTTTTTAATTTATAATTAAATTTATTTAATAGAAAATCAAAATAATAAAAGATATTTGCAAATGACACAAGCTGATATTTTTTTCCAATTTTTTACAAGTATTGATATATCCAGTGGATTTACTGTCTTTTGAAGGATATATATATATTATATCAATACTTCTCAGTTCTGTAATTCTAATTCAGTAAATCCATATATTGGATTTGACTGGATTCGAACCGTCGACCCTAACAATGTATAGACTAGTGTTTTACCACATCGCTTATATTAAATAATAATACGCTAATTTCAAATTTTTGGACGCATAGCGTTCAGTTTTTGTTCATTTGTATTTTTTTTAATTTTTGACCCACGGATGTGACAACCACACGTACTCAAGTCCCTGCTGTTGACATACGTGTTAGCGAAATATATCACATACCACTGACAATAGTAGAGATATCATTAGCCAAGGTGATATATTTGAGGTGTCGGCAGATAAACTCTATTCAGTCAACGGTAAGGCCTTTATCTTAATTATGGAACATTTCTTGAAGATACCACGATATTACTTGTATGAATAAACAAGCCTTCATATATCTCTATCTGGGCTTTAATCATTGAGAAAAACACTGCGTCAAATGATCAAGAATTAAACCACTTCCTGGATTATTGGTAACCAAATTTTAGTTCTCCTCTCATGAAAAATAAGTTTTTTTTATATCTTTTATGTGATAGAATTTATTGTTTAGTTATCCAGTCCTTAAAAACATTTTCGTCAAACAAAACCTCAGAACGCATATTGTTGTAGGAGTTAGGGCTTAAAAGGTCACATAAGACATAGTGATATGTATTGTAAAACTTACTTCACATTTCACAACACATTTTATTTAAAAATTGTTCCTATCCTATCCTATTTATACTTTTATTTATGTAGTTTAACATAAAACCTTATATTTTCACTATAAAAATAAAACTATTTTTTCATAAATTACTTTTATTTATTATCTAATGGATTAAACTTTGCAGAACAACTCCCCATTTAGCATTAATGATACTTTTCAATAATTAAAACTTTTGTGGAAAAATGACAGAATTCTTTTGAGACACTTTACGATTTTTGAGCCTCCTATAATACAATCAATAATCAAGTTGATGGTCTCACATACAGATGCCGACCATCAAGGTTTCTCCACATTTAAAGTTTCATTCTCCACATTCTACTCACTATCATTTAAAATAATCGTTTTTTAAGCAAAACATTATGCAAAATTGTTTGTTTGACACACAATGATTTTTTGACACACTTCTGGTACAGTTATCAAACCAATCGTTCTTTCAGCTCTTACCATTCACAAAACTTATTTTGCCTTACAAATGTAATCTTACTGACGCAACACAAACCTGCATCTGATCTGGAAAAAAAAAAATTAACCATACAGTCCTGATCGCCCTGGATCTCTCATACGCTTTCGATACCATTACATATGGTATATTTATATCTTGTCTGTTTCAACTGTGTCTGGTCAAGTGTTACGTGTATATCAAATAACTATATCGGAATGATAAAATATCGATATTTTTGTGATATCGATATTTTCCTAATTTTTTTAATATCGCCCAGCCCTAGGTATACCCCATATGTGAAGCACTATTTAATTTTTGCAGAATAAATTCTGTAATGATTTTTGACTAACTCTACCCTAGTTAAGCTAGAATGAATCTAGTCCTGCGAGGTAGAAGATTTTATTCGGCAAGGATTTGTTGTGGCTCTCTTTGCAGGAGTTGAATTATTGCGTAGTTCCTTATTAGATCTTTATCTGTTTTAGTACTTTTAGGTCAATTTTATATGTTGGTTCATCGATAGCACCAGTTTCTGACTCGTATCTGACATCAGCTACAAAGGATTTAGCAGTCTTCAATATGTCATTGAGTGATGGAGCCATAAATAGGATATCATTGAATGGGGAACTTAACATAATCATCAGCAGATCAGTTTTCCGACCGAAAAAACTGATATCAGTGTGTATGACTTTTATTTTTCTCTGATATTCCGGGTTTTAAAATAGAGTCTCTAACCTTTTCTAACCTCTAACGTTTTCCATATTGGTTTTCTGAAGAGAATTTAGTGATGTGTTTAGTATTGACGTAAGGTAATCTTTATTTTTCTAATTGCATTTTAAATTCTTTATTCGAGAGTTCTCTATTCAGGAAACGACATTAGTGACATATTAGTAAGGGAAACGTCTAATGGTGGAATCATAATGTTTTTTGTTATCCTTATTGGTTGTGGTTCGTCGGACACCAAAATTAAAACCATCGATTTGTTCGCAATGTATTCGCCATGTGAATCAGTGTCCAAGTGGGAGTGCCATGGATCATGTAATACATGCACAATACCGAGTGTATAACTGTTTTAAGTATAAAATAAGTGTTCCATAGATGACTTTACTGGGGTATATAAATATTTACTGTAATAATATCAGTATTGCGGCTTTCGCTATCTACTTCGGTATGAAGATTTCTCTTTTTATGACGTTTGTCCCTATTTTGGGTTATAACGTGACTAAAAAAAGCAACAACAAAACTGTTTGTTTTCTGTCTGTCGCCATGGTCGAAGAAACTAGAAAAGTGAAATCCGAATTTAAAAATTGTTGGGCTCGATCACTAAATTGCAAGTGTGTCATAACCATAATTTTCGTTCATTTTGCCACTGAATTTGTTTGACAAATATATAATGAGAAACATTTTTGTCTAGAAACATTCGACACCTAAAACTAATTATTAAATATTTAAATGGCATGAAATATAATTTAAAGGTATTTTTCTGAGTGAACCCAGCTACATCCACTAATAGGGTGAGTTGAAAATTATCAGGTTGTTACAGATTAAATGATGTGCTTTCACAAAATATTTTTTAAAGAGCTTTATTTTGCTCTACGGCTCCGCCCAAAACTAAAATTAATTGCACCATAACATTCTTGGTATAAAAACTATATTTTATGTTCTAAACACTGTTTGATGTCTTGACACCTCGACGCCTTAGGTTTCTGGGTATCGTATATATCGTAATTAAAATTCTAAAATGTGTACACTTTAATAACGTCAAACACTGATAACCGATTTTGATAAAGCGTACAAGATTTTTCAAAGGCAATACAATAATTAACAATAATTCTGACAGTTGAACTACTTTACGAAATAAAGATTTCTCGGTTGTCAATTATCAAAACAAACAAATAAAACAAAACAAACAGAATATTTGCAATGATCAAACGTATAAATATGAATTATTGTAGGCTGTAGTGTGCATAAAGCCACTGAAAAAACTTCAAAAAATTACAAAAAAATTTTTTACTGGAAGTAAAGAACCGGAAGTTGGGTGCAGAACTGTTGTAAACCATACTAAATGCTTATGTACCAAGTTTCATCCAATTCGATTATCAGGTACAGATGTTATCGAGCTTTAAAAAAAAACAGGTGTATGGGACACCCCACACCACTTTGTTCACTATCGCTCAAAAACTAATCAGTTCCTTGCCATACATTTTTGCATCTTTTTCCAAAATTCATTCACGAACGAATGCTGTATGCTCCCAACAAACATTGAAAAAATTGTGGCAGTAAACAGGGTTTCGTTCGGAAATACCAAATCGCTGGCTTATTTTCTAAAATAGGCAACTGTCATTCCAAGGGGCGTGGCTATCAGTTCTTCAACAAGAACAAGAATTGGCATTTTGTTTCCGAACGACCAATTGCCTAAATATGTATATGAAGTATTAAAAATTAATAATTATGTATTAAAACTTATCACAATAATTATAATAATTTAACAACAGGAAAAACAAACTAAACACAACACAAAACATGTTTGGTTTGTGTGAAAAAATTATTATTTGCAGATTTGAAATTATGAAAAATAAAAACAAATGATTTAAGTTTTGAATTTTTATTTGATTAATTACTTCGGTCTGAAAGACCTAAGTATTACATTCATGAGCCAAAAGTGAAATTCTTACCCCCACTTTTTTTGGCATTTCTCGACGTTTTAGGACCTACTGATTCTAAAAAAGCAAAAAAAAAATGTATGTCTGTCTGCCGGCCGGCCGTCCGTCCAGCCGTCATTACCTACGCTGCAGAGAAAACCGCTGGAGGGATTTCAAATTTTTTTTTTTTCTAAAAATAGGTATGCTCAAGGGACAGGTCCGAACGGACGCTGTGTTCGATAACTGTACCGAAAGTGTGTCAAAAAAATCATTATGTGTGTCAAAAATAGCAAATTTTCATATTTTTGGCTTAAAAAACGTTCATTTTAAGTGATTACGAGTAGGAACATTAAATTTGGAGAAATCTTGATGGTCGGGATTGGTATGTGAGATCAAAAGCTAGATTATTGCATTATAAGTTTGTCAAAAAAATGTTGTCAAGTGTGTCAAAAGAAAGATTTTTATTTATTTTTTTACCTAATTTTTTGGAAAAAAAATAAAATTAATTGTATGCTTGAAATGAAGTTTTATTATTATTATTCAGAATTATGGCACTATAAGTTTGTCAAAAAAATGTTGTCAAGTGTGTCAAAAGATTTTTATTTATTTTTTTACCCAATTTTTTGGAAAAAAATAAAATTGTTTGTTTGAAATGAAATTTTATTATTATTATTGAGAATTATGGCATTATAAGTTTGTCAAAAAATGTTGTCAAGTGTGTCAAAGGTTTTTATTTATTTTTTAACCAATTTTTTTAGAAAAAAATAAAATTAATAGTTTGTATGACATGATATTTTATTATTATTATAGAGAATTATGGCATTATAAGTTTGTCAAAAAATAATGTCAAGTGTGTCAAAAAATGATTTCATTTATTTTTTTAACCAATTTTTTGGAAAAAAATGTAGCTGTTTTTATGACGTAAATGTAATTTAGAATGAAATTGGACATGGAAATTTTTGAATTTATAGTTTTTGAAATATTTTTGGAATTTTGAAAAAGTTTTTATTTTTGAATTTGGAATAATTTTTGCAATATTTTTAGAATTTTGGCAAAAGTTTTAATTTTTGATTTTGTAAGAATTTTTGGAATATTTTTAGAATTTTGAAAAATTTTTAATTTTTGATTTTATTATAATTCTTGGAATTTTGAAAAAATTTTCAATTTTTGATTTTGTAATAATTTTTGCAATATTTTTAGAATTTTGGAAAAAGTTTGAATTTTTAAGAATTTTTGAAATATTATTGGAATTTAGAAAAAATTTAAATATTTGATTTTATTCTAATTTTTGGAATATTTTTGGAATTTTGAAAAAGTTTGATTTTATTTAATTTAACAATATTTTTGGAATTTTGATTATAATTTTCCGGCAACGTATTGATGTTTCGTGTTAGTTTTGTAATAAATTTTTAAACAGAAATAAAAAATACTTTTACTTTAACAAAGAGTTATGTTTGATATACATCGCTGCCCAAAACTAAAAACCATGTCCTCATAAAAGTATTTTGCCGAAAACTATATACAAATCCTTAACCCAGACCGAAGTCTTGATATCTCAGAGCTGTGAGATTTCAGCCCCTCCATATTTTTTGTATTAAAATATTGATGCAGATTTAAAAAAAAACAATTTTCATATTTCTAGTAAATAAATGAGACACAAAATAAAATTTAAAATTTATATTTTTAATAATAATATTGTATTTGTTTTGATTAAAATCAAATAAAAACCGCAAATGTCACTTTTAGATCTCAGTTCATGTTTAGGATCTCAAAAACAGCGAGTCCAAAATAGGCGATCGAATCGCCTATTTTGGAATAGAATTGGAGTTTCCGAACAACTTTATCTGTCAAATCGCTTGCATAAATAGGCAAGAAATACTTTAAGAACGACCATTTCCAGCCACAAACGTCAAAATATCAAAATAGGAAAATAAGCTAGCGATTTGGTGTTTACGAACGAACCCCAGGTGTTCGCGAGGCCCCCCACCACTTATCCCAAAATTTTCCAAAAACTAATCAGTTCTTTGTTATTTAAGTCTCCATCTTTTTTCAAAGTGTCACTAAAATAAATTAATGAATGAAGTCTGTATGCTCCCAACAAACTTTAAAAACAAAGTGTGGAAAGTCAGCAGTTGTATGGTAGACTCCCCGCCACTTTGATCAATGTGTCCCAAAAGATGAAAACTATCTTCTCACACTAGTTGGAACCTTTTTCATAAGTTTCATCATAATCACTTCATGATAGTAGGCAGTAGTGTGCATAAAGACACTGAAAAACTTCAAAAAAGTACAAAAAAAAATATTTTATCGGAAGTTTTAAACTGGAAGTTGGGATGCAGAACTGTTGTGAACCGTACTAAATGCTTATGTACCAAGTTTCATCCAATTCGATTATCAGGTACAGATGTTATTGAGCTTTCAAAAAAAACAGGAGCTCGGAGGACCTCCTACAACTTTGTTCACTATCGCTCAAAAATCAATCAGTTCCTTGCCATACGTATTTGCATCTTTTTCCAAAGTGTCATCAAAATTCATTCACGAACGAATGTTGTATGCTCCCAACAAACATAAAAAACTTGGTGGAAAAAACCACCTATTGTATGGTGGACCCCCAACCCTTTATCCAATGTACTCCAAAAGTTGATAATATCTTTCTTATGTTACTTGAAAGCTTTTACCAACGTTTTATGAAAATCGATCGGTAATGGTAGGCTACAGTAGGGATAAACACCTGAAAAAAAAACTTTTTAACCGGAAGTGTCAAACCGGAAGTTGGTATGCAGAAATGTTGTAAATAGTACTAAAACCTCATATACCAAGTTTCCATAAGTTCATAAGTCGGGATTAGAAGCTATTGAAGTTTTAAACTTAGAGGTGCTTGGGAGACCCCCCGCCATTCTGTCCAATTTTGAAATGAATCCAGATCTTCCATTTTCAAGTGAACCTGGATCATTTGCCAAAGTTTCATCAAGATCCTATGCAGAAAGGTCACCCACCTACACACACACCCACACACAGACGTACACCAACATTTTTACTGGCGATTCAGATAGAGGATGGTCCAAAATAAAAGAAAAAACAAAATATGGGGTATGTAAGATTTTTTTTCACGATAGATTGCATTACTTCACACAATTTAAAATTGTGGTGAAGTAAAAAATTAACATTTACGGTAAAGGAAGCGGTTTCATTTACGCTAATATGCTAAATTTTCTATATTTATATGAAAAGTTGGGTTGGAAAATATCAGATCGTGCCAGATTAAATGGTGTTCTGCACAAAAGTTGTAATTATTAAAAAAAGCATTTATACTAAATGGAGAGGTTTTCTAAAATGTTTTCTGAACTAATAGGAACAATTGGGTCGGCAAATTATCAGGTCGGTTCATATTCAAATGTCGTTTTTTTCTTAGAAGTTATAATTATTGAAAAAAAGTATTATATACTCTTATAGAGAGGTTTTCTGATAAGTTTTCTATACTAATAGAAACAGTTGGGTTAGGTTAGATAATATCAGGTCGTATTAGACTAAATATCGTTTTTTACAACAGTTGTAATGATTAAATAGAAGCATTTAGAGCGAATAGGGAGGTTTTCTAAGACGGTTTTTGGAGCAATAGGAACAGAATTAATGAACTTTGGACTAATAGGTTAGAAAATATGAAGTCATGTCATTTTTTACAAAAGTTTTAATAATCGAAGAAAAATATTCTGGACCAATAGAAGCAGTTTGGTTGGAAAATTTTAGCTCGGGTCAGTTGGAATTATTGAAAAGAAACATTTACCTAAACGAGGAAGATTTCTGGTCTTAACCGCATAGAGGGATCAATTTTTTTTATTTTTGATCTACGGATGTGACAGCCCCGCGTACTTCAGTCCCTGCTATTGACATACGAGCTAACGTGAGATATCACATACCACTGGCAATAGTAGAGAGATATCGCTATGTAATTATATAACTATGTATGGGCATTAATCACTGAGAAAGAAAGTGCGTCGCATGATCAAGGAATATGCCACTAACTGCATTATTGGCAACCACATTTTAGTTTAGATTCCTGCAAATTGTTAAAAAAAATTTGCTGTTTACCTTTTATTTTATTTTTTCAATCCTATCATGAAATATTGCTCTATGTCATATTTTATATATGTGATAGGATTTATTGTTTAGTTATTCCTTCTATAAAAAAATATTTAAAAAAAACTAATTTGCGTCCATCAACACCCTAGAACGTACGTTGGTATGGAACCTTTGTCTTAAAAGGTTTTTATGTGTTGTGACACATATTGTAATTCCTACTACACAACACATTTTATAAAAAAAATAAAAAATAGAAAATAACTTTTAGGTATTGGCAGTTAATAGGTTATTTGTTTTTGAAAAGTTGAAATTGTTGAACACTAAATGGAGAGATTTTTGGGTAGTTTACTGAGTGTATCATCGTTTCACTAAATTATGTCAATTTATGATCTTTTATAATTTTTTGGCAACGTATTGATATTTCGTGTTAGTTCTGTTACAAATTTCTAAACAGAGATAAAATACTTGTAGTTTTACAAATAGTTTTAGGTTTCATATACATCGCTGTCAGCCCCCTTCGTATTTTTAGTTGGTTTACTGTAGTACAGTAAACAGTTATAATTTTATGTTTTATCTTTTGTTCAAAATTTTTTTAATTTGAAAATAAAATTATAAATTTTGAGGAGTAGGAGGAGTACAAATGTTTTTGTATGATTTCTGGATATTTATTATTATTTTTTAAAAGTTTAAAAATATGTATCTTTTACACAAGAAATCAAATTTAAATAGATCCAGCAATAATTATATAACTTTCTATGTTATTTTTGTAAATTAAAGCTATTGATGCATCAGCCTACACAAAAGATAATAAAGATTCAACACCTCATAAAGTGAAATTTGGTCGATTGCTGGGTAACACAGTAGTTCAATTTGAAAAGGCAGAAAATTCATCCGTTAATTTAGTTGGAAAAGCAAAAGGGTTGGTTTTTTAAACAACTATAATTCTATTGAAATATTTATTTAAAATTGTAAATATTAACAGAAAAATTGTGCGGCAGTCAATTATAAATCCGGATTGGGATTTTGGAAAAATGGGAATCGGTGGGTTAGACAAAGAATTTAATGCTATATTTAGACGTGCATTTGCGTCTCGTGTTTTTCCACCCGAAGTGGTTGAACAATTAGGCTGTAAGCATGTCAAAGGAATTTTACTTTATGGACCACCTGGAACAGGTAAAACGTTAATGGCTCGCCAAATTGGTACCATGTTAAATGCTCGTGAGCCAAAAATTGTTAATGGTCCTCAGATATTAGATAAATATGTCGGTGAATCAGAAGCGAATATTCGTAGATTATTTGCTGACGCAGAAGAAGAAGAGAAGAAGGTTAGAAATTTGAAAATTTAAACTACATAAACCATGTACCAATGTATTTTTATTTTATAGTTAGGTCCTAATAGTGGGTTGCATATTATTATTTTTGATGAAATAGACGCTATTTGCAAATCAAGAGGTTCTGTTGCGGGCAACAGTGGTGTCCACGATACGGTAGTAAATCAATTATTAGCAAAAATTGATGGTGTGGAGCAGTTGAATAATATTTTGGTAATTGGTATGACTAACAGGCGAGATATGATTGATGAAGCTTTAATGAGACCCGGTCGTTTAGAGGTTCAAATGGAAATCGGTCTACCAAATGAAGAGGGTCGTGTTCAAATATTAAATATTCATACTAAAAGAATGAGAGAATTTAAGAAAATGAATCCCGATGTTGACAACAAAGTAAGTAAAATATCTTTGTTAAGCTTTTTTAAATAAATAAATATGATTGTTTTCTAGGAGCTTGGAGCTTTAACTAAAAATTTTAGTGGTGCTGAACTTGAAGGTTTGGTTCGTGCAGCTCAATCGACGGCAATGAACCGTCTCATCAAAGCTGCAACAAAAGTTGAAGTTGATCCTGAAGCAATGGAAAAGCTCCTTGTTAATCGTCAAGACTTTCTGCATGCGTTGGAAAACGACGTTAAACCTGCTTTTGGAACTGCTGCTGAAGCACTCGATACATTTTTATCTCGTGGTGTAGTAAACTGGGGCAAACCGGTTTCGAGTCTGTTGGAGGATGGCATGCTCTATATTGAGCAAGCTCGTGCAGCCGAAGGTGCTGGTTTGGTATCTATTTTATTGGAAGGTCCACCAAACTCTGGAAAGACGGCACTTGCTGCAAAACTAGCGCTTATGTCAGATTTTCCGTTTATAAAAGTTTGCTCTCCTGAGGATATGGTTGGATTTACAGAGTCAGCTAAATGCTTACAGATTCGAAAGGTTTGTAATATAAAACATCCTTGCCTTAATTTCAAATTAATTTATCAACTTGCAGATATTTGACGATGCTTATCGATCATCCCTAAGTTGTATTGTTGTTGATAATATTGAACGATTATTGGATTATGGTCCAATCGGTCCACGATATTCCAATTTGACATTGCAAGCATTATTGGTATTGCTAAAGAAGCATGCGCCAAAGGGCAGAAAATTACTTATATTATGTACAAGTAGCAGAAGGTAAAATCAGTTTTTATTTTAGTATAACCTAATCTTAATATTTTATTTTCCAATGCCAGACAAGTATTAGAGGACATGGAAATGTTAACAGCATTTACTTCTATATTACACGTTCCAAACTTATCACAACCAGATCATGTTATTGCAGTATTAGAAGATTGTGATGTATTTTCGAAGCAGGAACTTGCTCAAATTGCTAAAAAAATGCACGGACTAAAAGTTTTTGTTGGAATCAAAAAACTATTGGCATTAGTTGATATGGTTCGACAAACGGATTCATCAAAACGTGTCATAAAATTTTTATCGAAGTTAGAAGAAGAAGGTGGTCTGGATGCTGGAACATCAATACACTAACTGAGAGCTGAATAGCAATTGAAAATAGTTGTTTCATTTAAAGATATATTTTAAGCTTAATTTTATTTATTTATAAAAAATTATTATAATTTTATTATTGGTATTTAATAATTTAGATCATGTGATTATATTTTTGTTTATTTAAGTTTACAACGAATATTTGTTTTCTCTACTATTACACACTTATTTTTAAAAAGTTTGTTGGTCTTATTTTTAAAATTTAGAATTAAATAACATTCCTTTCTCAACATCTTCTTTGTTAATATGTATTTAATTATTTTAGAAATATTTATGCATAATATTTAATTTGTCTAACTTAAAATTAATAAAAGTTTAATAATTAAAATCAATTACTAAGATAGAGGTAAAAATGTAGTAATACATAATATTATTATTGAAAATTTGTTAAAAATATTAACCGAATGTAATTATTGTTGTGTTAAATATTTTAAATGAAAGATAAATTGAAAAGTGTATTTTCAATATAAATTGCGATAGTTCAATTAGCGCATTTTATTTAGGAGCAAAATATGAAATCTAAGGAATTAAATATAATTATCATAAAAGAATATACTTTAGTATACATAGTCAATTTCGTTATTAATTATAAGAAAATGCAATGTTTAGGATATTATTTTTTAATCGTCTCTAGTTAATTCCCGAATGATTAAAAGATTTATACAATAATCGTATATAGTGAATGGATAGCAAGAGGCTCTTTACCTTAGATTTTTAAACATTTTGATTTATTTTTATTAAAAGTGAAAATGAAAAATAATTTGATTTTAATAAAAATTAAATTATTGTTTGCCAAAAATTTGTTGATAACTAAACAATTAATTTTGCTTCTCAACTATGTATAAATAATTCCACATCATTCAATCAATGTAAATTATTCAAGATAGACGCTATTTGCAAATCAAGAGGTTCTGTTGCGGGCAACAGTGGTGTCCATGATACGGTAGTAAATCAATTATTAGCAAAAATTGATGGTGTGGAGCAGTTGAATAATATTTTGGTAATTGGTATGACTAACAGGCGAGATATGATTGATGAAGCTTTAATGAGACCCGGTCGTTTAGAGGTTCAAATGGAAATCGGTCTACCAAATGAAGAGGGTCGTGTTCAAATATTAAATATTCATACTAAAAGAATGAGAGAATTTAAGAAAATGAATCCCGATGTTGACAACAAAGTAAGTAAAATATCTTTGTTAAGCTTTTTTAAATAAATAAATATGATCGTTTTCTAGGAGCTTGGAGCTTTAACTAAAAATTTTAGTGGTGCTGAACTTGAAGGTTTGGTTCGTGCAGCTCAATCGACGGCAATGAACCGTCTCATCAAAGCTGCAACAAAAGTTGAAGTTGATCCTGAAGCAATGGAAAAGCTCCTTGTTAATCGTCAAGACTTTCTGCATGCGTTGGAAAACGACGTTAAACCTGCTTTTGGAACTGCTGCTGAAGCACTCGATACATTTTTATCTCGTGGTGTAGTAAACTGGGGCAAACCGGTTTCGAGTCTGTTGGAGGATGGCATGCTCTATATTGAGCAAGCTCGTGCAGCCGAAGGTGCTGGTTTGGTATCTATTTTATTGGAAGGTCCACCAAACTCTGGAAAGACGGCACTTGCTGCAAAACTAGCGCTTATGTCAGATTTTCCGTTTATAAAAGTTTGCTCTCCTGAGGATATGGTTGGATTTACAGAGTCAGCTAAATGCTTACAGATTCGAAAGGTTTGTAATATAAAACATCCTTGCTATAATTTCAAATTAATTTATCAACTTGCAGATATTTGACGATGCTTATCGATCATCCCTAAGTTGTATTGTTGTTGATAATATTGAACGATTATTGGATTATGGTCCAATCGGTCCACGATATTCCAATTTGACATTGCAAGCATTATTGGTATTGCTAAAGAAGCATGCGCCAAAGGGCAGAAAATTACTTATATTATGTACAAGTAGCAGAAGGTAAAATCAGTTTTTATTTTAGTATAACCTAATCTTAATATTTTATTTTCCAATGCCAGACAAGTATTAGAGGACATGGAAATGTTAACAGCATTTACTTCTATATTACACGTTCCAAACTTATCACAACCAGATCATGTTATTGCAGTATTAGAAGATTGTGATGTATTTTCGAAGCAGGAACTTGCTCAAATTGCTAAAAAAATGCACGGACTAAAAGTTTTTGTTGGAATCAAAAAACTATTGGCATTAGTTGATATGGTTCGACAAACGGATTCATCAAAACGTGTCATAAAATTTTTATCGAAGTTAGAAGAAGAAGGTGGTCTGGATGCTGGAACATCAATACACTAACTGAGAGCTGAATAGCAATTGAAAATAGTTGTTTCATTTAAAGATATATTTTAAGCTTAATTTTATTTATTTATAAAAAATTATTATAATTTTATTATTGGTATTTAATAATTTAGATCATGTGATTATATTTTTGTTTATTTAAGTTTACAACGAATATTTGTTTTCTCTACTATTACACACTTATTTTTAAAAAGTTTGTTGGTCTTATTTTTAAAATTTAGAATTAAATAACATTCCTTTCTCAACATCTTCTTTGTTAATATGTATTTAATTATTTTAGAAATATTTATGCATAATATTTAATTTGTCTAACTTAAAATTAATAAAAGTTTAATAATTAAAATCAATTACTAAGATAGAGGTAAAAATGTAGTAATACATAATATTATTATTGAAAATTTGTTAAAAATATTAACCGAATGTAATTATTGTTGTGTTAAATATTTTAAATGAAAGATAAATTGAAAAGTGTATTTTCAATATAAATTGCGATAGTTCAATTAGCGCATTTTATTTAGGAGCAAAATATGAAATCTAAGGAATTAAATATAATTATCATAAAAGAATATACTTTAGTATACATAGTCAATTTCGTTATTAATTATAAGAAAATGCAATGTTTAGGATATTATTTTTTAATCGTCTCTAGTTAATTCCCGAATGATTAAAAGATTTATACAATAATCGTATATAGTGAATGGATAGCAAGAGGCTCTTTACCTTAGATTTTTAAACATTTTGATTTATTTTTATTAAAAGTGAAAATGAAAAATAATTTGATTTTAATAAAAATTAAATTATTGTTTGCCAAAAATTTGTTGATAACTAAACAATTAATTTTGCTTCTCAACTATGTATAAATAATTCCACATCATTCAATCAATGTAAATTATTCAAGATAATTCTGATAAAAAGAACTTACAAAAAATGTATGTGTTGTTTTTATTTGATCAATAACGAAGTTACCGACAAGCCCACAATTATATATTTCTAGGGATTTACTATTTTAAAATGTTGCTAAAAATTAATCCATAGTTGTCGAACCTAAATACTTATATCCAATAGTTATAGTTCAGTTAAATAAAATGATAATAGCAAATAATTGCTACCAACCCGAACGAAATGCGCATCAACAAAACTCGGCCTCCTAAATCGCTGTAACATATATTTCACTCCGTATAAGTCCTATATTCGTCCCTGCATGGAGTATTGTTGTCAAGTTGCAACGGTTTCTATACTATACGAATTGTTGGTGATCGAAATTTAACATCAAATCTTGATTTCCTTCAACATCGCTCTGTTGGCGATCTCGGTTTTTAATAATTATCGTCACCAACAGTGCTCGGATGAAATTAGATCCATCATGCCTCAAACATATTTTCATCCTTTTTACTCGTCAAACGGTTTATGCAAACAGTCAAACTGTTGAGATCACTAACAGTCACAGTAAGGGGGCTTCTTTGTCCGTACATCGTACAAATGGAATGCTTTGCCCGAATCAATAGTATCAAGTGCCTTCAATCCACAAAGGTTTAAAAAAGCGTCCGCCAACACCTCAGAACGCATGTTGTGGAACCTAGGTCTTAAATGCTATCTATGTTTTGTTGTGAAACATATTGTAATCTGTTACACAACACTTTTTATTGATGGCCCCAACTTTTTTAGTATCCAGTGCCGTCAACCAATAGCATATATGACTGAAAATATCAATCCCACAATGTTGATAGCAAAGGTTGACGAAATAAATATTTGAAAGAAAACCAGAAAAGGAATCGCCCACCGGTATTAAGATACATCCGAACGACAAAAAAAAATATTAAGAGCTGTACCTAATCAGTGCAAAATTATAATTTAATTTAACTAAACTAATTTAGTAGGTCTATGTGAAAAGTATACAAGAACTATTAAACTTATGATAAAGAGTCCTAAAATGTTTATTGAAACATAATTACATTAGCTGTTTTCAAAATACGAAAATCGCATGGTAACAAGCCGCTAAGTACATGAAACTGTTATGAGGATTTCTATTAGTTTAAGATCCATGAAGGAATAGAATAACAAACAAAATATGTTCTAAAATGAAAAACAGAAACATAAAACTAAGAACGTATAAAACAAAAATTTGCTTATGCAAATATTGGGGATATTACTTCTACTTAGGCGATAAGATTTTGTTTTATTTGATCTAGAATCACTCACTGAAGCGAATAAAACCAAAACGAGTTGTATATCAGCACCGGGGTCCAAGATACAGGCCTTTGAAAAAAGCAAAATCCATACAAAATTACACTGTTTTGACAAGAATTTTTTCTGTTGTTTTAATTTTTGCTATATTTCCTATATGCTGATAAGATAAACAGATCAAACTATTCCTTGTAGTGAAATTCTTAATTTACGATAAAAATAATAAAAAAAAAATCCGCTTGCGCCTAATAGTGAATTCTTTTCAACTGTACCGAACAAATTTCAGTACAGTTCCAAAACCGAATTATTGTTTTTGTATTGAAATTCATTCCATAGCATACAAAATTCGATAATTCGGTGTTGGAACTTATTCGGTACAGTCGAAAAGAATTCACTATAAGTTCAAGTAATCTTGCCCTTATATTCAATATTTTGTCCTATGTAGTAGTTCTTAATATTTTACTTTACAAATTTGCTTGACACAACTTTCAATTCAATTATTTTAACAGTTCCTTTCATTAAGTTTCGTTTTGCAGCGCCAAATAACATAAATATTTCTATATTCAGTTAAATAAACTACAATTCGAATTCTAGTTATGATAATAATTAGCAGTTTATGATAACTTAATTAAATAAACAGTTAATGAAATGCATCACAAATTTATCTTAAACGAAAATTATTCTTTAAAATCAATTATAAAAACGTTTTTCATGGTTCCATCACAAAGTTAAGTAGCGCTGACGGTGTATTTTTAAACTACAAACAAAATTTATTAATCTCTACAAACTAGAATAACTCTACAAGTAATATTTTCACAGTTCTGTGTAGAAACAATCTCTGCGAATCAAAGATTTGTAAGTTAATATTATTCTTAAAATAAATTGCAGTTTTTAGAATAGGATACATAAATCCACTCAATTACATACTAATTCGTAGTTACAGATTTGACTTAGTAGCCCAGAACGTATTAAAGATCTTTATTAAATTTATATAAATATTAAGTACAGATGGAATATACCTTGGACGTTTGAACTGTCATACTAAAATTAGTTGCCTTTATGGATTACTCTTATAAATCCTTAAAAAAGTCAAAGAACTATAGTTGTCGTGTGATTATTTAAGGTTTATCAGTGATTTAAGGAATTATTATAATATGATTCTGCTTTAAAGTAAATGTTTTTCAGCAACTTTCAAGAACGTTGGATACTTAGACATATTGGCAATATATAGGGATTCTAATAAAATTAATCTGCCAAACAATAATAACTTTGTTTTATTTATATTTTACTGCCAACATGCCACCCTACCAGTTCTTTGTTGTGCACCTTTCCTTAATGTTCCTATTTGAAATATGGTTATTTTTTTAATAAAACTTTTTTTCATTTTAGACAAAATAAAATTCAAAATGGGGAAAATAAAAGCAAAGGAAACGAAAGAAGAAGTCAGCGATTTTGTTGCTTCCGCAGACAAACCTACTCCAAAAATAACCAAACCTGCTAGTGAAATAAATCCACCTGCTGCAGTGGCACCAATCCGCGTTGGTGGAAGAATGAAGGTATTTCAATAAATCGATAATAATTTCATGTTATTTTGTAGTGGTTCAATTTATTCATTTAATTCGGAAGTAAGATATAAATAATTTTTAAGATAAATTTTTAATTCATTACCTGTCAGTTAGATATTATATTAATTTAATTATATTTTTATTTATTAACTCCAATAGAAAGCTAAAGTTGTGTTTGATCCATCAGAAAACTATATTCCAAGAAAACGATTTTCAAATGATAGTAAATCAAAATCTAGTACAAAAAAAAACTCAACCCCCAAACCAGAATCACCCGACAAGGATAAATCAAAGGTAGCATCAGCTACCTCTTCCAGACTCAATAATGAAGAAAACGATAGCAATAAATTAAATGGACATAAATATAATAACGAATTGCAAGCTTCTGCATTAAATAATTACTATTCTGGAATATGCTTGATTTGTCTTAAATCAGGCACCGAGAATGAATTATTAAATTGCTCCGTTATGTACTGTAATTACAAAGGTAAATATGAAAACGGCTACGTGATTATTATTGAGTTCTTTTTTTTGATGATTTGTTGAATGTTTCTCATTTCAGCCCATTTTGCATGCTTGAATTTAGACAATAGCGATTTTGATTTAACATTATTACAAAATCAATGGCAATGTCCTCATTGTAAAACATGTGTGGTATGTTTCGAAAATTCAGAAGCGGTGAGTGAATGTTTTTAATTAAATAAAATAATTGTTTATATCATAACAACAATTAAACTAATGTTCAAAATGTCTATAACTAATAAAAATTTGCATTTGATTAAAGTTAATTTTACAAGAATGATTAATGAATCTTGTTTTTTAATCAACATTTTGGAATTTTATTCAAATCAAAATGGCGGCAAAATGTTGATAAAAAAATTCAATGTTAATTTGACCGGTTTTGTTTACTATTTATCAAATATTTTGAAAGAAATATTATTTTTTTATTTAACAGAATAAGAAATTTAATTGGAAAAGGTTATATTTGAGATATTTTCAACTTTTGCATATAATTTCTTTCATTATATTTGGATATGTATTGATTGATAATAGTTGTTTTTATGGTTTTTTATTGGCGTTTTTGACTCATATAGTTTATCTATCTGAATTCTGAATATATAATACATATTAACATATAAGTGTTTTATTGACAAAACAGAATAAGAAAGTGTTTATTTTGATGGGCAATGAACGTGGTTATTTTAATACAATATTATTGAACTTTTGTTTTTCAATTATTTCCGATATGGCAGGCATAAGTTATTGTGACTTTTACAGTTTAACGTGCAAGCTCTGTAAAATAATATATTATTGCAGTTAAAGTTTGTACGATATTAAGAGGATTGCTAACTTAAAACACCTAAAATTTTTAAGTAGTGTTGAAAATTTTCTTAAAATTTCTGAGATGTAAAATTAAGTTTGTGAATTGTGTGTTCAAATTTTGGACAACATTGGATAAAGTTGTACAGGGTAATCCGAAATATGTTTGTGTTTTAGTTTTTATTACTCTCCATTCACTACCTAATGGTCATTTTAAAACCCACCCAAAAAAGTTTTCAAATTAAAAGAGTAGACTGATCAATTTTTGGGCGAACGTTTTTGTTGTATTAGTGAAGGGTGCGGTACTCATCGCTCCATGTTCAAATTCAGAAACTCTGCTACTACCCTGGGGCTGCAACATAAATCTTCCTTCGTCAAGTCGGTTGAGTTATCAGGAGAATTGAATAAGGTGGTTTACATCGTGTGGCGTGCACTCACATGCAGGATACTTGTTAACAATTTCAGGGTAATTTTTACTTATGTAGTTGCTTAAGATGCGCGACCAACTGGATCGTAGTTGCGCTAGAATGAATCTAGTGCTGCGATGTAGTTGGACCTTTTCGAAGCGTTTTGTAATAGCTTTGCTTTGAGAACTCGGTTTGGTGCGTAGTTCCTTATCGTCTATTTTTTGTTCGACGGATTCGGTGCTACTCCTTCGGTTCCATATCCAGATTGAGGAACTCTGCTACTGCCCTTGGGCGGTATTAAAAACCTTCCATCGTCACATACGGGACACTTGTCAACAATTTTCTGGTCAATTTTATTTATGTAGTTATTTAAGATGCGTGACCAGCCGGATCCTGACTGCGCTAGAACGGATCTGGTGCAGTGCGGTAGTTTGACCTCTTCCGCAGTGAGGTGGTTTGCTTTTGAGAACTCGATTTGGGGCGTAATTTCTTATTATTCTTCCACAACTATTTTTGTTTCTTTTTTTTTTTTTAACGGCAATCATGCTCCATGTAGAAACGTTGCCAGGCTAATCAGCTTTGAATATTCACCACGGTCATTCGGAACAGCGACATAATTACAATGGCAGCCGATTTTTTTAAGGTCGTTTATTACGTCAGTCTCCTATTGTAGTCGTGGTTTACCTTGCGGTCGCCCACTCCCTAGGATACTAACGTACATTTTTCTAATCATTCCAGACTGTGAATCGACTCGTAGAACATGCCCAAACCAAGCAATCCTATTAGAACCTATACAACCTATTATATCAGGACCCTCAAGAAGGTCTCTGATCTCAAAGTTATATCGGGTTCTATACTATCCATCGTCTGTCTTAAGAGGACCAAAAATGTAGCGTAGGATCTTATGCTCAAATACAGATAAATGCGATTCGTCATTTTGTGTAATGGTCCACGTTTGTGACCCATACATCACAACCGGTCTAATCAATGCCTTGTATAACTTGAGCTTGGTGTTAGTTGATACATACGGTGATCCAAGTAGAGGTTTAATTGAGTAGAAAGTTCGATTACCTGCAGCGACTCGAGCTTTTATATTTGTAAGTATGCTGTTGTTTGAGTCAAGCATTGATCCCAAATATTTAAAATATTCAACAAATATTTTAAATATTTGTTGAATATTTTATATTTTTTATTTAAAATATTCCTCAATTCGTTCATCGCCGCACATCAAATCTTTCTTCTCAGCCTCTCTTGAAACATTCATATGTTTGGTTTCATTGTAGTTAACTTGAAGATCAATTTTTCTAGCACCACTCTCAAGCGGCTTGAAAGTCTCACTCATAACAGCTTCACTTCGGCCGAGGATGACAACATCATCAGCGTATGCGATCATCTGTACTGAGTTTATTGACAAGATATTGTTGTTAGTCGGTAGTTTCTTTTGACAGCACACATTCCAAAGAAGTTCTGTACTGTCCATTCTGGACAGAGTTCTGTACTGTCATTTTGCATAGTGATACCAGGGAGTCCCATTGACACCAGAGCAGACCATAGAGTCTCTAGTTCGAGAGAGTCGTAGGCCTGCCTGAAATCAATGAAGAGTTGGTGCACAGGTATGTTGAACTCTCGGCACTTTTGCAAAATCATCCTTATCGAGAAAAAGGCATCTGTTGTACCTCAGCCCCGCCGGAAGCCACACTGATATTCTCCAAACAGTTGTTCAGCAAAAAGATTGATTTTTGATAGCAAAATGTAAGAAAAGATCTTATATGCTGTGCAGAGTAGAGCGATTGCTCTGTAGTTTGCACATTGTAGGCAAGGTAATCTTTTATGGATTGGTATCAGCATAGCTGTGTTCCAGTCCTGTGGCATGGTTTCAGTCCTCCAGATCATTTGAACAAGTTCAAACAATCTTAAGGATAGAGTTTCACCACTATTTACAATCATTTCGGATGTTGTATCGTCGATAGCAGGAACTTTATTGCGTTTTAATTTTGACAGCGCCGCTTCGAATTCCCCTTTGGTTGGTTCGTTTACATGTACCTTTGACGCACGAATAAGCTTTGCTCGTCGCCGGACTTGTTGCTGGTCACTTAAGTTGAGAAGATTTTCAAAATAAGGAACCAAGTATCTAAAATATTTTTAAGGTCTACTTGTAGCCCATCTTCGTTTTGAATAGCAGTCGATTTAGTTTGAGGGCCTTTCTTTAAGGTTTTAACTTGCTGAAAGAAGTTACGCGATTGATGTTCCTTATTGAAGCTTTCATTCTCCTTACACTTTCTCTTCCACCATTCTCGCTTCGTTCGTCTACATAGCTTTGCAACGGCTTGTCTTGCCAGTTTATAGTTCTCCTTCGTGGACCTGGTGTTGCGTTCTTGCAGACATTTCAGATAGCAATCTCTTTTGTATTGAATAGCGTCAAGACATGCTTGACCCATCCATGGCTTCAGGGAGTGGTTTTGTGGTCGTCCAAGTATTCCCAGAGCAGCGTTTAAAACAGCATCTTTGAGCAAATAGCATGACTTATCGACGTCTCGATTAATGGTTTCTGATTTCTCCAATGTTTCGTCAACATGGTTTTGATATCTCTCTTCTGTTTCAACATTCTTTAGTGATGAGATGTTAAAACGTTTCCGTTGATTGAATTTCGGAATGCTTGGGTTTGGGAAGTGGAACCTTATTTTAACACATACAAGAAGTGGTCACTTTCAATGTATGCACCTCTAAAGGATCGCACATCCAGAACACTCGAAAAGAAACGTGCTGTAACTAGCACGTGATCCATTTGATTTCGAGTGTTGCCATTCGGTGAGACCCAAGTCTGTTTATGAATCGATCGGTGCGGAAAGAAAGCACTGGCAATTCTCAAATTATTTGATAATGCAAACTCAGTCATTCTCTCACCATTATCATTCGAATTCAAATGTAGACTGTTGGAGCCCACCACATTTCCATAAGCGATATCTCTTCCAACCTTTGCCCATTAAAGTCTCCAAGAACCATAATGAAGTCGCGTGTTGGTGTTTGTTTCATAACCTCTTCCAGTGCTATGTAGAAAATATCCTTCTCGTCGACGGTCTTAGCTTCAGTAGGTGCATGCACGGCAATAAGAGAAATATTGTTATTTGTTCCACGTACACGCAAATCCTCTCGCTGACCGGGATGAATTTCATCACGGCTTCTTGTATGCGTGCACCAACAAGAAAGCCAGTTCCAAATTCTCTTCGAGAAGGATGACCACTACAGTATAGAGAGTGACTATCCAAATCTTGTTTTCCTATTATTGGCTGTCCCATTTCTTGCAGAGCTATGATATTCATCCCATACCTCTCAGCCTCTGTTTCTAGACTTATAAGAGCATCAGGAGCGCTCAGGCTGCGCACGTTCCACGTTTTGATTCGGTAGTCTGCTCCTTTTTCAAGTCCAGGTAAAATTCTGTTTTTGTCCGGGTCTGTTATTCTTTTCTGATTTCCAAATTTAACAAATAATTTTTTTTCCTGGGTTAGGGTGTTAACCTTGGGCCCAACCCAAATTGTCGTGAACGGGTCCGTTCTGCATCTTAAGGTTGCCAGAAACAACCTTTTTACACGTTTATATAGCGAGCCGCTTGATCCAAGACAGACGCCCGCTTCAAGCCACCCCTAACATGGAGAACAGACGCTTGAGTCGCATTGGTTTTAAGGCGCCAATTCGCCGTGATGTACCATGATTGGCAAAGCAGTTTTACTCTGCTTGTATCCGGTACGCCACCTACGAACCTAATTCTGTCAGCATTACCAGGCAGCACGGCGTGGACGTCGAATTTCGGATTTTGCTACCTCCACAACTATGGTGTGAATTATTTTTAAACTCGTTTTGTACGTAAGCTCGTCAATGTTACCGGCGACTTGGTTGTTTTAGACATCATTTAAGAAGTACTTCGCTGTCCTCCGTACGTCTCTAGGTGGTGTAGTCGTGGATAAGGTGTCATTGCGAGGATGTTGCTCTTTGTGACAGTTCCATAAAGATTGTTTGGTATGAATTTCATTATTTTGACGGACTGGCAATATGTTACATTCCTCGCTCTTGGGGAGCCATAAAATGATGGCATCCGGTTGCTGTTCGCAAGGCTTCGTTTTTTGTTACTTGTAATTTATTCCAGTGAGTATCAGCGACTTGAGGTGCAGGTCCACGTGGGTGCAGCGTAATTTAAAATAGGTTTTCCTATTGCTTTTTATGCTGTAATGATTGTGTTTTTATCTTTGCTCCATGAACTACCAGCTAGTGCTTTCAATGCATTGTTCCTGTTTTTCAATCTCGAGTTTACCTGCTGAGCATGAGCATTGAATTTAAGTAGTGGGTCGAATGTGACCCTTAATAATCTCGGATTGTTGACCATGGGAATAAGTATGTCGTCAATGCAGATGTTAAGTGTTGTACGGAGGGGGTAACGTCCATGCGGAGAAAAGTGTAAAAGTGGACTTTTCAGTAAAAAGCTTCAATTTTCTGGTTTTAAAAATTCATGACGTTTAGGTGTTCAGAACATTAGTGAATTGTTCCAGATTGTTTCCTGTTGCAAACACCGTGTAGTCGTCTGCATATGACGTGATGGTTATTCCTTCTGGTGTGGCATGTATAAGCTGTTTAGGTATAGATTAAACAACGAGGGTGAGAAAACTCCACCTTGTGGAACTCCTTGTCTGAGAACGCTCATCTTAGATTTGCAGTTATGGAACTCAACGTATTGTTTGGCGGCCTCTTAGGTAGTTGCACATCCAGTGCTTTATCAAACCTGGTAGATAAGTGTTTTTTTAATTGAAATTTAGGCATGTTTAGTGTTGATATAATTAATTATATATTAACGTCTCTGAATATCCGAAGATACCATGCCAACTAGGGATTAGAATCGATTGAGAATTAAGTTTCTTTGAGAAATTTATGAACGCCGACTTTGAACTTTTGAGGATTAAAGTTATCAGGGAAAACCCACGAAGGTAACGAATACCAGAGATGAGAGACTCTGTTGAAAAAGTCGCGCTGTAAGACTACAGTTCTACATCTAATTATTTGAACCGTAAAAGGAAGGGCCGCTACCGATGCTCTGGTATGACGCGATAGGTTTGCAGACTAAGGTAAAATCGATTTGATTTCTTCAGAAACCCGTTCATCCATGATATATTTGTAGAAAATCGTCAAATCACCAACATTTCTCCTATGCTGCAAGGAATCAAGATCATTAATACGATTTGAGTTACCAATTAATTTAACTGCTGCACAGAATCAAGATACTTCAAACTACATAAGTATGATCCACCCCATATGTGAGAACAATATTCCATGCAGGGACGTATAAAAGATTTGTATATTAAAAGAAGCTGTTCGCTATTGAAAAACTTACGACATCGTCCTAAAAACCCCAATTTATGAACAGCGCTCTTCGCTAGGCTAAAAATATGGGAATTCCACTTCATATTATTTTCAACCTCAACTCCTAGAAGTTTCACGGACTCTTTCTCCATCAGATCCTTGGAATCAAACTTTAATGGAAAAGGGTTAGGTGTTGGCAATCTTGAAAAATGTCAAACTTGTGTTTTGGACGTATTGAATTCAACACTGTTAACAACACCCCAATCAAAAATAGTTCAAAGATCAACGTTCAATGAATCTATCAAATTTGACCTACAGTTATTAAGCGCTAAATATAATGAATATAATCTAGGTGCAACATGAGATGCATGAAGAGTGCTGTCATGAGAAAAACTATGGGTTAATTAATTGTTGAAACCAACAAGTCATTAATATAGATAAGAAAAAGAGTTGGGGATAAAGCGGAACTTTTAGGAACTCCTGCATTGGTCGAAAATACATCCAATGAAATATTGTCAACATTGACTCGTAATTTTAGCTCAGATATAAAACTTTGCATCCAGGAAATTAGTGGCTCATTTAAACCATAACATCTCAATTTGCATATAAGATTTTTGTGCCAAACTTTGTAATGCTTTGGAAATATCAAGAGGAACATCGAAAGTATCAAAGTTTTCAAGGGATTTGTTCCAAAGATGAGCAACAAACGAAAGCAAATCTCCCGTTGCTCTTCCTTTTCGGAAGCCGTATTGTCTTTCATTAAGTAATTTGGAAGACTCTAAGAAGCTCATTAAATTTATATATTTCTCAAAAACTTTAGAAACTACTGACAAAATTGAAATGGGTCTGTAATTGGATGGGTCAGTTTTTTCTACCCTTTTTGCAGCTGTACACTAGAAATTTTCCATATTTCAGGAAAAATCCATTTCTTATAAGACAAATAAAATATTTTAGTGAGGATGGGTGCTAGCTCCATAGCAAACGTTTTAAGTGTGTCCTAGAAAAAGGTCCTAGCAAATGTCTAGAAAAAAATGTCCTAGCAAATGAGGATACTAATGCCAAGTTTATTCTTCTTGGGGACTTCAATGTTTATAATAAAGAATGACTCATACACAGCTCCTCTACTGATGAGATAGGTAAACAGGCTGAGCTGTTTGCTCTTTATCATAATTTCATTCAGATAATAGAGCAGCCTACCAGAGTTCCTGACATTCGTGGACAAAGTAGCAACTTACTTGACTTGCTTTTGACAAATGATCCATACTTAGTACAATTTAAAGTATCAGAGCCTTTAAGTTTTAAATATATCATTCAGTAGTGCGACACTGCGTCGAATGCTTTAAATAAATCGAGTGCAACTCAGATTGATCTAGAACAGGGTGGTCTTTGGTTCAGGCCATCGGTGATTTGATTTTGGATGTTGTGAAGAGCGATGGTTGTACAATGTGGTGTCCTAAGACCTAAAGTCATGACGCTGGTTTCAAGATGAGGCTTGTTTTTGCTTTTTTCCAGATATTTGGTATCTGTAGGGTATTTAGCGATGTGATGAGTGTGGTAGTGAAATAGTTCAGTCCTTTGGGTTCAATATGTTTAAGCATGATAGCTGAGATGCCGTCGGGTCCAATAGCTTTGGATGGCTTAGTATTCTTTATAGCATTCTCAACTTCTTCTTCGGAAAATGTTATATCCTCTAAATGTTCAGTATTGAGTTTGCGCAGATGTCTTAATACTGACCTAGTTTCCTTTTCATGTTTACGTTACTTTTCTGACGCTGTGTATTAAATTTCCTGGGGGATATCATCGAAGGAGATCATGCAGTTCTTACCCGGTTGTCGAGGGTTAGGTTAGCCTTTTATGACCTTCCAGAGACTTACTTGTTCCAAAGCTTGACTTACGCACTAGATCTCTCCATTTATTACGTTTTTGTTCCGTAACTAACTTATTATGGTCTGTAATTCTATAGGATCAGTTGGATCTGCGTTGCGGATATCATCTCTTTGGGTGGAAAAGAAAGATGGAAAGTACACAAGTTGCCTGTGGAAAGTTTGGTTTCACCTTTTGTATTCTGCCAGTTCGAATGAAGCAAGATCTAGCTTTATTAAAAATTTCTCTGAATTTTTTTTCCCCAAAGAGGGTATCAATTTGTAAAAATTGCTTACTGAATTCTATTTCAGTAAAATTAGTAAAATTTTTCTCAGTCAGTTTTGTTAAAATTAATATAAGTCCTCTTCTCGGATTTTATTTGGTTTATGGAACGGTTTAATGTGATTATGATCGGCACGTGGTCTGACCCTAATGCAATTTCAGTTCTCCATTCAGCAATTGGCATTAGTGACATGCTGACAAGAAAAACATCTAGAGAAGAATACGAGTTATTTGTTACCCTTGTTGGTTGTGGCTCGTTGAGGACTCTAAAGTTGGAGCCTTCAATTTAAGCAATGTTTTTGCCTCGTGAATCCGTGTTTAGGTGTGAGTGCCATAGATCATGGTAAGCATTCACATCTCCGAGAATGAGACAGTCTTTAGTCTAAAATAGGTGTCCTATGGACGGTTCATAACCTGTATCACAGCTACTTACTTGTGGAATATAAATATTGACTAGAGTTATCTCCGTACTTCCTGATTTTATTGTCCTTTGACCTTCCCTCTATCCAACCTTATAATTCTATAATTCTATAACCTTATTATGTCTTCAAAAACTGTGGTACAGAGTGTTTTCAGCCTGTTTTATAATTATTGTATTTTTATCTTGCTCACATGAACTACCACCTAGTGTTTTCAATGCATTATCACTGTTTTTCAGTTTAAAGCACTCCTGTTGTGCATGAGCATTCAATTGAAGCAGTGGGCCGAATGCTGTTAGGGGAATAGTCGGATTTTTTTGCGGTAGAATGAATATGTTATCAATGTATAAGTTGAGTGTTTTTATTTACTTCCTTCGTCCATGTGGCGTAAAGAGTAGAAGTGGAATTTTCACTGGAAAGTTTCAATTTTCTGATTTTAAACCATCCATTCAGAATGTCAAGGTAGGTATTCAGAATATTTGTGAGTTGTTTCAGGTTGTTTCCCGTCACAAGTACCGTGCAGTCGTCTGGATATGATGCGATGGCTACTCCTTCTGGTGGGTCAGGTAAACTGCTTAGGTAGAGATTGAAGAATGAAGGTGAGAGAACTGCATATTGTGTACCTTCTTTTCATAGCGCTATCATCGTGGTTTTGCAGCTACTGAACTCAATATATGTTTGGTGACCTATAAGGTAGTTGCGCAACCAGCACTGTATTAAACCTGACAGATTTGTGTTAAAGATATCATTTAGTAGTGCAGCGTGCGACAGATTGAAAGTTTTTAATAGGTCGAGTGCGACTAGGATTGTTGTTGCACAGGGTCGTTTTTGGTTCAGACCATCACTAATTTTTGTTTTTGAATTCGGTAAAGAACGGTGGTTGTACTATGTGCTGTTTTGAAGTCATGTCGGTGTGCGATTCTAGATCTAGTCAACTGAGAGAACAGAGGTGCTTCAATAAATTTTGCGACCGATTAAAGAATGGAGATCGGTCTGTAAGATTCTTCCTTTTCTTCAGCTTTCTTAGATTTAACGATATGCTGACTTTGGCCGTTTGCCAAATATATGGTATCTGCAGAGTATTTAAAAATGTGTTTTAATGAAGTAATTCAACCCTTTGGGTCCAATGTGTTTGAGCATGATGGCTGTAATGCTGTCAGGTCTTGTGGTTTTTCGAAAAATATAATATCCTATAAGTTATCGCGCAGTTGTCTTAATGCTGATCTGGTTTCCTTCTTATATTTACGTTGCTTTTCTGTAAACTGTGTGTTAATTTTTTTTGCGCATCGTCTTTGGTTTTCGGTTGGTAGATCATGCAGTTGTTTGCAGGTTGTAGAGTTAAGCCTTCAAATTAGGGCTCAAATAAGTGTCAAGCACACAATATTTCTGTGGAAAGTTTTGTTTGACATTTTGAATTCTACCGGCTGGGATGTAGTGAATTCTAGCTTTATTAAAAACACTATGAATATGGTGGTAAAAATGGCGAGAGTTAAATGGTCTTCGGTACAACATAAATGTTTGGATTCTTGACCTGTATCACAGTTGCTTACTTTACTGGTGAAATATAAATATTGACTAGAGTTATCTCCGAATTTTCGACTTTCATTATAATCAGAATTTTAAACCAGATCCGAACCGGCAGCCGAAAACCGCTATTAATCGAAATTTTGGTCTGAACTAAAGGCAACGGAAACCGTAAATTTTGAAATGTAATAAATCACAAGTTAGTTAACATCATATATTAAATTAAAAATTAAATTTTTTGGTTCATGGTTTTGTAGGCTACTTGTATCTAGCAATTATTGTAGTAAATGCGCATTGCGGTGGGACAATACTATAGTTATTATAGCTGGAAGAAATTTTAAATAGTGGGAATTTCAACATAAAGTGTTTATTATACGATAATATTGTGGGAATCACGTAAATTTGTCGGGATTTATCATCCAAAAATTATGAAATAACACAAAATAGTAAAAAACGGCATTTTTTATTAAATCAAACTTTGTGAGTTTATTTCTTAACTTCAATGTGTAAATTTACACAGTATTTACTAAATTTGAGTGATAAATCATGCATTTTTTGTCAGATTTTCCAATAACTTTTTAGAGTGCAAACAGACGCAAACAGAAATAGTTTTAGGGGGAAGAGGGGGTGGTCCAAAGGACTAAAATAGAAATAGTTTTAGGACGGTCTAAAGAACTAAAACATTCTAGTCACACAAAATTATATTGAAAACTGATCGGTTGGCGAAGAGGGGTGAAGTCCGGACCCAAAACCCCTATCCTTGTGTGCGCACCTGAACGCAATAAATTTGTATTTGTTTCTACAACTTTCTCTAAATTTGTTATACAAAGTGTAGTGTTAATAACAATAATACTAAACACGCTATACTATACCTTGAATATCCGAAGATGTCATGCTAAATGAAAACATTATGAGGAACTTATCAACATTGACTTTGAAAAGTTGGGGTTAATATTATCCGGTAAAATCCGTAACAGTGAGGTATTCCAAACGCGTGAAGCTCTATTAAAAAAATCAGTTTGAAGTAGTACGGTTCTACGCTTTGTGATATGGGCTGTCAATAGGAGCTATGACTCTACTCTAACAAAATAAGTATGCAGACTCCGCTCAAATGGATTTAATATTCTCAGAAACGGATTCATTAATAATCTAATTGTAGAATATCCTCAAATCAATGACATTTCTTTTATGCTGTAATTCCTAATCAATCTAATAACTTTTCGTTGTACATTATCTAAGTATGACCATCCATGACACCTTCATTTTATTTAATGGTACTATTAGACAAGTCGAAACTTTAAAAAGTTATTTGAATAATGTTCATCCAAATATAAAATTTACTCTAGAAATTGAAGATAATAATAAAATAAATTTTTTGGATTTCGAAAAACAATAATAAATTTGAATATAAAATTTACCGAAAACCTACAACTTCTAGTATTACTATAAATAAAACATCACATCACCCAAATTCACAAAAAGCAGTAGCATTTAACTCACTTATTCATCGCCTGATAAGTATTCCAATGAATATTCAATATTTCCAAGATGAATTAAGCACTATAAAATTTATTGCTTTAGATAATGGATATGATTCTAAATTTATTGATAAGTTACTTTCAAAGAAATTAAACAAATTAAACAATCAAAATATTAATAATATAAAATATATATCAATGGAATGCACAAATATCTTATCTAATATTTTTACGGAACCATTTTAAAAAATATAAATATAGAATATCCTTTCGCACAAACAATAATTTAAATAAATTGTTAAAACCAAAATTAAATGTTAAATTAGAATCTTGTTCGGGAATTTATAAAATAAAATGTGATTCTTGTGAATACATCGGGAAAACCGGAAGATGCTTCAAAGATAGATTCAAAGAACATCTTCCAACGAAGAAAAACAAGCAAAACTTAAAATCTATTTTTGCAAACCATTTAGTCGATAACAATCATAATTATACAAATTTTGAACAAAATCTGAAGGCTTTACATTTATGTAATCAAGGTTTTCTAATGGATTCTCTAGAAGAATATGAAATTTACAAAGGATTCAAAACACAACCAAATTTAATTTTGAATGATAAACTTTCTTTTAGTTCAAACTTCAAATGTTTTATACAATTCTGTTTTAGAATATTCTCTTTCTATAATTTAAATCAATTAAACTTCCTGTAAAAAACATATTTCATTCATAAAATTTATATAGTAAGGTTCTAAAATTTGTTTATAAATGAAATCCTATTCAAGTTATTTCAATTAAAAATTTTTTTCTACTACCCAACTTAAAAAATCTACTTTCGATGTTTGTTCATTGCATCGAAAATTTCTTTTTCGTCACCAGTGATAAAAAAACCTATACAAATTACTTTCGTACCTAGTGACGAAAGTAATTTTTTAAAAGCCATCTATTTTCTAATTTCTTAACTAGAATAAATCATCCTAGAACACCCGTTAAGAGAATCAATTAATTGAATGAAATAATTTTGTTAGTGTTAATTTGTCTTTCTTGGAAAGATGACGTTAATTAATTTTAGAATTATTTACGGACAATTTACATTAAAAATGTAAAAATAATATAATAGTTAACTATATAAGATTCACTTATTCTTTTTAAATAGTATGGTAACAAACAGTTGGTGTTAAGATATTTAAAAAAAAATTATTTCACCTATTTATTTAAGAAAAACGAAAAAAAATATTTATTTACATAAAATATTTTACATTGTTTTAAAATATATCAGGAATTTACGTAACGACATCCCCACCTAAAAACTAAATCAAAACTGTTGTTTTTATTTTAGAAATAATAATAAAATTTTTAAATTTGGTTTTGTTTATTAGAAAACCGTCTTTAGTTATAAGCCTACTAGACGCGAAATGTAAAAAACAATAAACCTTTACTTTATAGACCAAATAGAATAAAATTATAGAATTTTGTAGTGTAAATAGAATAAATATGTGTATATGTATACAGTTGACGATTTTTTTGTACGAAAGGACAATCAGGCTTGTAACTAAAGACGGTTTTATTTATAACATAGAAATCGGATAATTTATTCATATTGAGTCATCTATATTTTAATAGCAGAAATATAAATTTAAAGATTTTGTTTGGATGTTTATATGTTTTAAAATTTGAATTGTATGTAATTTTAAATGAAAATGCTTAATAATTAATAATAATTTTTAAAAAAGTAGTAGAAAAAGTACAGTTTTCTACTCGCCGAAAATCATATTTTGAATCTCGCGACCATTACCATTACCTCGCGACATTATAAATTGTCCTCTCGCTTCAAAATATGTTATTTTCGGCATCGTTGAAAAATATACTATTCTTTAGTATGCTTTTTATCAAACAAAAAATTTTGTTGAATGAAAAATGTTTTATTTTGATTTTATAATATTTTGAAACGTTTGAAAATGAACATTTATTTGATATTTTTTGTATTAAAAATATCAAAGAAATACAATTTTCAATATGTAATCATAGATGAAAAATTCAACTTAAGTAAATATGAAAAATGATGAAGTTTCAATTTAGAAATTATCTGAACATCAAAATTAAAATATGTTTCGTCATCGCCGCTTTGGCTAAGTTGTGTAAGACACACGGAATTTGAACAATGTGTCTCTGATGAATGTAGTTCGAATTCTGACACGAAACACAACAAAATTTTTTCTAAAGGAATTTTAGAGAAAATGAAAAGTTATTTCGAATTGCAAAATTCAAGTGATTTCCAATATGTACTTAAGCTTAATTGTTCACAAAAAACCAATCCGAAATGAACATTTATGTTCGAAACGCGTAACATATATTATAAATTAAGTTGTTATTGGAAAATATTAAATTTATTTAAAATAAATTATTCTAAATCCAATGATTGTTTGCAGATCAAAGAGATTGCTTAAAATTTCAGACATGCGCGATATAAAAAATGAAACAACCGGAAACCGCGCTTAATGAATGAATCCATATTGCCTTCCATTATAATTTTGTTATTCTACATGTCATAATACAGTGTCGCTATTTAGTATATATTTAAAACTTGTGAAGTATAAATGTGTTTTACCAGCAAATAAATAAAAATAAAGATAAATTCAAAACAAATGACGAGATTCATTTCCATTTAAATAAATACGTAAATAAATAAAATTGTCCTTTCTGGACAATAAAAAATGCTCAAATTTTCAAGGATCAGTTTTTGTTGATTTCCAAACTTTTTTATTTTCGATCTACGGGTGTGACGTGACGACCATGCGTACCTCAGTCTCAGATTTTGACATACGAGTTAACGTGAGATGTCACATACCACTGACAATTTCAGTAAGATATCAATTGTCATGAAGATGTCGTGGGGGTGGTGGCGATGGCGGATGAACTCTATTCAGTGAACATAAGCATCTTCAATCAGTTCTTCAGTTATGGAGCATTCCTTGATGATGACATATTATTATTTTCGAAGAATCGAGTCTTCATATAACTCTATGTGTGACCTTTAATCATTGAGAAAACCTGTGCATGACACGATCAATGAATATGCCACTAGCTAGATTATTGGCAACCCCAACAAAAATAATTGTTCCTACAAATTTATAAAACAAATTGGTTTTTGTCTCTTTTTTATTTTAATTTTCTCTATCCTATTATAAAATATTGGCCTATGTCATATTTTATATGTGATAAGATTGATTGCTTAGTTATTCTTTCTTCAAAAAAAAATATTAAAAACAAAAAAAAACATAGATTTGCGTCTATCAACATCTTAGAACGCATGTTATTGTGGAACCTTGATCTTAAAATGTTTTTATGTGTTGTTGTGACATATATTGTAATACCTACTACACAACACATTTTATTAAAAAAAAGAGGCTTCAAATGCCCCTTCTTTTTTAAAGATGAACGTAGCGTTGCATAACTGTTACCAAGAAGTTACAATAACATGTCGTTTCAACAGACACCTCAACTTGATCTACAGTGAATGTAACAATAGAGTTACTGAGAGATATGTTTCCACAAGAAATTATATCAAGATATAATTTCGGTGATGTCGATTGGCATCTACGGCTACCATACCATATTTCTTTTTGTGGAGATATCTAAAGAGTAAAGAGTAAGGTTTATCCCAACAAACGAGCAACATTTCAGGAATACTGTTCAATTAAATATTTATCACCACTAAACCATTTTGATTGCAATTTTCCATTAAGTCATTCAACTATAAAGTAGTTAACATTTCTATCAAACACCCTGCATTACAGTTGATATAAGATGGATATCGGTCTGTTGTTAGTTGTATCATTCAAATAATTTCTATGAAAAACTAGGAAACTTACACCGAACAAAATACTTTCCTATAAAATTGGGCATTTTTGTATAAATTGGTGCTAGCGCTTTTTTTAAACGCAAAAGTTTTTAATATAATCGGAGCGATATTATCTGGCTGAGATGATTTATTAAAGTTTATTTGTAAAAGTGATATTATTCCAAAAAATGCCTTATGATATTATTCCAAAAAATGCAAGCATCGTATTGTATGGTACTGGTGGGGTTGGCTTTGGTTGAAAATGTGGTGCAATGAGTTGACTTTTCTCTAGAGTTTGTTATGAGAACATATCTATGAATTAAAGGTGGTTGTAAATGTCTAATCATCGATTGCATTTATGATTTTATTGCAAAACGGATTCGACTCTCGTGGCAATCAGACTATTTACTATGGTTTTTCGCTGTGTAACATTAAGAACAATAATAACAAGCCTATTTTAATATTGTTCAACTAAGCCAGACTGTTTTTAAGCCAAATATTTGTAGTAACTCCTAAGACTACGCCAATCAGAATTTTCGTACTTCAAAAACACAGCAAGAATTAACTTTAAAAGGTTTGGGCGTCTCCATATTCCATGTTGTAAAAATTTGAATTATATCAAACTTCAATCGTTTGTTAAAAACTGTAACTAGCTGGTTAATATTTAAGAGAAGGTTCTGCTTTCCTTTTTTTTATTTCTTTTACGTGTTCTACTCTGTTTGAAAAACCAATCTGGCCCTCCTTCCAGTTCTTCCCAGTATTTTAAGAACTTTAATGCATTGGTTTCCATTCTAGCTTCATTTATCAACTCAAGTTGCATAATCCGTATTGTGTAAACTCTCGACTATGTCAAAGAAGCGAATGCTTAAACTCCAATATTGACATGGGTTAAATAATGAGAATTAGGAATTGATCCTACAAAACAGAACTTGTCGTTCTCACCTGAAAAATAGACTGCATTTGATTACTCTGGAGTAGTTTTTTGGTACTTGTAAGACAAGTAAAATACACAGATATTGTGCTGGATAGAAAACCTAGCCATAAACCAGATATCACGACAAGATAAAAAAGCGACCGTGGCTAGTGGTCTTGCACCTCATGTTTTACAATGGGTTTATACCTCCGCGGTCAGGCCGATCTAAATGTACGGTGTGATCATGTGGTGAATTGCACTGTCCAATTCTAGCAACCTAAAATTGTAAAAAAAGTTCCAAGAATGGCTTGTCTTTTCACGTTTTTGGACCATACGTACAAAGCCCACTCGGGCGATGGAGGTAATTCTACATCTTCTCTACCACTTGGTGTGCTAGGTCCACAGAGATCATCCAATACAGCCCTTCGCATCGGACACTCCGTTATTCCTGCACGAGAAAGGACTCAACCAAAAGAATATTGACTATTTCCCCCCTAAAATATGCTTTAAAAGGGGTTTCAGGGGTGTGTCTTGATAAAGGAGGATGTGGTGCATAACCATATCTCCTTCAGACTAGTCCTTAAGAGAAACTTGCAACCCTTCATACCTTCCAGGACTAATCATGGACGGTTATTCAACACTCGGGGCAGATTGGTAGGAGGAGTGTTCTCAGAACAGTTAAATATTAACCTCTCTTTTCGTCTTCCAAACCACCTCAGAGTACATCAGGCCAAAGTGCACGCGATAATGAAGCCTTAAAGGTTGAAGCATATTGTTATATCAACTCAAGATATTAACATCTAGGTGGACAGCCAAGTTGCATTGAAATCTCTAGACGCAGTAGCAACGACGTCAACAGTAACACTAAGCTGCCGCTCATCTCTGAATGAGATGGTCAACCAGTTTTCTATCCATTTTATATCCGGTTCACAGTTCGGTTAGGGGCGACTGTATAACTGACGCACCTCGCAAGGCATCGAACTGGATCTTCTATCAGAATAGGAAGTTCTATGCTGGCACTTGCTTCTACCAAACAAATCGCTGGTATAGAGCAACAATGGGTAATCTTAAAATGTTGCAATTCTCTGATTTTATGTGTATTATGTTACAAAATAACTTCATGTTTTATTCTGCAGTAATAAGAAAACCTTAAAATAAAAACTCGTGTGCTATTACAGATGTACGTTTATTGCATTTTAAGTTTTTTACATTCCAAATTGTGTAATAATGAGATATGTTAAAATGTACCACTATTGCACTATATACTACAAGTAATAAAAGTAAACAAATGTGAGATATCTTGAAAATAACGTATCCAATATTAGTGCACTAACGATATAACTTTAAAAATCGGAATTAAATAGAAAAATCTTAAATCGTATGCTTTAATTTGACCATAAAGAAGTGTATTCATCATATGTTTATAGCACTTGAAATTCTCATTAAGTTTTTTGCAAAAATCACATTTTGGTAGTCATTTGAAAACTTCGAAGCTTGATATTTCCTAACATACACTTTTCAAGATATCGCATTGTTGTTCTATGCTAGCGAAATGACTTATGACAGGACTACATAACCGGTGGTCAAACACCAGCACCTGCAAGATAAGCAGGCTTTCAGCGCTCCAAAGAACTGACAAACGTGAGTAGGAAAAATATTGGTTCAATTGGTATGACTCATCACTGCTCACTGGATCCTTGAAGAGCGCGCAAAAATGCTTGGCCTTCCGGCCAATGACTTCTGCAGACCCTATTAGGATGAGGAGGAGGAGGAACCAACGTGTTCAATCTACTTCAGTATTGGTTCATAGACGACAAATTTATTTTGGAACGCATACATCATGGTGTCCACCAGGTATGGATTTCTGAAAAGTCAGGGGATTTTATTTTGGTCAGGGAAAGTCATGCAAAGTCATGAAATTTTATATAATTAACAATGTTTGCCGTTGGCACTTGGCGTAAGTTTTCAAATAAGAGATTGACATTATGTTATTCATGAAATTTTGATCATTTCTCTAGAAAAATTTTATTTTAACAAAATCTTTTGTTAAAAATTATATTTTATATACTCTTAATAATTTATATGGTCTGGTTGAAGAAAAATTATGTTTTTTCGTTTATATGCACAAAAAATTCCCTTTGTATCCTGTCGCTACTACAATGTGTGATCTTAACAGTTTGCCTATTTGCACTAACCGACTGACAAGTAAAACGGGTAAAAGAATATGCTTGGGACTCCCGTCTGATGCACCCGATTTCTCCGTCTACTATAGAAGACGATACATTTGACTACTATTGGTGATAATATTTATTTAAAATTATTTGAAACATCGAGATCAGCAACAATGCGACAAATTTGTAGCTGATGTTGTTATTGTAGCGACGGGGTTGGTGCTAATCTTCCGGTTCCATGTCCAGATTCAAGAACTCTGCTACTGCTTTTGTGCGGTACCACAAATCTTCCTGCGTCATTCTGGTTAAATTATCAGGACAATTGAATAGGTGGTCTACATCGTGCGGCGTGCCCCACATGCGGGACACTTGTCAATAGTTTCAGGAACAACTATACTCATGTAGTTGTTCACGATGCGTGACCGGATCATTGTTGGGCTAGGATGGATCTGGTGCTGCGAGGTAGCTGGACCTACTCGTCAGCGAGGACCTTATGAGAACCTTATGTTTCTAGGTGGTTTAATTGTTGATAAGATTTCATTGCAAGGATGTTGCTCTTTGTAACAGGCCAATAGATATTGTTTGGTTAGAATTTCATTATATTCACGGATCGGCAATATGTTACATTCCTCGTGCTACTGATTTCGGTGGCCCATCAAGTGACATCCGGTCGCGGTTCGCAATAGCAAGGCAGTCTTTTGTGATTGTTTGTAAATTGTAAGCAACTTGGAGTGTCCATATATAGGTGCAGCATAGTTTATAATAGGTCTTCTTATTGTTTTGTAAGTTGTTATTATGGTATTTTTATCTTTGCCCCATGAACTACCCGCTAGTGCTTTCGACGAAAGGTACAAATCTGTCGCTCAATTTTTTTGCTAAAAAAGCAGCTGTCAATGGCCTTACTGCTTCAAACACTCCTCGTCATGGTTGGCATTGAAAGAAATTCAGGACCAACTAAAACATGGCACGGTACAATATGTAAAAAAATCTTAAGCAGAAATACAACATCTATTCAGTGTAATACCTGTAAGGAATGGTGCCACCTCAAGAACTGCTCAGGTCTTGTAACTAATCGATATTTGATGTTAAATGTCGATTACCCACGATTCATATAGCGCGCATTTGAACAGAGTCCAAGTGAGCTCGGCTGGAAACAGATGCAGCGCCCAAGTATTGACACATATCGTTGGGGAGCTCGGTATTCAAACTGGAAACAACAAACAGCTGTGTTTTGGTGGAATTAAAATTGACCTAATTTTGGTTACTCTAATCGGCAACGTTTTCTAGGTTAACATTTATCGCTCTGTCTCTCAGGGCAAGATTTATTTGTTTACATATTTTGTTTACCCTTTGAATATTGGAGGACGAATGATTTGTGCAATGTACTATTATCCGCAAAACTATATTATTTAACTATTCATTATTTAACTCTTATTATTCATTATTTAACTCTCATTATTAAACTCGTTAGTAGCCGAAGATTCATCGGGAAAAAACTAAGATTAAAATTGAGTTCTATTTGACCAGTCTATTAAAATAATCGTTTTGGAAAGCCATAGTTGTACTACTACGAGGTATTTTATGTAGTTAAATGTTGGTCAAAATTTTTTAGTTATAGAATTTTCATATTTTTGGTCTGGAAAGTCATGGAAAGTCGGGAATTTTGTTTTGAAAAAAATGGACATCATGCATACATCAAAAACTCTCTCCGAGCTAGGCAATTTAAAAATTAGGCCAATATGTACTTAGCTTCATAAGACGCTCCAAATGGTTCGAGAAGGAAAAGGAGATCCTGTAGTATCACAACGGACCTTTTTTGATCTAAGCGTGTGTGATATGTATGATAACAGACACGCAAACCTAACTTAACCTACCTTCATTTCTAACATATTATTCATTTGTTGTTTCAGTTTAATAAATTGCAGTCTTGATTAAGAATTTGTTGTCAAGGTGACTGTTTATTAAAGACTAAATTTAATGGGGATAGGCGACTATTAATTAAAGTTTTAAGAGTACATTTTTCCAGAGTAGAAAATAATTTTGAGCTCTGCTATACATACTGCCTATATTTTTTCATGTAAACTATTAAATTTTTAACGTATATTTCTTTTATTTCAGGGAGTGCTAACAATTTGTAGTGTATGTGAAGACGCTTACCACTCAGTATGTCATAATCCACGAATAAATACAACCTCAAACTTAGATGAATGGAAATGTACCCATTGTTTCAATATGTGCATCCAATATAAAGGAAATAAGAGTACCAAATCAGCATCAGGTAAAAATAACAGCAAATCAATTACATCCTCCCCAACATCTAGAAATACATCAGTTGATAAAGAAATCAAAGAAAGTATTGTTAATGAAGATGATAATGTAAAACACACATCATTAGTGTCAGTGGATAAAATAAAAATAGAAATAACCGATGATGACTTTCCGCATATTCCACCAACACCACCACCATCTCAATCACAAATTCTAAGTTTAAATGATGGGGATAATGATAATACAGTTATCAAAGATATAAAAGAAGAATTTGCTGGATTTAGTGATGTCGAATCACCAGCTCTTTCAAACGATTCTACACCTAAAACCTCTAATGAAATTGAATTATCAAAAGAATTTGAAAATAACAAGGATAATGATAGTGAACCTAAAACTAAGGATGATTTAAAACGAGTATCTATGAATATGGTGAATAAGACTGAATCTAAAAAAATTAAACTGGAAGAAATAGAGGAGAATAGTGAAATAGTTGTTGAAAAATCAAAAGAATATACTCTAGCGTTGGACATTTTTAAACAAGAATATGAAATTTTTCATTCAAAAAATATATCAAATGTTCCGGATGCATCGAAATGGACGTGTTCAGAAGTTTATAATTATTTTTCTAAATATTTTCCGAAAGAAGCGGAAATATTTAGGGAGCAAGTAAGTCAAATTGTTTTGTTTGCGATTGTTATTATTTGAGAATCACAATGCAGCTTAATCTCCATTTTATTTACTTTCAGGAAATTGATGGGTCATCGTTATTACTTATGAAACGGTCCGATGTTGTTAATGGATTAAACTTAAAATTAGGCCCAGCTCTTAAAATCTATAGGCATGTTATTAGACTACAAACTAAAAATAATGATCCACGATTATCATGGTTCTAAACGTAGAGAATTTCAGAAACATTTGTATATAGATATTATGTTTTTTTTTTAAATTCATCTTTTTAATTTTGAATTGATTGTATGTTTATTTTGTAAATCTGGTAATTTGCGTTCGAAACAAAAATTATGGCCATTTTTTATGATTAATTTTAAAAAAAAATTATATTATATTTTAATGTTTACACGATCATTGTTTTTCGTTTTTAGAAAAATAAAATATTTATTGTTTGCGGTATTATTCTATTTTTATTAAATTCTATAATAAAATCAAAAACTATAAATTGCTTATTATGATGGATAATAAAATTGTTAAACGACTTTCTTTATTAAAATAAAATAATCGATATTATAAGAGTTTTATTGCTGTTTATGTGTAAATTTCCGTAAAAGTGGTGTGAAAGAAAAAAAGGCCGAGCAGCAGGATGTCCGCTCGAAATATGTAGGTTTCGAGATCACACAGTTTTACTATTGGATAAATAAGAAAATATTACGCATGCGCAAATGATGGGAAACATTAATTAAAGGTGATCCGACCTATGGGGGTGAAATGGGGTGAGCTTTTAGGGGTAGAAAATGGAAGGGACATAATAAGGTAACTGTGGAATTCCATTTCTGCAGTCAAATCTAATGCTATAGGACTTGACAAAATCAATATCAAATTTGTTAGACTCATCTTTCCTTTTGTAGCTAATTTCCTATTACACTTTTTCAATTTCATCCTCTCTAGCTCCGAGTTCCCTTTGCAGTGGAGTAACTCCATGATTTTGCCGATCCCCAAAACAAAAACTCCCAGTGACATCGCCGATTTCAGACCAATAAGTATGTTATCTTCACTGTCAAAGGCTTTTGAAAAGATCTTGAGTGCGCAGATGACCAGCTTCCTCGAAGAAAATTCCCTGTTTTGCCAATTCCAGTCCGGTTATAGAAAGTTACATGGAACATCCACAGCCTTATTGAAAATATGTGATGATATCAGACGAAACATGGATTCAAGGAGGCTGACCATACTGTGCCTGCTTGATTTCTCGAAGGCATTTGATACAATCAAACATGATGTAATTTGCGACAAACTAATCAGAAAGTTTCGTTTTTCTAGGCCTGCGGCTTTAATGATTTTATCGTATCTCTCGCACAGGACTCAAAAAGTAAAAATCGACGACAATTTATCTAACGAAATCTTGATCAGTTCAGGTGTACCCCAAGGGTCCATTCTGGGTCCTCTACTGTTCTGCATGTATGTTGCCGATATTAGCGAAAACATATTAAATTGTAATTTCCATCTATATGCAGACGATATTCAGATCTACCTCTCAAGCAATCTGGATTTAGTTTCTGTTTCTGATTGCGTTAAAGCTATGAATGACGATCTTGCGAGAATCGAATGCTGGGCATCAGAAATAGGCCTAAAACTCAACACTGCAAAAACTCAAGCCATTGTAATCTACTTGAATACCACTTCATATAATTTAAATGATTTGCCGAAATTAATGTTGCTAAACAATCCAGTGCCATACTCGAAAAATGTAAAAAATCTAGGAGTCGTGATCAACAACAAGTTAACTTGGGACGAACACGTAACAAGTCTGTCTCGAAAAGTTTTTAGTTGCCTTCGCGGACTTTGGAGACTCACAATGTTCGCTGATGTCAGCCTGAAAAGACGACTATTCATATCGTACATCCTTCCTCATTTCTTATACGGGGATACGGTCCTCTTCGGAATGAGCAAGAAATGCGAGTATAGACTTAGTATGTGCTTTAATGCTTGTACCAGATATGTTTTTAAACTAAGAAAATTTGACCACATCTCTCCATATACTACGCGTTTATTGAGCTGTGATATACTCACCTATTTGAATTTCAGAACATGCTATTTCCTGAAAACCTTAATTCGTACTCAGAGTCCCACTTATCTCTATGAAAAATTACGTTTCTCATTTAGATTCTCAGATAACCTGAGACACATCCCCGCTTCAAATTCATGCGTCGCTCTTAATAAATCTGTTTTCGTAAGGGGGATCAAACTGTGGAATAACTTACCGCTAGAATTAAAACGGACCGGGTCGAAATCCATATTCCTGGTCAATTTTGTAAACTTTAGTTACAGCTCAGTATATATCTAAGCGTATGGGGTGCTTCTATGTACCTCAGAGATGATGATTTTTCACAGCTTGTTGTGATGTTATTTGTTTTTAAGTATTTGTAACGATCGCAATAATCGCAAAACAATAATAAAACCAAATTCATCTTCGTTTTCAATTCAATAAAAATGTATTTCATTAGTTTCCGTTCATTTTTACATTAATAATAATTTTAAAATTTTCTAAAACTTAACTGCTAGTTAAATTTTGAATATACTATAAAAAGTAAACGAACGTACTAAATTTTTATTTCCAATGCTAATGAACAGACGTCGTTGTTAATCATTTGCTGAATTTCAAGTATTACCCGATTTTGTTTTTGACATCATAAGATGTCAAAGGCAAAATCACATTTTTGCAATTGTTAATTTTGAAAATCATTCATTCCATTTTTGTTCTTGAAAAGAAAATGTGTTCTCAAGTTTTAAATTCCATTTTCTGTTTTTAAAAAGAAAACATTTGATTTTGATTTGTATTAAACATTAAATAAAACAGGAAAAAAGAGTCTGTATATAAAAAAATATATATATCCATGAGTGATGTTGTGATATAATAAATTGTGATTTAAAATTAAATTAGATTTTAATAATAATATTTACATAAATTTGCCACAATTTAATAAATGAATGGTTGTTAAAGTATCAAAGAATTTTTTTTGCTGAGATACAAGAAGAATAGCGCGTCTTTATATTTTTACTTGATTATGCTGTGTTTTTTTGTGACTTCAAAACGCCATTTTATTAATATCAAGTAATAAATTTGTTTATTCGATTAATTTATAAAAAATTATCAATGGAAATATGGAGAATTATACAATTTAATTGATCCAAATATAGAATATGGAAATATTGTATATAGTGGCAATAATAATCAATCAGGAATTCATTTAATAAATCCACCGCAGACAAATTTGACAGAACATAAGGAAGAAATGATATTGGAAAATCAAACAAATAACTTAAAACAACAGAATATTGATGACATCAATCAACAAAAATAACTTAAGGTATTTATTATAAATATGTATATTAATTTTAATTTAAATATTACTTTTGGAATGTCAAGATAAATTAAGGAACATATAAGAGATTTCCGAATCCAAGATTCGCTGGTGACAAACTTTTAGTTAACAAAGGTCCAATAACATACTGGCTCCGTATCAGGGCAGTATTACATACGTAGCGCCGAACAAAAAGGGACCCGTTAGCCTAATTACAGTTATATTATTTGGTGGGAAAATATTTTCCAGTTTGGGCGTTGGCAAGCCGGTTTTTTTGTTTGAAAAAAAAAACTTTTTTTTGTGGAACATTTTTATATATTTATATATTAATTGATCATTTCAATTTAGATTAATTAATATCCTTATATAGTTTATTTTCGCGTCGGTTTATTTGGCTAAATTTTGTTAAAAAGCTAGAGGGAAAAATAAAGGTTTAGTTTCTAGGGTGTTCATGTGTATATTTATCATAAGTACTCTAAATTTATATTTTCAAAAATTTAAAGAATTCCGCGTTTCTCTTTGTAAGTTTTAGGATAAACCAGTTGTGGTTTTTTTTTGGTAATAGGGTGGTGGCAACCGGTTTGGGCCGTGGTTGTCAATCAGCTTTTTGTTTATCTTGAAATAAACCAGTTATTGGTTTCGTTTTGGTTTTGATTAGGAAATTATATATTTTGAATTTTGATAAGAATGTATACAATTAAGAGGAGTGGTCTGGTCCACAGGAGGCCCCTGTCCCTCACTGTATAATTAGTTAAGACTAATTTTTTTTTATTTTGAAAAAAACCGTTTTGGGACAGCAATTTTTTTGGAGATTGTTTTTTGTGCTGTCATTTGCTTTTAATAATACTAATTGTTTTTTTATTTGGAAAAAAGAAAACCGTTTTGGGGAAGCAGTTTTTTTTTGAAATTTTTTTATGCTACCATGTACATATTGTACATATAATTGTTTATATATTGTACATATTTTTGGATGATGCAATTAATTTATATATGAAATTAATTGTATGTTTTTTTGATTATGGTTAGATTTAGTAAGTGTTTAGCTGGTTTTTTTCAATGCACTCATACGCGATCCCCATATTCGTCATTGGTTTAATGTGAGTTACAATTTCGAGGTATCGATTTATGTATTATTCACACTATAGAATGGATGTCAATAGAACATGTCTCATTACAGTTCTATAAACTTTTGAACTTGTACGGAAATGTTGAAATATTTTTATTTTGGCTAATATAATGTTCATTTTTGGCCAAAACGACTTCTATTGCAGTACGCCTTATTAGATTTTATGATTTGTACATGAATTATTTTGTGTATCTCATATATATATACAAAATAATTTATGTCAAACCTGAAAGTCTGGGTAGGTTTCCTATTGCAACACAATTCGTTTGGCGAAAGAATTTTTTGTGGTTAAGTCATGTTTTTAGGAGTTTTAGGATGTTATTGACGTAATAAAGGTTAACATTGACCAAACAGTTTTTCAACGGTTTTGTATAAGTTTAAATCTTTCGTCACTACCTTCAAAGTATTATTGGTCTGTGTTTATGGAAGTACATTGAAAATAATTAATTCCCATTAGCTTTATAGAGTGAGCCGGATCCAGATCAATATCTTCACATTTGTCATCATATTGATCCGCTGACGTAGGTATACATATCTCGTATGAGTCCATTTTAGTTACCACCATTTTTTTTTAGAATTATTTTTTCATTGCGATTAATTTTAAAAAGTGGTATAAATATAGAAATAATCATTTTTAGCTAACATTTATTTTTGTTTTGGATACAATAAATAAAGCGAAAGATTTAACCTAAACAAATATATTAGAGTTAATAACTTAAAAATTAGTAAGCTTAGTTTGAATTTAAAATAATCGTAATTTTTTTTATAATATAAATTACCAATTTATTATCTAGTCTGAAGATTAGATTTAATTAATTTCATGTAAAACTTTATTAACACATAGTATGTATTTCATGTTTCGATTTAGCATTTTTAAATAAGAAATTATTTAGATTATGGATAAGTTATATAGTATTTAGGTTTATTGATTCACTTTTCTCAGCGGTAGGCCTAAAAAGCCATCCATAGAGCTTCACTCTTTAACATTGATGTCGTTCTTAGATCGCCTATGGCCATCGGGGTTATGCGATCGAAGAACATTGGTTTCTTCTCTTCATTGGCGAGGGAGTTCTCAGGGACGAGGAGTGGTGTTGCTGTGTTTGTACTTAGGTGCAAACCAGTAGTACCATTCTTTGCTCAGAGGCTTCTTCGGTGTAATGAAGAGAAGAACCAATTGTACTTTGCTTTCAGGATCAGAGGCTTCACCTCATACAAATTCAAAAAACTTTTCCACTTTTCCATTTAGTTTTTCAATAGACAATTTTTCATAGAGTTTAGGTTTTGAGGTATGGTGCTCGGGAGCGTTCTACAACTTTCGCATTAGGTTTAGTTGTAATTTATTGGTAGGTTAAACAAGCACAACTGGGTCAGTAGAAATGGACCTAGTGTCTAATCGTGACAGTTGTGATTGTTTTATTAGGTTGGGGAGAAACTGTTCTGTAGAATCTGGCCGTTAGGGGCTTTTCTAGTCAGTTCTCACATGCATTGTTGGAGTGGGCTCGCGAACGCGATATTTCGAATTTAAATGATATGGATATTGTAGCCATACTTACTTTTTAAATTGTCTCCAGACGAATCTTGATTTTGGGAATCTCTTATATTATATTAAATAAAAATAAAATAAATCAAACAAATTTTTCAAAAATTAAATAAATAAAATTTTTTATTAAATAAAGTAAATTTTCGTAATTAAATAATTTTAGGTAAATAAATAATTTTTTTTAGAATCTAAATAATTTTAGGTAGCTAAATAAATAAATTTTCTTAATTAAGCTTTACGTCAAGATATAAATAAATATTCTTTGTTTTTTTAAAAAAAATAAATAAATATTTCAAAGTTAAGACGGTGCATCCGATAAATAAACATTCTTTTGAATATTTTTTATTTTTCAATTTTTTTTAAAAATAAATAAATATTTTTAGGGGTGCTATCGTCAATAACTAATTTTAGGTATATATATATATATTTCAGTATATCTGAAATTAAATAAATAAATTATATTTTTACACATACAATATTTTAGGAACTTTTGTAAAAGATTCAGTAAGGATTAGCGGCGACAGCGGTTTTTTTGTTCTTGTACAAGTTTGTTTTTACAAAATTTTTTTTTGGGGCGTTCGTTGTTTTTTTTTCGTTTTGCGTTTTCCATTGTTTTCATTTTTCCATCGTACTAACTACATTTGTTGTTGGGAATTGGTTTTAGTGTTGTTGTTAGCGAGTTCATAATTTTTCGGGTTTTACCATCAAAATGTCAAACCAACTAGACGTTGACCATCCGTTCTATGGTTTGGAACCCACCGAACTACAGATCGAATGTCTGGTTCGGGGTGTGAACTTCAGGGGGAACAATTGGGCAGAGGACTTTGCAATACCACAATTGGGTCCATCACTCCAAGCTGAACACATACACAATAGTCCAGCATTAGTACAACAGCAATTATCATTAAATTATCCATCAGTACCACAGGTACCACCACCACCATTATATCCACAAGCTCCACTTACAGCACCACCACCATACAACCAACCTCCTCAGGTATGGCGTGACGCGGCTCCAGCGTTAGCACCAGTGGAGTACCGAGGGGTTCATGGGAACAATTTGAGTCGTTATGACTCAAAATGGGTTCCAACCTTCACAGGAGATGGTCACTCTCCTGATGTTCATGAGTTTGTTCACAGAGTTGAGGCGGCTGCCAGGAGGGACCGTGTGAATTGGGACGACCTTAGGTCTATCGTTCCACGGTATCTTAAGGGGGCTGCCGACAGATACTATCTGAATTTAACTCATGAATATGAGGTGGTGACCTATCCAGTGTTAAGGGAGGGACTCCTACAAACCTTCGGTACGCTCACTGATGATAAGGCGATCTTGCGAGTTCTTCTGAACCGCAAACAAAAGTCAAAGGAGAGCGTGTACGAGTATCTGGTGGAGATTGGTTCGTTAAATCGTCGTTTAGCACGTCCATTTGCTGACCGTGAAATGCTAGAAATTGCTCGGGAGGGACTGAGTGTGGAGCTCCAAAACGCTACTCTAGCTGCAACAATACATTCAATTGATGAACTTCGGACTTTATGTCAGAAGTTTGAACGGTTGTGGTCCACACCAGTTCCGACCAGAACATCAAATTTAAGAATTAGCAAGCTACAGCAGGTGGATGATTATGAGGTGGATGTGGAACTAGATCGAGATGGATATTTTGAAACGATGGATTCAAAACAGCCCGAACAACAGCACGAAGAAGGCGACGAGAGATGTAGCGACGCAGGACGATCGGCAACCACCAACGAAACCCAAATAAAATCATCGAATACATTTAATTTCCCATCATTACATCGAACATATTTTAGACGTCTTGAACGTAACATTAGATATTGGAGGATGAGGAAATTATTTCGTAAAGCTTGTATTTCATCTATCCTTTCAGAAACAAAGGATCCTCGGCCGCGATTGACAATAAGAATTTTGGACAAACATATTTCAGGACTATTGGATAGTGGAGCGTCAATCACTATACTTGGAAGAAATTCCTTGGAATTATTGGAATCATCAGGTACAACCTACCGTAAGTACACTTCGTGTATTCGTACGGCGGATGGTACTGCAAATAAAATTTTAGGTTACATAGAAGTTCCAATAACTGTGAATGGCTCCACTAAACCAATGCGGTTCCATATAGTCCCTGGGTTACGAGAAGAGCTCTACCTGGGCATAGATTTCTGGGAGAAATTCGGTATTGTTCCTTCTTTTGTTAGTGAACTGACTCGCACAGAGCTACAAACTTTTAATACACATAACCTCACCACTGATCAGCAACATGAACTGGATATGATCAAGGATTCTTTCCCGTCATTTGAAGTGTCTGGGCTCGGAAAGACTTCTTTGGTTGAACATGTCATCGATGTTGGTGATAGTGCACCTGTTAAACAGAGACACTATCCCACATCGCCGGCTGTTCAACTAAAGGTTTATGCCGAACTCGACCGAATGCTTCAAATGGGCGTGATCGAAGAGTCTAACAGTTCTTGGTGCTCGCCAGTGGTTTTGGTACAAAAAGAATCTGGTAAAAACAGATTATGTATTGATAGCCGTCGTGTCAATTCACTCACTAAAAAGGACGCTTACCCACTTCCCTTGATTGATGGCTTACTAGGTCGTCTAAATAGCACAAAGTACATTTCCAGTATTGATCTAAAAGATGCTTTCTGGCAGATTCCTCTGGCAGAAGCATCTAGAGACAAGACAGCCTTCACAGTGCCTGGTCGTCCATTGTATCAATTCCGGGTTATGCCCTTTGGATTGTGCAATGCTCCCCAGACAATGTGTCGGCTAATGCACAAAGTGATACCACATCAATATCACGAAAATGTCTTTGTTTATTTAGATGATCTATTGGTAGTCTCTTCCACGTTCCAGGAACATATGGAGTTGCTGTCCAAAGTCTCTTCATTGTTAAGAGCGGCTGGGTTAACCATAAACCTCAAGAAAAGTAAATTTGTTCTGAGAGAGGTGAAATACTTGGGATTTTTGGTTGGTGAGGATGGTCTTCGAACAGACCCTGACAAAGTAAGAGCTGTAGCAGAGTATCCAGCTCCATCTACAGTAAAACAAATACGTAGACTATTGGGAATGGCTGGTTGGTACCAACGTTTCATACCAAATTATGCAAGCGTGGTATCACCAATTACAGATTTATTGAAGAAGAGTTCGGGGAAATTGAAATGGACATTAGAAGCGCAAGCTGCTTTCGAAAATTTAAAACGATTGCTGACTACAGCACCAGTATTAATTAACCCTGATTATAATAAAGAGTTCTTTATTAGATGCGATGCGAGTCTGACAGGAGTAGGTAGTGTGTTGTATCAGGTTGATACTGACGGACAAGAGTGTCCGATAGCCTTCATGTCGAAAAAACTTAATAAAGCTCAACGAAACTATTCTGTTTCTGAGCTTGAATGTCTTGCGGCAATTCTGAGTGTGAAGAAATTCAGGGGCTATGTTGAAGGTCACCGATTTACAATTGTGACTGATCACTCAAGTCTGAAGTGGCTTATGTCACAGAAGGACTTGAGTGGCCGTCTGGCTAGGTGGAGCCTAAAACTCCAACATATGGATTTTACAATTGTCCACCAAAAAGGTACCCAAAATATAGTCCCTGATGCTCTATCTCGTCTTTATGACGATACACACGAGGAATTGACGGAAGCATTAGTACATCACATCAGTGAAATTAAAATCGACAATGAAGGTTATCGGCACAAAGAATATACGGATATGATAGCTAAAGTTCAATCATCACCCAAGGACTTTCCATCTGTTAAAGTCGTGGATGATAAGCTATACATACGTATTGAGCCAAAACCTGATGCAATACCTAACGATGTTCCTGTGTGGAAACTCTGGGTACCAAAACCGATGACTTCCAACATGATTCAGAAACATCACGATGATAGTACTGCTGCTCATGGGGGTGTTAAAAAGACTTTAGAATTACTTCGACGTCTTTATTATTGGCCGGGCATGGCGTCACAGGTACACAACTATGTTGTGTCCTGCGACACATGTAAACAAACAAAAGCCACGAATCAGATATTGCGTCCTCCGATGCAATATCAATTCGAAACAGCACGTCCATGGCAGAGAGTCTATATAGATTTTTTGGGACCGTACCCTCGTTCTACACTTGGGAATACGGTGTTATTGATAGTTCTGGATCATGCTACGAAGTTTGTACTACTGAAACCACTTAGAAACGCAACTTCACCGAAGGTGAATGCTTTTCTAAGGAATGAAGTGTTTCTTACATATGGGGTACCAGAGTTTCTGCACAGTGACAATGGCAAACAGTTCACTAGTAGGAACTTTCAAAGTCTTTTGTCAGACTTCGGCATTAAACACATTAGGACCGGTGTCTATAGTCCTCAAAGCAACGCGTCAGAGCGGGTCAATAGGTCAGTTCTAGCAGCAATTCGAGCGTTCCTTAAAGGTCAACATACCAAGTGGGACTCACAAATTGGTGAAATCGCATATGCACTGCGGGCTGCAGTACATTCAGCTACCAAGTACTCACCGTACTATTTATTATTTGGTCAACATCCAGTTTCGGATGGGAATACTTACCAATTGTTGAGATCACTACATCAGCTTGGTGAAGATGCTGGTGAGGAAATGGAACGCACTGATCATTTGACTCTGCTTAGGAACCAGGTTCAACAAAATTTAAAAGCAGCCTTCAAAAAATCACAACATCAGTACAACCTGCGATCTAAACTACGGACTTTTCAACCACAACAACGTGTGTTTGTACGGCAACATCATTTGAGTGACGCTACCAAAAAATTCTCGGCAAAATTGGCTCCAAAGTTCTTACCTGCAATGATTAAGACTAAGATCGGAAATGTACTCTACGAGTGCACAGATATGAGCGGTAAGAATCTTGGAGTCCATCACGCGAAAGACATCAGGGAATGATGTCTTTTCGTTAGGTAGGGTTGTTCCTCTGGCTGATTGTCGTCTCTGGGGTTCACATCTTCAGGTCATACTTACTGGTTGTATCGGGGTGTCCATGGTGCTGACGTTCGGATGGATGGTCGGTCTCAATGCTCAGTGAAGTTCTTAAGGACTTCATGAGTGTTGGAACCGGTCATCGGTCTTGACGCCAGTGACTGTGGGTATCTCGATCCCAGATACCGTTTAATAGGTGGAAGTAGTTCGGTGGTTTTCTGTCATGGAGGGGATGGCGACGTTTTTGTGATTTCAAGAGTAGAAATCTTGGTTTCTACCTTGAATTCATGGTGTAACGATCGCAATAATCGCAAAACAATAATAAAACCAAATTCATCTTCGTTTTCAATTCAATAAAAATGTATTTCATTAGTTTCCGTTCATTTTTACATTAATAATAATTTTAAAATTTTCTAAAACTTAACTGCTAGTTAAATTTTGAATATACTATAAAAAGTAAACGAACGTACTAAATTTTTATTTCCAATGCTAATGAACAGACGTCGTTGTTAATCATTTGCTGAATTTCAAGTATTACCCGATTTTGTTTTTGACATCATAAGATGTCAAAGGCAAAATCACATTTTTGCAATTGTTAATTTTGAAAATCATTCATTCCATTTTTGTTCTTGAAAAGAAAATGTGTTCTCAAGTTTTAAATTCCATTTTCTGTTTTTAAAAAGAAAACATTTGATTTTGATTTGTATTAAACATTAAATAAAACAGGAAAAAAGAGTCTGTATATAAAAAAATATATATATCCATGAGTGATGTTGTGATATAATAAATTGTGATTTAAAATTAAATTAGATTTTAATAATAATATTTACATAAATTTGCCACAATTTAATAAATGAATGGTTGTTAAAGTATCAAAGAATTTTTTTTGCTGAGATACAAGAAGAATAGCGCGTCTTTATATTTTTACTTGATTATGCTGTGTTTTTTTGTGACTTCAAAACGCCATTTTATTAATATCAAGTAATAAATTTGTTTATTCGATTAATTTATAAAAAATTATCAATGGAAATATGGAGAATTATACAATTTAATTGATCCAAATATAGAATATGGAAATATTGTATATAGTGGCAATAATAATCAATCAGGAATTCATTTAATAAATCCACCGCAGACAAATTTGACAGAACATAAGGAAGAAATGATATTGGAAAATCAAACAAATAACTTAAAACAACAGAATATTGATGACATCAATCAACAAAAATAACTTAAGGTATTTATTATAAATATGTATATTAATTTTAATTTAAATATTACTTTTGGAATGTCAAGATAAATTAAGGAACATATAAGAGATTTCCGAATCCAAGATTCGCTGGTGACAAACTTTTAGTTAACAAAGGTCCAATAACATACTGGCTCCGTATCAGGGCAGTATTAATATATTTTAAGTAACGTTTATAATGCTTTTCTTTTTTAGTATATTTTAATATTTAACTTTACTCTGGCCTAGTCTGTGATACTCAAAATAACATTGTAATTAAAATCAAATGTATAAGTACTACGTACTTTCTTTTTGATATAAATAAATAAATAAATTTGATATAAATAAAAATAAATAAATATCTAGAAAATGGTTTTTCATGATTTTCAGCGAAACTAGACCTTCTATCGAAAAAAGTTTATAGTAAAAGTTGTAGGTAATAAAAAGGTCTATAACTTTGTCGGCCATTTTTTCATATAACCTAAAACTTGCCGTGAAAATAGAAAAAACCGAGAAAAAAAGGTCTTTTCGTTTTTAATTTTTATCTCCCACAAAATTTTTTTTTTCACACAATTTCGTGAAAACGTACCTTATTATGTCCCTAATAGGCTGTATTATTTTTAAATCAAAATATTTATTTTTACGTTTGATTTTGATTTTAAACCAAAAAAGTGACCTCATTTTCACACGAAAATGTTTATTTTTTTTACACCATCTAAAAGTAGACGTTTCAACAAACATAATGATTAATGTTTTTTTTTTAAAACTGTTTTCTATACAGGTGAATTTTCGTGTGGAAATGAGGTCACTGTTTTGGTTTATAATCAAAATTAAACGTAAAAATAAATATTTTGATTTAAAAAAATACAGCCTATGTAATACTTGGTTGTTGGACCTGTTACGGTGCCACGTTATAATCATTGGACCTTTACTACCACAAATAAAATTGATGCTACGGGACAGCATCTGTCCCCACACGAAGCTTGAAAATTGGGAATCTCTTAATGGTTTATAAAATTATTCCGACATTCCAATGTGAATAAAGTAATAAAAATTAATGTATCTATAATCTAAAAAAAATACCTTGAATTATAATTGTTGATTGATGTCATCAATATTCTTCAATTCCCTTGACTAGCGTTTGATCAATTAATTAAATTGGATGAACTAATTTGTGAACATAAGTTGCTGCTGTTGAATTACACCTTCGTTGTTCGAAATGCCCAATTGAACATTGCATTCGATCCTTTAACTTTTCATTCATATATCTGCTTTTGAATCCATGCGGTTTCAACAACCGAAAAAACCGTCAAACAAACGATTGTCTCTAACTGTGGTAATAGCTTCGATCACTGTTATCCTTGCTATTCATACTTTCGATAACATCATTGGGTACTTTATCTTCATGTACTGCCACTTTTATAAAGCAGATTTAACAATTAATGACAACAATTATCCTTCTATGAAATAAAATAAAAAATATAATTGAAATTGTCATCCAAATTATCAGCTTTTTGATGAACAAACAAAAACACAAATCACTGTAAACTACTTAGCGGGGTGGAATCTTCCATTGTAATTAAAGCCAATAAATAATGCTTTCACAAAACAGTTATTAAAATTAGAAATCAATTTTAACAATTAAACAAAACGACCTTGGAATTTTTCTTTGTTTACAACTTCTTTTTTTATTTGCTTGATTGCAATTAAATACATCACTTTTGAATTAAAATATTATTGATTTATCACATCAAAGTTAAATAATACTATCAATTGACATTGATCTATATAAATTAAAATAGATTATTGGATGTTGTAATCCTTTTGAAAAGCAAAAATGGAATGATAAAATAATTTTTTCCAAATTAAAAAATTGCAAAAATGTGATTTTGCTTTTTACCTCTTCTAATCAATCGTGTAATATTCGAAATTCAGCAAATGATTAACAACGACGTCTGTTCATTAGTATTGGAAATAAAAATTTAGTACGTTCGTTTGCTTTTTATAGTATATTCAAAATTTAACTAGCAGTTAAGTTTTAGAAAATTTTAAAATTATTATTAATGTAAAAATTAACGGAAACTAATGAAATGCATTTTTATTGAATTGAAAACGAAGATGAATTTGGTTTTATTATTGTTTTGCGATTATTGCGATCGTTACACCATGAATTCAAGGTAGAAACCAAGATTTCTACTCTTGAAATCACAAAAACGTCGCCATCCCCTTCATGACAGAAAACCACCGAACTACTTCCACTTATTAAACTGTATCTGGGATCGAGATACCCACAGTCACTGGCGTCAAGACCGATGACCGGTTCCAACACTCATGAAGTCCTTAAGAACTTCACTGAGCATTGAGACCGACCATCCATCCGAACGTCAGCACCATGGACACCCCGATACAACCAGCAAGTATGACCTGAAGATGTGAACCCCAGAGACGACAATCAGCCAGAGGAACAACCCTACCTAACGAAAAGACATCATTCCCTGATGTCTTTCGCGTGATGTACTCCAAGATTCTTACCGCTCATATCTATGCACTCGTAGAGCACATTTCCAATCTTAGTCTTAATCATTGCAGGTAAGAACTTTGGAGCCAATTTTGCCGAGAATTTTTTGGTAGCGTCACTCAAATGATGTTGCCGTACAAACACACGTTGTTGTGGTTGAAAAGTCCGTAGTTTAGATCGCAGGTTGTACTGATGTTGCGATTTTTTAAAAGCTGCTCTTAAATTTTTCTGAACCCGGTTCCTAAGCAGAGTCAAATGATCAGTGCGTTCCATTTCCTCACCAGCATCTTCACCAAGCTGATGTAGTGATCTCAACAATTGGTAAGTATTCCCATCCGAAACTGGATGTTGACCAAATAATAAATAGTACGGTGAGTACTTGGTAGCTGAATGTACTGCAGCCCGCAGTGCATACGCGATTTCACCAATTTGTGAGTCCCACTTGGTATGTTGACCTTTAAGGAACGCTCGGATTGCTGCTAAAACTGATCGGTTGACCCGCTCTGACGCGTTGCTTTGTGGACTATAAACACCGGTCCTAATATGTTTGATGCCGAAATCTGACAAAAGACTTTGAAAGTTCCTACTAGTGAACTGCTTGCCATTGTCACTGTGTAGAAACTCTGGAACCCCATAAGTAAGAAACACTTCATTCTTTAGAAAAGCATTCACCTTCGGTGAAGTTGCGTTTCTAAGCGGTTTCAATATTACAAACTTCGTAGCATGATCCAGAACTATCAATAACACCGTATTCCCAAGTGTAGAACGAGGATACGGTCCCAAAAAATCTATATAGACTCTCTGCCATGGACGTGCTGTTTCGAATTGATATTGCATCGGAGGACGCAATATCTGATTCGTGGCTTTTGTTTGTTTACATGTGTCGCAGGACACGACATAGTTGTGTACCTGTGACGCCATGCCCGGCCAATAATAAAGACGTCGAAGTAATTCCAAAGTCTTTTTAACACCCCCATGAGCAGCAGTACTATCATTATGATGTTTCTGAATCATGCTTAAAGTCATCGGTTTTGGAATCCAGAGCTTCCACACAGGAACATCGTTGGGTATTGCATCAGGTCTTGGCTCAATACGTATGTATAGCTTATCGTCCACGACTTTAACAGATGGAAAGTCTTTGGGTGATGAACGAACCTTAGCTATCATATCAGTATATTCTTTGTGCCGATAACCTTCATTGTCGATTTTGATGTCGTTAATGTGATGTGTTAATGCTTCCGTCAATTCCTCGTGTGTATCGTCATAAAGACGAGATAGAGCATCAGGGACTATATTTTGGGTACCTTTTTGGTGGACAATGGTAAAATCCATATGTTGGAGTTTTAGGCTCCACCTAGCCAGACGGCCACTCAAGTCCTTCTGTGACATAAGCCACTTCAGACTTGAGTGATCAGTCACAATAGTAAATCGGTGACCTTCAACATAGCCCCTGAATTTCTTCACACTCAGAATTGCCGCAAGACATTCAAGCTCAGAAACAGAATAGTTTCGTTGAGCTTTATTAAGTTTTTTCGACATGAAGGCTATCGGACACTCTTGTCCGTCAGTATCAACCTGATACAACACACTACCTATCCCTGTCAGACTTGCATCGCATCTAATAAAGAACTCTTTATTATAGTCAGGGTTTACCAATACCGGTGCTGTAGTCAGCAATCGTTTTAAATTTTCGAAAGCAGCTTGCGCTTCTAATGTCCATTTCAATTTCCCCGAACTTTTCTTTAATAAATCCGTAATCGGTGATACCACGCTTGCATAATTTGGTATGAAACGTTGGTACCAACCGGCCATTCCTAAAAGTCTTCGTATTTGTTTTACTGTAGATGGAGCTGGATACTCCGCTACAGCTCTTACCTTGTCAGGGTCTGTTCGAAGACCATCTTCACCAACCAAAAATCCTAAGTATTTCACCTCTCTCAGAACAAATTTACTTTTCTTGAGGTTTATGGTTAACCCAGCCGCTCTTAACAATGAAGAGACTTTGGACAGCAATTCCATATGTTCCTGAAACGTGGAAGAGACTACCAATAGATCATCTAAATAAACAAAGACATTTTCGTGATATTGATGTGGTATCACTTTGTGCATTAGCCGACACATTGTCTGGGGAGCATTGCACAGTCCAAAGGGCATAACCCGGAATTGATACAATGGACGACCAGGCACTGTGAAGGCTGTCTTGTCTCTAGATGCTTCTGCCAGAGGAATCTGCCAGAAAGCATCTTTGAGATCAATACTTGAAATGTACTTTGTGCTATTTAGACGACCTAGTAAGCCATCAATCAAGGGAAGTGGGTAAGCGTCCTTTTTCGTCAGTGAATTGACACGACGGCTATCAATACATAATCTGTTTTTACCAGATTCTTTTTGTACCAAAACCACTGGCGAGCACCAAGAACTGTTAGACTCTTCGATCACGCCCATTTGAAGCATTCGGTCAAGTTCGGCATAGACCTTTAGTTGAACAGCCGGCGATGTGGGATAGTGTCTCTGTTTAACAGGTGCACTATCACCAACATCGATGACATGTTCAACCAAAGAAGTCTTTCCGAGTCCAGACACTTCAAATGACGGGAAAGAATCCTTGATCATATCCAGTTCATGTTGCTGATCAGTGGTGAGGTTATGTGTATTAAAAGTTTGTAGCTCTGTGCGAGTCAGTTCACTAACAAATGAAGGAACAATACCAAATTTCGCCCAGAAATCTATGCCCAGGTAGAGCTCTTCTCGTAATCCAGGGACTATATGGAACCGCATTGGTTTAGTGGAGCCATTCACAGTTATTGGAATTTCGATGTAACCCAAAATTTTATTTGCAGTACCATCTGCCGTACGAATACACGAAGTGTACTTACGGTAGGTTGTACCTGATGATTCCAATAATTCCAAGGAATTTCTTCCAAGTATAGTGATTGACGCTCCACTATCCAATAGACCTGAAATATGTTTGTCCAAAATCTTTATTGCTAGTCGCGGCCGAGGATCCTTTGTTTCTGAAAGGATAGATGAAATACAAGCTTTGCGAAATAATTTCCTCATCCTCCAATATCTAATGTTACGTTCAAGACGTCTAAAATATGTTCGATGTAATGATGGGAAATTAAATGTACTGGGTGATTTTATTCTGGTTTCCTGAGTGGTGATCGATCGTCCTGCGTTGCTACATCTCTCGTCGTTTTCTTCGGGCTCATTGGATGTTGAACCGAGGGTACCATCCCCGAAGCATGTACTCTCGGACGGTAGTTTACCGACGGGTGACAATATGAACAATTTGCATATATAACGTCCGGCTTATTACATTTCCAGCAGTGCAATTTTATTCTGTTTTTAGAACAATCAGGAGCTCGATGTCCATTTACCCCGCATCTAAAACAGACAATTGGTTGTCTGGACATTGATGGACCAGGTTGATTAGTATTACCAGATGATATCGCAGGTCGTTGCAGAATTCTTCTAGGTTGTGTATCCACAGCTTCAATATATCCATCTTGTTCCGGATCTATTTCTGATTCATAGTCGTCCATTTGCTGTAGTTCGCTAATCCTTAAGTTTGACATTCTGGTTGGGACTGGTGTAGACCACAAACGTTCGAACTTCTGACACAATGTCCGAAGCTCGTCCATAGTTGTGATTGTTGCTGCAAGTGTAGCGTTCTTCAGTTCTACACTCAGTCCTTCCCTAGCGATTTCTAATAATTCAGCTGCAGCAAATGGTCGAACTAATCTCCGATTTAACGAACCCACTTCAACTAAATACTCATAAACGCTCTTAAACCTGATTGTTGAAAATACGATGGTGGTAATTGTTCTGCCCGTCTTTGTTGTTGTTGATACCCACGATTTAAACTGTGTATCGTATCAGTCATTGGCTGTACTGGTATTGGAGTGGATCTCTCCTCTGGCTGAAACGCAGGTGATTCGGATGGTACAGATGATCCTCCTGGTTTAGTCTGCATAACTGGACGTGTCGACAACGATCTTATTATATCCCAAGCGCGTGACAATTGGGAGATAGCGTAGGTGCGGGCTTCTTGCAAATCATCGCGAGAACCCAACCTATTCATCCTCCCTGTATAGTGCAACACACGATTAGCCAGACCATCTAAGAATGGCTGATTAATCGGTGGCTGAAGTCTACGTATCTGATCCACAATTAGTTGTGCCGCCTGCACCACCATTTGAGACTCAGCTACCAAATCTCTCGCGTGAGATACCGTTAATGGAACTGAACCTTGTACCGCGTGGTTTCGAAGTTCCTCTGCCCAGTTGACCCCTCTGAAATCCACACCTCGAACCAGACATTCGATCTGCAGTTCGCTGGGTTCCAATCCATAAAATGGATGGTCAATGTCTATTTGACTTGACATTTTGATGGTAAAATTTATAGAATCCAGAATTCACAATAACAAATAACAATAATAAAACCAATCTCAACAACAAAAAAAAATGTAGCTAGTATGCTGTAAAAGTGTAAACAATAAAAAAGCGTAAAACGAAAAAAACCAACGAACGCCCCAAAAAAACAGAAAACTTTTGTAATAAAAAACAAACTCGTAAAGGAACCAAAGGAAAGACCGTCGTAGTTAATCCTTGCTGAATCTGTACAAAAATTCCTAAGATATTGTATATGTAAAAATATAATTTATTTATTTTAATTTCAGATATACTGAAATATATATATATATACCTAAAATTAGTTATTGACGATAGCACTCCTAAGAATATTTATTTATTTTTAAAAGAAAATTGAAAAATAAAAATATTTAGAAGAATGTTTATTTATTGGATGCACCGTCCTAATTTTGAAATATTGATTTATTTTTTAAAAAAATAAAAATATTTATTTATATCTTGAAGTATTGTGTAGTTAAAAAAAATTTATTTATTTAGTTACCTAAAATTAACTTAAATTTAAAAAAAATTATTTATTTAATAAAAATTTTATTTAATTAATTTTCGAAAAATTTGTTTTATTTATTTTATTTTTATTTAATATATAAGAGATTCCAAAAATCAAGATTCGTCTGGAGACAATTTAAAAAGTAAGTATGGCTACAATATCCATATTGTTTAAATTTAAAATATCGCGTTCGCGAGCCCACTCCAACCATGCATGTGAGATCCTACTGGAAAAGCCCCTAACGACCAGATTCTACAGAACAGATTCTCCCCAACCTAATAAAACAATCACAACTGTCACGATTAGACACTAGGTCCATTTCTACTGACCCAGTTGTGCTTGTTTAACCTACAAATAAATTACAACTAAACCTAATGCGAAAGTTGTAGAACGCTCCCGAGCACCAGACTTCAAATCCTAAACTCTATGAAAAAATTGATCTATTGAAAAGCTAAATGAAAAAATGGAAAAGTTTTTGAATTTGTATGAGGTGAAGCCTCTGATCCTGAAAGCAAAGTACAATTGGTCCTTCTCTTCATTACACCGAAGAAGCCTCTGAGCAAAGAATGGTACTACTGGTTTGCACCTAAGTACAAACACAGCAACACCACTCCTCGTCCCTGAGAACTCCCTCGCCGAATGAGAGAAGAAACCAATGTTCTTCGATCGCATAACCCCGGTGGCCATAGGCGATCTAAGAACGACATCAATGTTAAAGAGTGAAGCTCTATGGATGGCTTTTTAGGCCTACCGCTGAGAAAAGTGAATCAATAAACCTAAATAATATATAACTTATCCATAATCTAAATAATTTCTTATTTAAAAAATGCTAAATCGAAATAATAAAGTTTTACATGAAATTAATTAAATTTAATCTTCAGACTAAATAATAAATTGGTAATTTAAAAAAAAATTACGATTATTTTAAATTCAAAACTAAGCTTACTAATTTTTAAGTTATTAATTCTAATATATTTGTTCAGGTCAAATTTTCATCGCTTTATTTATTGTATTCAAAACAAACAACAAAAATAAATGTTAGCTAAAACTAATTATTTCTATATTTATCTTATTTTTTTAAATTAATCGCAATAAAAAATAATTTTAAAAATGGTGGTAACTAAAATGGACTCATACGAGATATGTATACCTACGTCAGCGGATCAATATGATGACAAATGTGAAGATATTGATCTGGATCCGGCTCACTCTATAAAGCTAATGGGAATTAATTATTTTCAATGTACTTCCATAAACATAGACCAATAATACTTTGAAGGTAGTGACGAAAGATTTAAACTTATACAAAACTGTTGAAAAACTGTTTGGTCAATGTTAACCTTTATTACGTCAATAACATCCTAAAACTCATAAAAACATGACTTAACCACCAAAAATTCTTTCGCCAAACGAATTGTGTTGCAATAGGAAACCTACCCAGATTTTCAGGTTTGACATAAATTATTTTGTATATATATATGAGATACACAAAATAATTCATGTACAAATCACAAAATCTAATAAGGCGTACTGCAATAGAAGTCGTTTTGGCCAAAAATGAACATTATATTAGCCAAAAAAATAAAAATATTTCAACATTTCCGTACAAGTTCAAAAGTTTATAGAACTGTAATGAGACATGTTCTATTGACATCCATTCTATAGTGTGAATAATACATAAATCGATACCTCGAAATTGTAACTCACATTAAACCAATGACGAATATGGGGATCGCGTATGAGTGCATTGAAAAAAACCAGCTAAACACTTACTAAATCTAACCATAATCAAAAAACATACAATTAATTTCATATATAAATTAATTGCATCATCCAAAAATATGTACAATATATAAACAATTATATGTACAATATGTACATGGTAGCATAAAAAAATTTCAAAAAAAACTGCTTCCCCAAAACGGTTTTCTTTTTTCCAAATAAAAAAAACAATTAGTATTACTAAAAGCAAATGACAGCACAAAAAACAATCTCCAAAAAAATTGCTGTCCCAAAACGGTTTTTTTCAAAATTAAAAAAAAAATTATTAGTCTTAACTAATTATACAATGAGGAACAGGGGCCTCCTGTGGACCAGACCACTCCTAATTGTATACATTCTTATCAAAATATATAATTTCCTAATCAAAACCAAAACGAAACCAATAACTGGTTTATTTCAAGATAAACAAAAGGCTGATTGACAACCACGGCCCAAACCGGTTGCCACCACCCTATTACCAAAAAAAAAACCACGACTGGTTTATCCTAAAATTTACAAAGAGAAACGCGGAATTCTTTAAATTTTTGAAAATATAAATTTAGAGTACTTATGATAAATATACACATGAACACCTTAGAAACTAAACCTTTATTTTTTTCCTCTAGCTTTTTAACAAAATTTAGCCAAATAAACCGACGCGAAAATAAACTATATGTAGATATTAATTAATCTAAATTGAAATAATCAATTAATATATGAATATATAAATATAATAATATGAAATGTTCCACAAAAAAAAAGTTTTTTTTCAAAAAAAAACCGGCTTGCCAACGCCCAAACTGGAAAATATTTTCCCACCAAATTATTTATATATATATCTAAAAAAAACTAACGGGTCCCTTTTTGTTCGGCGCTACGTTGTAATACTTGGTTGTTGGACCTGTTACGGTGCCACGTTATAATCATTGGACCTTTACTACCACAAATAAAATTGATGCTACGGGACAGCATCTGTCCCCACACGAAGCTTGAAAATTGGGAATCTCTTAATGGTTTATAAAATTATTCCGACATTCCAATGTGAATAAAGTAATAAAAATTAATGTATCTATAATCTAAAAAAAATACCTTGAATTATAATTGTTGATTGATGTCATCAATATTCTTCAATTCCCTTGACTAGCGTTTGATCAATTAATTAAATTGGATGAACTAATTTGTGAACATAAGTTGCTGCTGTTGAATTACACCTTCGTTGTTCGAAATGCCCAATTGAACATTGCATTCGATCCTTTAACTTTTCATTCATATATCTGCTTTTGAATCCATGCGGTTTCAACAACCGAAAAAACCGTCAAACAAACGATTGTCTCTAACTGTGGTAATAGCTTCGATCACTGTTATCCTTGCTATTCATACTTTCGATAACATCATTGGGTACTTTATCTTCATGTACTGCCACTTTTATAAAGCAGATTTAACAATTAATGACAACAATTATCCTTCTATGAAATAAAATAAAAAATATAATTGAAATTGTCATCCAAATTATCAGCTTTTTGATGAACAAACAAAAACACAAATCACTGTAAACTACTTAGCGGGGTGGAATCTTCCATTGTAATTAAAGCCAATAAATAATGCTTTCACAAAACAGTTATTAAAATTAGAAATCAATTTTAACAATTAAACAAAACGACCTTGGAATTTTTCTTTGTTTACAACTTCTTTTTTTATTTGCTTGATTGCAATTAAATACATCACTTTTGAATTAAAATATTATTGATTTATCACATCAAAGTTAAATAATACTATCAATTGACATTGATCTATATAAATTAAAATAGATTATTGGATGTTGTAATCCTTTTGAAAAGCAAAAATGGAATGATAAAATAATTTTTTCCAAATTAAAAAATTGCAAAAATGTGATTTTGCTTTTTACCTCTTCTAATCAATCGTGTAATATTCGAAATTCAGCAAATGATTAACAACGACGTCTGTTCATTAGTATTGGAAATAAAAATTTAGTACGTTCGTTTGCTTTTTATAGTATATTCAAAATTTAACTAGCAGTTAAGTTTTAGAAAATTTTAAAATTATTATTAATGTAAAAATTAACGGAAACTAATGAAATGCATTTTTATTGAATTGAAAACGAAGATGAATTTGGTTTTATTATTGTTTTGCGATTATTGCGATCGTTACACCTATTAGGGACATAATAAGGAACGTTTTCATCAAATTGTGTGAAAAAAAAATTTTAATTGAGAAATTACTTAAAAATTTAAATTATCCAAAATCAACAAAATTAATAAATAAAATTAAATTCATTAAATTGTTAATTATGCGAAAATTGCATAAATCGAAATAATTGCACAAATCGAAATATTTAAATAATTTTATTTGACTTAATCATTTTTGTTGATTTTGGGTAAATAAAATATTATAAATGATTGGATTTAAGTTGAGTTGAGTTCTAGTTTTAAAAAAATATAGTGGAGTTAAGTTTTAGTCCGTAGACAGTTAAGATCGTAATTTAAGTTAAGGTGAAGTTTTTTAATTATATACCCCGATTACTGAATTCGTGTCACATCAGGTGACATGACTATAGTCATGTCACGTCGCTTAAAAATTGGTATTATTGAAATCGATAAAAATTGCCACGACTAATGCCCGATTTATAGTCGGTAACGTTAACTTAACGTTAACTTTAACTTAACCGTAACTTAAGACAAAACAAAATTTTGATTTATACTCGGTAAGAAATTACGTTTTCTTTGACGTTTGATTTGATATTAATTTTGGGTTTGTAATCAATTTTATAAATCATATCAATTCTTTAAAGCAATAAAGTGATTTTAAAATCAAAATTTAAAATAATGAAATCAAAATAAACATTTAATACAAAATTTAAAATAAAAAATTCATTTTCATATTAATTTCATGCCGAAATTTGGCTTTAATGTCGCTCTTTTTATATCCTTTACATTTCTTAATGAATAAAATTTTATTTTTATAAGCACTTTCAATTAAATTTAAGTTTTGAACTTCACGTTAAGTTAACGTTAAGTTTGCGTTAACGACTATAAATGATCTAGTGCATTTTCATAAATCTGTACTTTACGTTAAGTTAAAGTTACCGACTATAAATCGGGCATAAAACTAAAAATTCTGAAACAAAAAACCTCCAAAACTAAAAAAACTTACATTTTACGTTCTTCAATTTCACAAAAATAATGAAAGACGTTTGAAAAAATTATTGTCACATGAAAAATTGAGGCGACTAAAATGTCATTTAAAGTGACATCTGTCGTATAAAATGACTAGAGGCGTAAAACACGACTTCAACAATACGAAAATTGATGCGATATGACTATAGTCATTTAAAGTGACATGACTTGCCTTCGGTAATCGGGGTGATAGTGAAATTCAAAGTTATAATAAAAATTATATGAAATTAAATATAAATAGTCGTAATAATAATTAAATAAGTGTTTTAATTAAAAGTGTTTACGAGAACCATCCACAGGTAGGAACTACACATACTGTTTGTACATTTAGTGTTGCATACTACAACTTGTACTATATATGGATGTACATGTAAAATAACGTTACAATATATATACATATATATAATATATTATGTGATTTTTGGCTTGTATTATATAAATAATAACCCAGTAAAAGTGTTATACCAGATTTACTAGCAACTTACTCTTAACGCGTTATAGTAACAAGACCAAGACAAACCCAAGACCGCTCGAACAAAATGTCCCACCTCGTCTTGTGTAACAAGTCTAGGGTTTGTCTGGTAGGACGTGTCTTTAGGTTGTCTGGTGAGACATGTCTTTAGTTTGTCTTGGTTAACCTAAACCACAACGCAACCTTGTTATATAAATATTGATTTTAGTAAATAAAATACATTTTTATAATTTTAAGTTTTTATTGACTGTAAATAAATTAATAAATATAAATATGTATTATTTCTTAAAGAACTAATTAAAACAATAATACAACAATTAATAATAATATTAAACAATTCAATATTTTATCAAATAATATGATCTGCAAAACTAAAATGGCATTAAATTAAACTAAAAGAATTACATATATAATTTTCTTAATTTAAAACATATCAACATTTTGTAACGATCGCAATAATCGCAAAACAATAATAAAACCAAATTCATCTTCGTTTTCAATTCAATAAAAATGCATTTCATTAGTTTCCGTTCATTTTTACATTAATAATAATTTTAAAATTTTCTAAAACTTAACTGCTAGTTAAATTTTGAATATACTATAAAAAGCAAACGAACGTACTAAATTTTTATTTCCAATGCTAATGAACAGACGTCGTGGTTAATCATTTGCTGAATTTCCGATATTACACGATTGATTAGAAGAGGTCAAAAGCAAAATCTCATTTTTGCAATTTTTAATTTGGAAAAAATTATTTATCATTCCATTTTTGCTTTTCAAAAGGATTACAACATCCAATAATCTATTTTAATTTATATAGATCAATGTCAATTGATAGTATTATTTAACTTTGATGTGATAAATCAATAATATTTTAATTCAAAAGTGATGTATTTAATTGCAATCAAGCAAATAAAAAAAAGTTGTAAACAAAGGAAAAATTCCAATGTCGTTTTGTTTAATTGTTAAAATTGATTTCTAATTTTAATAACTGTTTTTGAGAAAGCATTATTTATTGGCTTTAATTACAATGGAAGATTCCACCCCGCTAAGTAGTTTACAGTGATTTGTGTTTTTGTTTGTTCATCAAAAAGCTGATAATTTGGATGACAATTTCAATTATATTTTTTATTTTATTTCATAGAAGGATAATTGTTGTCATTAATTGTTGAATCTGCTTTATAAAAGTGGCAGTACATGAAGATAAAGTACCTAATGATGTTATCGAAAGTATGAATAGCAAGGATAACAGTGATCGAAGCTATTACCACAGTTAGAGACAATCGTTTGTTTGATGGTTTATTCGGTTGTTGAAACCGCATGGATTCAAAAGCAGATATATGAATGAAAAGTTAAAGGATCGAATGCAATGTTCAATTGGGCATTTCGAACAACGAAGGTGTAATTCAACAGCAGCAACTTATGTTCACAAATTAGTTCATCCAACTTAATTAATTGATCAAACGCTAGTCAAGGGAATTGAAGAATATTGATGACATCAATCAACAGTTATAATTCAAGGTATTTTTTAGACTATAGATACATTAATTTTTATTACTTTATTCTCATTGGAATGTCAGAATAATTTCATAAAGCATTAAGAGATTCCCAATTTTCAAGCTTCGTGTGGGGACAGATGCTGTCCCGTAGCATCAATTTTATTTGTAGTAGTAAAGGTCCAAAGGTTAATACGTGGCTCCGTAACAGGTCCAACAACCAAGTATTACAACGTAGCGCCGAACAAAAAGGGACCCGTTAGGGTAACTACAGTTAGATTTCTCGTATTTTTTTTAGATGTATATATATAAATAATTTGGTGGGAAAATATTTTCCAGTTTGGGCGTTGGCAAGCCGGTTTTTTTTTGAAAAAAACTTTTTTTGTGGAACATTTTTATATATTTATATATTAATTGATTATTTCAATTTAGATTAATTAATATCTATATATAGTTTATTTTCGCGTCGGTTTATTTGGCTAAATTTTGTTAAAAAGCTAGAGGAAAAAAATAAAGGTTTAGTTTCTAGGGTGTTCATGTGTATATTTATCATAAGTACTCTAAATTTATATTTTCAAAAATTTAAAGAATTCCGCGTTTCTCTTTGTAAGTTTTAGGATAAACCAGTTGTGGTTTTTTTTTGGTAATAGGGTGGTGGCAACCGGTTTGGGCCGTGGTTGTCAATCAGCTTTTTGTTTATCTTGAAATAAACCAGTTATTGGTTTCGTTTTCGTTTTGATTAGGAAATTATATATTTTGAATTTTGATAAGAATGTATACAATTATGAGGGGTCAGGGGTTGTTAAGGAGGCCCCTGTCCCTCACTGTATAATTAGTTAAGACTAATTTTTTTTAATTTTGAAAAAAACCGTTTTGGGACAGCAATTTTTTTGGAGATTGTTTTTTGTGCTGTCATTTGCTTTTAGTAATACTAATTGTTTTTTTTATTTGGAAAAAAGAAAACCGTTTTGGGGAAGCAGTTTTTTTTGAAATTTTTTTATGCTACCATGTACATATTGTACATATAATTGTTTATATATTGTACATATTTTTGGATGATGCAATTAATTTATATATGAAATTAATCGTATGTTTTTCTGATTGTGGTTAAGTCATGTTTTTATGAGTTTTAGGATGTTATTGACGTAATAAAGGTTAACATTGACCAAACAGTTTTTCAACAATTTTATATAAGTTTAAGTCTTTCGTCACTACTATCAAAGTATTATTGGTCTATGTTTATGGAAGTACATTGAAAATAATTAATTCCCATTAGCTTTATAGAGTGAGCCGGATCCAGATCAATATCTTCACATTTGTCATCATATTGATCTGCTAATGTACGTATACAGATCTCGTATGAGTCCATTTTAGCTACCACCATTTTTTTTTTAGAATTATTTTTTCATTGCGATTAATTTTAAAAAGTGGTATAAATATAGAAATAATTATTTTTAGCTAACATTTATTTTTGTTTTGGATACAATAAGTAAAGCGAAAAATTTGACCCGAACAAATATATTAGAATTAATAACTTAAAAATTAGTAAGCTTAGTTTTGAATTTAAAATAATCGTAATTTTTTTTTTTAAATTACCAATTTATTATTTAGTCTGAAGATTAAATTTAATTAATTTCATGTAAAACTTTATTATTTCGATTTAGCATTTTTAAATAAGAAATTATTTAGATTATGGATAAGTTATATATTATTTAGGTTTATTGATTCACTTTTCTCAGCGGTAGGCCTAACAAGCCATCCATGGGGCTTATCCCCTTAACATTAATGTCGTTCTTAGATCGCCTATGGCCACCGGGGTTATGCGATCGAAGAACATTGGTTTCTCCTCTTCATTCGGCGAGGAAGTCCTCAGGGACGAGGAGTGGTAGTGCTGTGTTTGTACTTAGGTGCAAACCAGTAGTACCATTCTTTGCTCAGAGGCTTCTTCGGTGTAATGAAGAGAAGAACCAATTGTACTTTGCTTTCAGGATCAGAGGCTTCACCTCATACAAATTCAAAAAACTTTTCCACTTTTCCATTTAGTTTTTCAATAGATCAATTTTTTCATAGAGTTTAGGATTTGAAGTCTGGTGCTCGGGAGCGTTCTACAACTTTCGCATTAGGTTTAGTTGTAATTTATTGGTAGGTTAAACAAGCACAACTGGGTCAGTAGAAATGGACCTAGTGTCTAATCGTGACAGTTGTGATTGTTTTATTAGGTTGGGGAGAATCTGTTCTGTAGAATCTGGTCGTTAGGGGCTTTTCCAGTAGGTTCTCACATGCATGGTTGGAGTGGGCTCGCGAACGCGATATTTTAAATTTAAACAATATGGATATTGTAGCCATACTTACTTTTTAAATTGTCTCCAGACGAATCTTGATTTTTGGAATCTCTTATATTATTAAATAAAATTTTTATTAAATAAATAATTTTTTTTAAAATTTAAGTCAATTTTAGGTAACTAAATAAATAAATTTTCTTAATTAAGCTTTACGTCAAGATATAAATAAATATTTTTATTTTTTTTAAAAATAAATCAATATTTCAAAGTTAGGACGGTGCATCCAATAAATAAACATTCTTCTAAATATTTTTATTTTTCAATTTTCTTTTAAAAATAAATAAATATTCTTAGGGGTGCTATCGTCAATAACTAATTTTAGGTATATAATTATTTCTGAAATTTCAGCATATCTGAAATTAAATAAATAGATTATACTTTTACATATATAATGTTTTAGGAATTTTTTGTGAGAGATTCAGCAAAGATTGGCTACGACGGTGGTCCGTCGGTGTTTTTACAAAAAATCTTGTATGTTTTCGAATTGGGCGTTCGTTGTTTTTTTTTCGTTTTTGTGCTTTCATTTTTTTTTTTACATTTACAGTGTACTAACTCCATTTTTTTGTTGAGAATTGGTTTTACTATTGTTGGTGATTGCGAGTCATGATTTTGCGGGTTTTACCATCGAAATCTCTAGCGTCTGTTTCCTATATACCAAGCCTAAGTTTTTCAATGTATTTTTTTTATAAAATTAAATTTAGTGTTAGAATTATTAGTTTTCCTACATTAAACCTATATTCTTAATCATTAGTTATTATAGTTATAAATTTAATTCTCGGTTTTTAGAATTTAAATAGGTGTTATATTTAATATTACTTAGTTATTATAATTTTTTTTATCAGTTATTAGAATTTCTATTATTAGTTTAAGTTTAATAGTGCTTTGGTGGTTTCTGTCATGGAGGGGATGGCGACGTTTTTGTGATTTCAAGAGTAAAAATCTTGGTTTCTACCTTGAATTCATGGTGTAACGATCGCAATAATCGCAAAACAATAATAAAACCAAATTCATCTTCGTTTTCAATTCAATAAAAATGCATTTCATTAGTTTCCGTTCATTTTTACATTAATAATAATTTTAAAATTTTCTAAAACTTAACTGCTAGTTAAATTTTGAATATACTATAAAAAGCAAACGAACGTACTAAATTTTTATTTCCAATGCTAATGAACAGACGTCGTGGTTAATCATTTGCTGAATTTCCGATATTACACGATTGATTAGAAGAGGTCAAAAGCAAAATCTCATTTTTGCAATTTTTAATTTGGAAAAAATTATTTATCATTCCATTTTTGCTTTTCAAAAGGATTACAACATCCAATAATCTATTTTAATTTATATAGATCAATGTCAATTGATAGTATTATTTAACTTTGATGTGATAAATCAATAATATTTTAATTCAAAAGTGATGTATTTAATTGCAATCAAGCAAATAAAAAAAAGTTGTAAACAAAGGAAAAATTCCAATGTCGTTTTGTTTAATTGTTAAAATTGATTTCTAATTTTAATAACTGTTTTTGAGAAAGCATTATTTATTGGCTTTAATTACAATGGAAGATTCCACCCCGCTAAGTAGTTTACAGTGATTTGTGTTTTTGTTTGTTCATCAAAAAGCTGATAATTTGGATGACAATTTCAATTATATTTTTTATTTTATTTCATAGAAGGATAATTGTTGTCATTAATTGTTGAATCTGCTTTATAAAAGTGGCAGTACATGAAGATAAAGTACCTAATGATGTTATCGAAAGTATGAATAGCAAGGATAACAGTGATCGAAGCTATTACCACAGTTAGAGACAATCGTTTGTTTGATGGTTTATTCGGTTGTTGAAACCGCATGGATTCAAAAGCAGATATATGAATGAAAAGTTAAAGGATCGAATGCAATGTTCAATTGGGCATTTCGAACAACGAAGGTGTAATTCAACAGCAGCAACTTATGTTCACAAATTAGTTCATCCAACTTAATTAATTGATCAAACGCTAGTCAAGGGAATTGAAGAATATTGATGACATCAATCAACAGTTATAATTCAAGGTATTTTTTAGACTATAGATACATTAATTTTTATTACTTTATTCTCATTGGAATGTCAGAATAATTTCATAAAGCATTAAGAGATTCCCAATTTTCAAGCTTCGTGTGGGGACAGATGCTGTCCCGTAGCATCAATTTTATTTGTAGTAGTAAAGGTCCAAAGGTTAATACGTGGCTCCGTAACAGTCCAACAACCAAGTATTACAATTTAATTGATTTGAATACTTACTTTTATAGAAAAATACTTACAACTATTGTATATTTTCCTTATTAATTTTTAAAATAAATTTGACTTATTCAATATCAAACATAAACTTTAACATTATTTAAATGAAATGACCGACATATATTATAAAGTCGTAAAAAACATTGGTTCACACCATATATTCTTGGAATTAGTATTGATCCTTTTCAAATTATGCGATGGCACTATAAGAGATATATGTCTATCTCGCTTCCTCTAATGCACTCTTATGAATGATAACAAACTAAAGACCTGTTACTATAGTAACAAAAAATCTGGTGGGAAGTTTTTTGGTTTAAGCAAATAAATAAAACAATATTTTTAAAATTGTTTATCCGACAATTGTTTCGGTTTTAATAAACCATCTTCGGGGATAATTTTCATTCAATAAAAAATCTTATACAAAAAATAAACAATAATTAACATAAATAAATATCTTATCGTCAATGGTTTGATTGGTAGTAAGAGTTTTACCACAAATAAAACACCAAGCCTTAGACCAAACTTTTGATCTAAGGCTTGGTGTTTTATTTGTGGTAAAACTCTTACTACCAATCAAACCATTGACGATAAGAAATTTCATCGCGTAGATCAGATTCAGTGTATGTACCAAAGGTGTATACACTGAACAGCAAAACTTATAATAAATAAATATGAAAAACTTATTATGAAAAACTAACAATCAAAAAAGAAAAGGCTAACTACACTAAAAGGAGCGAAGATATGTCCAATCCAAAAGATATGTCCGAAGATATGTTACAATCCAAAAGAACTACAAAATCGCTACAGTTTAATGTGTGGTAAATATTGCTGCATCTACCTCCGGCATAGATTTAGTTGAAAATCAATGAAAAATTTTTTAAACGGATTTGAAACCGATATGTCTGACTACAACGATCGTATCGTGAATTTTGTCTATAAAAAGTACTTTAACAAAACGGCAAAGAAAAAAAGGTGAGCGAACCAAATAAAAACTCGTCCAGGTTTAAAACATGATCAAACTTGTTCAATGTAAGTAAAAGTGTGTTATTAAATAAAAAAAATCAAATAAATTTAAAAAAAATCAACTAGTAACAAACTTTTATTTTCAGACTTTCAATATCACTGCAGTTCAAAAAAAAAATAAAAAAAAAAATATAAAAAAATAAAAAAAAAAACATAAAAAACCAAAAAAAATTTAATAATTTGTTTAAGTATTGTGAAAAGATGATAATTTTCCCATTGAAAGTCTATGGGAACCGTTTTTTCGGTGATTATTCCTCCGTGGTATGTCTAATTTTCAATATTTTTTTTGTAAACCATCTATGGCTAGATGTCGTCTTGCATGCAAAATTTCATTTTGATATCTTTGATAGTTTGGGAGGAGTATGGCGACAATCGAAAATCCGAATCGGGAAAGAATGGAGCTTCGCTCCAATAAAAAAAAAAAAATTGAAAGAAAATAGAAAACAATAATACAATGACAAAATTAGAAAATAGAAAATGTTAAGTAGTAAAGACTTCATTAAGTTTAATTTTGGTTAAAACTTTTTTAACTTTGTAAAACAAAATCGTAAGTGTTATGCAGAAAATCGGTATCAGTTTGTATATTGATACAATTTTTATGTTGTTTTATACGAATCATTTCTCAAATTCTCCTTTTGCTTAGATTTTTTTCTTTGTCAAAAATTTTAATATTTTGAAGTAGTAAATTTTTACGACAGCTTCTTTTATGGTTGGATAATGCACTCATATTATCATTACTGTTTTTTTGCTTCGTTTAGATGTTGCTTTATGCGTTTCCCTAAATATTGCTGTGTTTGGCCTATATAAGATTTGTAACGGCAGACTTGCTCAATTTTTACTCTGAAAATAATAGTTTTCCAACTCAATAATTTTATTAATTTTCTTAAATTGTAGTAAACGTACCTACATTTATCTGTACCACTGTTTTTTTTTAAAAATGAGTTCAAGTAATTTAAAACTACAAGTTTTGATAAATGAGAGAAGGGGAAACAGAAAATCTAAAATAATATGAAATAAAAGTTCGAATTGTTTAAAACAAGGAGATCAGTATAATTTTAAAACTCAAAAGTGCAGTATAATTTTGTAAATGAAAAAAAAATGTAAATGTTTTTTATATATAAAATTAAATTTGTATTCATGTGATGTAAAAGTTTTTTTTATTTACTTGTTTGTTCTATGTGAGGAAATATGACAAAAAAGTTTATTTATACATCGATTTAAGAAAAAAATTATCAGTTGTTTTTATTTGTTATAAATTTAAAGTTATGGAAAATGATAAACAAGACCAAATTAAAAAGTGTGGTGATTATCTTCATTGGTCTGAATATTTTATGGCAACTGCATTTCTGGCAGCAAAACGTAGTAAAGATCCAACAACAAAAGTTGGTGCAGCATTCGTAAACAACGATAATAAAATTGTGGGGATTGGTTATAATGGGTTTCCAATTGGCTGCAGTGATGATGAATTTCCATGGGGAAAAGAATTGAATACATTAAACAATAAAAATTTATACGTGGTGCATGCAGAGGTGAATGTGATTTTAAATGAAAATTGTTCGTGTATCAAAGGAAGCACAATGTATGTAGCACTGTTTCCGTGTAATGAGTGTGCTAAATATATTGTACAATCAGGAATTGTTAATAAAGGGAGTTATCACAGAAGGTAAACGAAGATGCCTATTGAAGATGTCTATTTTCATTCAATTTTTTTTTATATAGTTAGCCTTTTCTTTTTTGATTGTTAGTTTTTCATAAAAAGTTTTCCATGTTTATGTTAATTATTGTTTATTTTTTGTATAAGATTTTTTATTGAATGAAAATTATCCCCGAAGAAAGTTTATTTAAACCGAAACAATTGTCGGATAAACAATTTTAAAAATATTGTTTTATTTATTGGCTTTAACTAAAAAACTTATGATTTATACACAATATATATATATATATATATATATATATATATATATATATATATATATATATATATATATATATATATATATATATATATATATATATATATATATATATATATATATAATATATATATATATATATATATATATATATATATATATATATATATATATATATATATATATATATATATATATATATATATATATATATATATATATATATATATATATCTGTAGGTGGGAGGTAAACTACACCAAGTCACATTCTTAAAATTTTACAGGAAAGCCAAAAAACTGTTTGAAAATGGACTATTTACTATGGACTTGGACTATTTAAAATTGTTCTATCTCGAAAACTACACTAGTTAGGACTCAGTGTTCTTAACCTCTCGGTAGAGAACAAAATCCTGATTCTAACAGTATAAAAAAACGTATTTTGAAAAAATTGGACTTGGTGTAGTTTACCTCCCACCTACAGATATATATATATATATATATATATATATATATATATATATATATATATATATATATATATATATATATATATATATATATATGTATATATATATATATATATATATATATATATATATATATATATATATATATATATATATATATATATATATATATATATTTTTTTTTTTTTTTTTTTTTCCTTTATCTCCATTTAGGAGCATAGGGCGTCTACTAGACTGGACCATCTGACTCTGTTCGGGGCAATCGCTTTCAGTTCACCCCATGTCTTGCCGATTTGTTTTGCTTCAGCTAGCACCGTTTTCTTCCACGTCATGGGTGGTCTTCCAACTCTCCTTTTTCCTTGTGGATTCCACTCTAGGGACATCCTTGTTATATCTTCAGCTGATTTCCTCAGTGTATGTCCTATCCATCTCCATTTCCTTTGTTTTATCTCGGACTCAATGTCTAACTGCTCTGTCTGCCGTAGAAGTTCCTGGTTACTGATGGTGTTCGGCCAGAAGCATTTGATCAGTCTTCTCAGGCATTTGTTCACAAACACCTGTAGTTGATTTGTGATCTTCTTTGTGTGTTTCCACGTTTCACACCCATACAGCAGTACTGACTTGACACATGCATTGAACATTCGTAGCTTTGTCTTTCTTGACAGGACGGATGCATTCCAGATCTTGTGAAGCATATTGAACGTATTTCTGGCTTTGTTAATACGCTGACTGATATCTTCTTCAGTCCCGCCTGTTTTTGCTACAGTACAACCAAGGTACACAAATTTGTCGACTTCATCCACTTGTGTATTGTTGATGGTAATTGGTGTTATCGTTTTGGTGTTCAATCTCATAGACTTTGTTTTTCTGATATTAATGTTGAGACCGACTTCATGTGCAAGGGCTGATAGCTTCTGTATTTTCTGCTGCATGTCCGTATGTGTGTGTGTAAGTAGACAGATGTCATCTGCGTAGTCTAGATCATTGAGCCGGCTTGTTGTTTTCCATTGGATTCCATTTGGACTTGCATCATCGAGCTTTCTCATGATACTATCTAGTACTATCAGGAATAGTAGCGGGGATAGTACACAGCCTTGTCTTACTCCTCGGTGGTTGTAGTATTTATCACTTTGCTGTCCTTTGTATTGTATTCTGTTTCCAGCATCCCGATACATTTCTTTGATTAGATCAGCTATTTTCTTCGGGATGCCCATTTCACAAAGTGTCTTCCATATCGCGCTTCTGTTAATTGAGTCGAAGGCGCGTTCGAAGTCCACGAAGAGGAGATACAATGGTGAATTCCATTCGTTTGATTGCTCTATGATGATACGGATTGTGTTGATATGATCGGTACAGCTTCTTCCTGGTCTAAAGCCAGCTTGTTCATTTCTTAGTTTCATGTTAATTGATGGAGATATTCTTTCGAGAATGATCATCGCTAGTATTTTCATTATTGTGTTGAGCAGAGATATACCTCTCCAATTTTTGCATTCTCTTAGATCACCTTTCTTTGGGATTGTTATGGTTAAACCTTCTTTCCATTTGGTTGGTATTTTACCTTCGTTCCATACATCAGCTAATAGTGGTGTTAGAGCTTCTGCTGTTGTGTTTACATCTGCTTTGAGTAATTCTGCTGATATATTGTCTGTACCAGCAGATTTGTTATTCTTGAGTTTCTGTATGGCATCTCTAACTTCCCGTTCCGTTGGTGGATGGGTGCTGATAGTTTCGTTATAGTTGTCATCCGGAGACTGCAAATTATCTTCATGTTGGTGGCAGTTGTCTTCGAAGTATTCTTTCCATCTATTTAGCTGTTGTTCATGTGTTGTGAGGGTTTGACCAGATTCATCCTTTATTGGTGGAGTGTTTGTATATTTATTGGTGACCTTTCTCACGCATTTGTGTAGTGTGCGCATATTTCTATTAGCTGCTGCTGTTTCTGCAGTCTTGAGAATGCTTTCTGTATATCTTCTGCGATCATTCCTTGCCATCTTTTTAACTTGTTTTGCTGTACTTTCATATTTGCTGCGGATCTCGGTTGTGTTCTGGTGACACAATTGCAACTTGAGCTGACGACGCTCTTCAATTTTCTTCCAGGTATCATCGCTAATCCATGGTTTCCGTGATTTGTCTTGGTATCAAAGCACATCTGTAGCAGTTTTGACGTAAGCTTCTTTAACTTGTTCCCATTTTTCATCAATACTGGTGGTTTCGTTGTTTGGTAGATTGAGCTGGAGCGATTCCTTGAAGGTGTTATTTGTGTTTTTGTCGCTCAATCTGTTGATGTTAAATTTCCTCTGACATGACTTGTTGTGTTTTACAGCGGCTGGTTTAATTTTGAATGTTGCAATTACCAGTTGATGGTCGCTGTGTATGTCTGCTCCTCGCTTTGCTCTGACGTCTTGTAGTGAGGATAGAAAATTCTTATTCACCAGTACGTGATCAATTTGATTCTTGGTTCTTCCATTTGGTGATGTCCAAGTGTATTTATGTATGTTCTTGTGTGGGAACTTGCTGCCTCCTATGAATAGTTGATTTGTGACACAACAATCGATGAGCCTATCTCCATTATTGTTACGTGTTGATTCTAGTGCATGTTTGCCCATGACTGATTCCATTCCAGTGTTGTCGGTTCCAATTTTGGCATTGAAATCACCTTGTATTATTTTAATGTCATTTCGGTGTGCACTAGCCAGTGTTGCTTGGAGCTGTTCGTAGAATTCATCTTTTGTCGCAGCATCAGCTTCTTCGGTAGGTGCATAGCACTGTATGATCGTTGTATTTCTAATTTTCGATTGGAATCTTGCTGTTATTATTCTGTTACTGATTGGTTTCCATTCGAAAAGTGCTTTCATTGCGTTAGGTGTTGTTAATATTGCTACGCCTTGTTCGTGTGTGTTGGATTTACCAGAGAACATCATATAATTTCCTTCGCTTGTTGTTAGCTCTCCGCTGTTTTTCCATCTTACTTCACTGAGTCCTAGTATCTCGATGTTATATTCATTCATTACTTTCTCAACTTGTGCTAACCGCGATGTTTCTATCAGAGTTCTGACATTCCAGTTTCCTACTCGTGTCCGGGTACGATAGCTAAGGGTCGATATTTGATTTTTCCGGTTTT